>JZKD02S1812613.1:0-16387 GCA_000966675.3 Picea glauca | reverse complement strand
TGAGATCACTTTGTGATTTTGTTTTGAATCGTTACCATGAAAATATATATATCTTGTACATAAGATACTGACAATTTGCTTGGCTGAGGAATGTTGAAATTGCAGGAAGAAAGGGACTTGGATATGGAAGTGTTGTAAGCCCATAAATAAGACCAATGCTTATTTATGCAAGAACCAATTATTATGAGCATAAGCTCATGCGTGGAAATTTTATTTTTCCCATATAAAACAATTTTGGGAATTATAATTTAATAAATTACTGACAAATTGTTTTGGCTAAATGTAGTTCAAGAAAATTGCAGGTAGGATGGTCTTGAATATGGAAGGGATGTAAGCCCATAAGGAATATTGATATCTACAGTGGCAAAGCCAAACATTATGAGTAGAAAGATCATGCTCGGAAAATTTTGTTTTCCTGTAAAAAACAGATTTGACATTTATGATTGAAAATGGTTATAATGATATATCATGATGAATGTATGTGTATAATACATATGAGATGTTGGATATGATAGCTGCAAAGAATGGAAAATCCTACTATTGTGACATGAGAACCCTGTGTCCCTAGAAAACTTCTTGTGCAAGAAATCCTTGGTTAGGCAAGATGGATCTCCTGAGGGACTGTATAGTAGAGATGGGGATGCCTGAGCCCAGGCCTGGAAGGTGAGTGACCATGAGGAAGATGAGACTTTGATAGTTCTTGTAAACTATTGATTGGGATCATGCACACAATGTATATGTCAAGTAAAATAGTGAGACGAGTTAACGAGAAAATCATATGGATGTAGATTCATGAACCACATAGATAACTATTATACTGGATCATGAAAATTTACTCTTATATTATGAGAAAAAATGAAAATTTTATGCACAAATTGTGAATTGACATGCTCACTGATTTGAAATGTTGTAGGAAAATGATGAATGTTGAGAATATAGAAAGGTACCAGACTATGGGGGGAAATAAGAAGGTGATGTTGGAGTAGCTGAATGACAAAGGCATGGAATGAAGAAAGTCCAATGGACTTGTTGCAGCTGGAGTTATGGAAGTTGCAACTATGAAACTTCCTGGTCGAGTGCACTGGATCCTTGGAGAGAAGTGGAACAACATGAGGGACTGCATGGCAGAGAAAGGGGTTCATTTCTTTAGGTTGTGCAAGGATGAGAGGGAAGGAGAGATTGTTGGTTGGAACTGCTTCAAAAGCTATAAATTCTGAAGATAATTATACATGTTTTGGGTCGGAATACCTATGTATACATGTTTAATTTTATGCTAGAGTGCCTATGTATATAAGATTGGGTTGGATTGCTTATGTGGATTAAGGCCAGAGGGCCTAGATTTGTAATGTTAATAACATTGGAATGGTGTTGTGCACTGAGGACAGTGCCAAAATAAGGGGAGGAGGAATGTAACATCCCAGTTCTAACCATTATGAACTATAATGTATTATGTAAATGTGTCTTAGGATGGTGAGTTAGTAAAGTTGAAAAGGGTCAAAGTGCCTAGGGAATGTAATACATCTATATACATTAATAAACTATATTGTTGGCTACAAGACGGACAAGGAAAAAAGAGATAGGGGGCTATTATTCCACAAGAGAGGGGGCTTGAGGGGCTAATTCTTTTTATTATTATTTTATTTACCCATGATTGAGTTTATGGAGAAAAGGGGTTACATGAGCTTCTTGGGAGGGAGGCCATGTGGCTCTTGTCTTCATGTAATTATATAAACATCCCCTAGGGGTTGTTTTGGGGGTCTTCTTCTCCCTAGTTCTTTTTCTTCTTCTTCTCCTTCCGTTTTCCTCACTCATTCTAGAAAGAGAGATAGATTTGTTGTGAGGTTGGGAAACCTGAGAGATATTTAGCCAACAATTGTGTGTATTTAGATTTGGCCTAGGACTCATCCTTGTGGATTCATAGCCCTGGCTTAGGGGTGACCTGTTATTGAGAGTAAAAGAACAATCGTTTCTATGGTTGGGAGGAACATCCTTGGTTTGCAACCAGTTAGTGGGTGTTTACTTGCAAAGATAAGTGCTCTCCATGTTTTCTGTATAATGTTTAATTCCTTTGTCTATTTAATTATATCTTATATATGTATTTTTTTAATGTTCCTATCTATTGATTATTTGTTGTGCATGGAACGTTGTTTATTGCTTTATGTTGTAGCGGGGATCTTATCTTATGCATGTGATTTTCATGCCTCTTAATTAACTTAGAGTTATTCAAATTGAGATAATACACTGTGAAGTGAGTCCCTGGACTGCAGCATGCCTCGCCTGCAGGTGGTTGGGTGTGTTGTAGTCGGATTAAGTGGTGTAGCCCGGCTGGTGGGTGGTTGGGTACGCTACATTGATAATATTATCCTAATAAATATATGGCCTTATCCCTAAATCCTGATAAGAACCAATCCATTTCCCATGGTAAAGGAGGAGGAAATAGCTAGCAAAGTTACTCTAGTGATTTGGTTGCAAGACTTGGGAAAGGAGCTTGGAAGAAAGCCATCTCTTCAGTCTACATATGTAAGTTGTAATATAGATTCTTTGATTAATAAAAGACATATTGGAGGTTTCCCTCTATCTAATTGTTCATATAAATTTATGTATTCATTGGTAGAGAATTAGTACAATAATTTGTTATGGTATACTATTAGATTTGATAATCAATCCATGCATGATTGCTTTGATATTTGGGAGGTTTTCGTCTTCTTTGGTTGTTTTCATGTATGAATCAAATCTAGGAACATCCTTAGTTTATGTCTCTATTCCTGTCTTAGGATATGGAATAACCTAAGGGAGCTCAGCTCCTACAGGGTGAAAATCCCTACAACACCAGGATGTGTATTGGTTCCACCCAGAAATATCGTTCATGCTCCACCTTGATCACATTCCAATCAATTATGTGGTTAGGATCAAGCACATATTTCTTTAACAATAACAAATGAAATACATTATGCACTCTCATGGATGCAGGCAAAGCTAACATGTATGTAACTATCTTTATATTTTCTAATATTTCAAAAGGCCCACAACATATTGCTGCCAACTTTGGGTAGCTTCCTAATCTTAACGAACTTCTCTTTGCCTTCACTTTCAAAAACACATGTTCTCCCACTTTAAAATCTCTAAAAACTCTATGCATGTCTGCATAACGTTTTTTCCTATCATGGGTAGCCTTCAAATTCTGCTTTATCCTTGCCATTTGATCTTCCATTTCTTTTAGTAATTCTAGCCCAAAAACTACTCTGTCTATTGGATTATCCCAACTCATTGGTGTGTTACATTTCCTACCACACAATGCCTCAAATGGACTCATTTTCAATGATGCATGATACCCATTATTGTAGGAAAATTCAACTAAATGGATATAATCTTCCCACTTTGATGGATGATCCATCACATACATTCTAAGCATGTCCTCAATTATTCTATTAGTCCTTTATGTTTTCCTATATGACTCTGGATGATATGTTGTACTAAGATTTAAGTTTGTTCCAAAGCCCTTGAAAAAACCTTTCCAAAAATTGGAAGTAAACTTTTGATCTCTATCTGAAACTATTGCCTTGGGCACTCCATGTAGCCTGACGAATTCTCTCATATAACTATCTGCAATATTTGTTACCTTGTGTGTAGTCTTTACTAGAATAAAATGTGTTGCTTTAGTCAATTTTTCCACCACCACCATGATGGAATCATGTTGCTTTACTGTTCTAGGCAACTTAGTAATAAAATCAACCAAAACAACTTCCCACTTCCATTCTAGAATGGTAAATGTATTTAGAAAACCTGTTGGGTGTATATGTTTTGTCTTTACTTTTTGGCATTTCATACACATGGCTATGTAATTAGCCACTTCTTTCTTCATTCCTGGCCAAAAATATTGACTTCTTATTGCTGCAATTTTTTTTTGATATCCTGGGTGCCTTGCATATGGCACATTGTGCATCTCCTTCAACACTTCATTTTTCAGCTCCCCAAAATTCGACACATACACCTTGCCTTTGTACATGAGAATTACATCTTCTTTCAGCTCATAATAATTAATTTTCTGCTGAAAATTACCTTGTTGTAATGTCTATTTTATTTTTAAATAATTTTGATCTGAATTTTCTGTTGCAATAACTTTGTCTTTTAGATCTATCGCGTACGTGCTAATAGCTTCAATATGCATTTCATGAGATCTCTTTCTAAGTGCATCGACCACTTGATTTTCCTTTCCCTTTATGTGCTTAATTTCAAAGTTATATTCACTCATAAATTCTAGCCATCTAGTTTGTTTAGCATTTAGTGTTGGTCATACAAACAAATGCTTCAGACCACAATGGTCTATCCTTAGCTCAAATTTCTTACCTACAAGTTAATGTCTCCACATTTTCAATGCATGTACAATCACTACTAACTCTAATTCATATGTAACATAATTCATTTCATTCTCTTTTAATTTTTTGGACTCATAGAATACCACATGATCCTTTTGACTATGGACTCCACCAAGCCCTTCCTTGCATGCATCAGTGCACATAAAAAAATATTCGTTTGGATATGGACTATTCAATATTGGTGCACTTGTCAATATTCCCTTCAATTGTTGAAAATTCTCTTCACACTTGGAAGTCCATTCAAATTTCACTCCCTTCTTTTGGAAAGAATTATTGGACTTGCAATATTTGAAAATCCTTTTATGAATCTTTGGTAATACCCGACAATACCCTGAATCATGTGAACTCTATCACATTCTTTGGAGATGGTCATCCTCTAATGGCCTCTATCTTCTCAGGATCAGCTTCTATCCCAATTGTTGATATTATATGCCCCAAGTAGTGAATCTTCTTTTGATAAAAGATGCACTTACTTATCTTAGCATATAATATGTGCTCTCTTAAAACTTGTAACACCATTCTTAAATGTTTCGCATGTTCCTCTTTTGATTTAGAATAGAAGAGTATATCATCTAGGAACACAATCACAAACTTGTATAGGTATTCCATGAACAATCCATTCATCAGACACATAAAAATTGTTGGGGAATTCGATAGCCAAAATGACACTACTGTGAATTCATAATTCCCATATATTGTTCTGAATGTTGTCTTATTGATGTCTTCTTCCCTTATCCTTAATTTATGATAGCCTGATCTCAGGTCAATCTTTGAAAAGATTCTCGCACTTTTCAACCGATCAAACAAATCATCAATTTTGGGTAAAGGATACTTATTCTTTATGGTAACCTTATTAAGTTTCCTGAAATGAATACACAACCTTAAGGTTCCATCCTTATTCTTCACAAAAAGAACCGGGGCTCCCCAAGGTGACACACTTCGACGTATATACCCCTTTTTTAACAACTCTTCAAGCTGCATTTGTAACTCCTTCAATTCTGGTGTACCCATTCTATATGGTGTCTTGGACACTGGGGAAACTCCTGGTACCAAATAAATAGAGAAATCAATGTCTCTCTTGGGTGGAAACCCAAGAATTTATCTAAAAACATCTTCAAAATCCCTCAAGGCCAGATGTTCTTTAATGCTTGCCATTTTATCTTTGGTTACCTCCTCCATATGGTCTGCAAATATTTGACATCCCTTCATGAATCTCTTCTTCAACTGCATAGCTAAAATCTCTCTAACAACTACAACTCTTGGAATGACTTGAATATTTCCTTATTTCCCTTCCTCATTGAGACATGTGATGGTCTTGTTGTAATAGTCTAGGACAACATGATTTTTTTCCAACCAATCCATGCCAATTAGACAGTCATATGAACCCAATGGTATGATGTTTACATCAACCTTCGTGTTGAGTGCATTCATGTCTACTTGAATTGTTAACCAACTCATTGATTTTCCTCTTAGCCTTTGTGGATAACTGAACTAACCAAGATTTTTTATGCTTACTCCTTTTCAAGTGAAATATTTCAACAATTTTATCATTTATGTAACTATGGCTAGCTATATAATCAATTAAAATTTCTATGGGATGGTTATCAATCTTACCTTCCACTTCAATCATGGGGGATTGGTATTATGCTTGCTTGTTTTCCAAGGTTGCATAAATCCTTGGCATACTTCCTCCCATGTCTTCCATTGTTTCATCCTCCTTAATGTTGTAGACATTCCTCATTCTTTCTCCTTTATGAGGGAAGTCCCTATATAAGTGATTCCCCTCACATCCCCAACATTGAACAGGTTGTTGCCTTGGCCTTTTCCCAAATGAATCTGCATTCTTTTGATCATGTTGGGATGTCTGGCATTGTTGATTTTCTTGGGAGTTATTTCTAAAAAAGGGTGGCTTAAAACCTTTCTACATTTGGTCCCTTTTCCCTTTCAACTTGTCATTCCAAGACTTTTGGAAAACTAGCCTTTCTTTGCTTTGCTCATAAAGGTGCCTTGCTCTCCTTATGGTTTCTTCCAAGTTCTTGGGGTTATATTATTGAATCTTGTCACTATAGAAGGAGGGTAACCCACTTAGAAACCTCTGGATTTTAACCTTCTCATCCTTGATGAAGTCAACATACTTCAACAATTCAAAGAACCGCTTTTCATATTCCTCCATTTTCATGGTTCCCAACTTGAATTCAAATAACTCTTTCATCTTTCTCTCATAGTAATGCTCAAACAAATATTTCTCTTGGAAATATCCTTTGAACTTCCTCCATGAGATCCTTTTCTCATCGAAGTTTTTGTCTTGCTTAAGTTGATTCCAGCACATGGTTTCCTTTCCTTGCAAGTGGTAGGTGACAATCCTAGCTTCTACCTGGGATGGATAGTCATGCAGCCAGAAATATTTCTTCATTTCCAACAGCCAAGCCTCTGCCTCTTATCCTTTCATGTGCTCACCATTGAAAGTAGGTGGCTTTCTTTTCCTAAGTTCACCTTGCAATATGTCTACCTCAGGCCTTCTTCTTTACCTCTGAAGAAGAGACACACTTGGGATGCTCTTTGGCCCTGATCTTGCACGAGTTCTCCTAGTGGACTGCCTTGGAGAATGATGGTGCATGCTCATGCTTCTTGAATGCCTATCATTTCCATGATCATCCCTTTTTCTATGGGATCTTGATGTTGATACTTGTCTAGAACTATCTTCTTTCTTGGTGTTAGAATCCTTGTTAACTTTCTTATGCAACATATTTAAGCTTTGAAGTATCTCTTCTTGAGCCTTTATAATCCTTTCAATATAAGCCATGTAACTCTACACATCCCTATGCATACTTCTCATAGTGACAGACCCTTGCCTATCTCTCCTTCAATTTGACTCTGTCTCAACATTCCCCATCCTAACATGTATACCTATGACCTCTTCCCCATGGCTGTAAGATCCTTGAGAATCTTGCATAACTCCAGCCTCATATAGGAACTAAAGTTTCTTTCTATACTTCTAATTCTGCAAGAAATGTGCATGTAATAATTACTGTTAGAACATGCATATTATAAAACATTTTATTAATGAGAATACAAGTCACTTCTTCATTAATTTCTGAAGGACACATTTCACTAATTCAAATTTTGATTTTCTTGATGCATTCCTCCCATAAACAACTTTCCAACGATTGAAAACTTGCCCAAAATCGAGCTATGGTTTGAAATTTATAACCCTCTGAAGTTCTTGTATAGGTCTACAACATATCCAAAGATTTGAAGTCCCAAATTCTCCTTCGTTGATCTATCTTAATGGATTCATAGTGGATCTAAGTTGTATTTCTTCTTCATAGCTTCCATGAACCCACCACCAACACTTAGTTTCTTTTTCCTTTGCAGACTCACAGACTTATAAACTTGTAACCTAATTTCATAAGTTCATCCAGAAAGTCTCAACACTTTGTCATTTTTCCACTTCTTCAGACTCGTGGACTCATAGACTCACAATATTGTAACTTTTCTTTGTCAAGTCCATCCGAAAAGTCTCAACACTTAGTCATTTTTCCACTTCTTCAGACTCATGAACTTGCGGACTCATAGACTCATGAACTCACGAACTCACAATAAGTCCCAACACTTATCCATTGTTCCACTTATTTAGACTCATGGACTCGCAGACTTACAAACTCACAATATTGTAACCTTTATTTCATAAGTCCGTCCAAATAGTCTCAACACTTAGTCATTTTTCCACTTCTTCAGACTTACAAACTCATAATCTTGTAACCTTTCTTTCATAAGTTCATTCGAAAAGTCTCAGCACTTAGCCATTTTTCCACTTCTTCAGACTCGCAGACTCACATACTCACAATCTTGTAGCCTTTCTTTCATAAGTTCGTATGAATAGTCTCAACACTTAGTCATTTTTCACTTCTTTGGACTCACGGACTCATGAACTCACAATCTTGTAACCTTTATTTCATAATTCCATCCGAATAGTCTCAACACTTAGTCATTTTTCCACTTCTTTGGACTCACAGACTCGCGGAATCATAGACTCACAATCTTGGACAAACTTCCAAGATCTTACCACAATTTCATGGGACTGACAGTTGGTCTGCCACATGGCTCCACATCACCTACCAACTATAATCACGTCCAACATATACCTACCACCATGGAAACACCTGTATTTCTTCTACCATGTCAGCTGACATGTGGCCACCATGCCATGCTGACATCACCATACGTAAAATACCCAAATTTTTTCGATTTTCTTATTTTTTAAATTTCCAAAGGGGCTCAATTCTTCGCATTTCCATTGAAATTCCTCTCAATGTTACTGCAGTAATTTCAACACACGAATTTCAGAAATCCTTTTTTCGTCATTCCGTCAAAACATTTACCTGCATAGTCTATAATTTTCACTTATGCACTCCAATAATTGTCCCATCCAGGCTCAATGTTGAAAACTGGGCTCTGACACCACTTTGTAACATACCCATCCACAAAACTTGGGTCACGTTACGCAAAAAAACTCTTTGCATGAACTCTGATACCATTTTAGTATCGTACCTAGCCTCCAACTAAGCTACAATACGTGCAAAATACACACAACACAACTTCTGCTAATTAAGGCAATTATTTTACTGTTAGTCGATTTCTTGTAGCTTACAGCTACGAATTAAAATAGATTTAGCTACTATCTTTAACCACAAAAAGAAGCATCTACAACATGCTAATAATCAACATGAATTTCAGCTAAACAACCCATTATAGCTACATAAAAATAACTTCCAAATACACAGAGTTCATGCACAACAATTAAATACATAATTTAACATAACAACAAGATAAAACACTCATATCTTTGCAATAGTTGTGCAACTAGCTGCTTGGGACAGACGTTCCCCCAACCATAGACTGACTGCTCCAAATATCAACAACTATTCACCCCCAATTTGAGTCTAGAAATCCAAAAAAGAGGGTGGTCTCTCATAGTCTACTCACAACTCATAAAACTCTCAACCCAACTAATATTTTCCTACAACTATTCCTATTTTTCCATGAACTCTCTTCCTCTTGACCTGTCCAACCCAAGGAATGCACCATTATTTTATCAATGTTAACCCAAGGGATGTACTATTTGTTTATCAAGGCTAACTTAATGACTGATCCATTCATTTATCAAGGTCTCTCTAGCATAGAAAAATAGGAATCTCTCAGCTGGGAACTCAAGGGAAAATGCTGCTTGAAAAACTATCAGTAAACCAATAACAACACTTGTTGCTCTAGTGCCTCACCCAGGAGTTCACTCTTCAGGCCTGACAACCTGGCTTTTAATTTCTCTAGCTCCAATTTTCTCCAATTACACTCCAACTTGCTCTAGAATTATCCTTCCATGGCTACATAGACTTCCAACTCTGTTTTATTTCTCTCTGTCCCCCTTCCCATGCACAAACTTGAATAACTAAAAAACTACCCCCCAACCATAGTGATTTACTCTCTTTGGCTTACCTTTATTGACTCACACTCTTCCCAAAGATGATTGTACTTAACCCCCATGTGCCCAATAATGTTTTGATGTGACCACTCACACCCACCCTCTTACATGTATTCAATTATAGGCTTTTGGAGCACTCAATCAAAAAAGGGAAGGTTCATATACAAATAACAATTTAGGAAAATGGTTTAAATCATTATACATGGACAATTTTCCCTTAAACCCCTCTTGGATGCTATCTTATACATTCCCCTCTGTTGTGTATTAATTCAACCCCCATATCTTGTCCATGTCCCCTTAGAAGCTGGCATAACATTTTATTATTAAAACATTGAAATACAATTCACATATTACATTGCTCGCCCGTAGCCACATATTATATATACATAGGCATTAATCAAACTAGGGGTTATAATGGGGATGTTACAAGATTGATACCTCTTCAAAGGTGTTACACATTATTTTCATCACCCCTATGACCATTAATGATGTAAACCTATCCTTTGTCTTTAAAAGGATCAATGGCCTTAATCCCTAAAGAAGAATGAAGATACATTTTCCCAGAGAAATGAAATTATACTTTTCCTTTGTCAAACACCTTATAAAAAGGGATCATCACACCTTTCTTAGTGTTAATGGTGCGATNCCTACCAACTATAATCATGTCCAACATATACCTACCACCATGGAAACACCCGTATTTCTTCTACCACGTCAGCTGACATGTGGCCACCATGCCATGCTGACATCACCGTACGTAAAATACCCAAATTTTTTCGATTTTCTTATTTTTGAAATTTCCAAAGGGGCTCAATTCTTCACATTTCCATTGAAATTCCTCTCAATGTTACTGCAGTAATTTCAACACACGAATTTAAGAAATCCTTTTTTCGTCATTCCGTCAAAACATTTACATGCATAGTCTATAATTTTCACTTATGCACTCCAATAATTGTCCCATCCAGGCTCAATGTTGAAAACTGGGCTCTGACACCACTTTGTAACATACCCATCCACCAAACTTGGGTCACGTTACGCAAAAAAACTCTTTGCATCAACTCTGATACCATTTTAGTATCGTACCTAGCCTCCAACTAAGCTACAATACGTGCAAAATACACACAACACAACTTCTGCTAATTAAGGCAATTATTTTACTGTTAGTCGATTTCTTGTAGCTTACAGCTACGAATTAAAATAGATTTAGCTACTATCTTTAACCACAAAAAGAAGCATCTACAACATGCTAATAATCAACATGAATTTCAGCTAAACAACCCATTATAGCTACATAAAAATAACTTCCAAATACACAGAGTTCATGCACAACAATTAAATACATAATTTAACATAACAACAAGATAAAACACTCATATCTTTGCAATAGTTGTGCAACTAGCTGCTTGGGACAGACGTTCCCCCAACCATAGACTGACTGCTCCAAATATCAACAACTATTCACCCCCAATTTGAGTCTAGAAATCCAAAAAAGAGGGTGGTCTCTCATAGTCTACTCACAACTCATAAAACTCTCAACCCAACTAATATTTTCCTACAACTATTCCTATTTTTCCATGAACTCTCTTCCTCTTGACCTGTCCAACCCAAGGAATGCACCATTATTTTATCAATGTTAACCCAAGGGATGTACTATTTGTTTATCAAGGCTAACTTAATGACTGATCCATTCATTTATCAAGGTCTCTCTAGCATAGAAAAATAGGAATCTCTCAGCTGGGAACTCAAGGGAAAATGCTGCTTGAAAAACTATCAGTAAACCAATAACAACACTTGTTGCTCTAGTGCCTCACCCAGGAGTTCACTCTTCAGGCCTGACAACCTGGCTTTTAATTTCTCTAGCTCCAATTTTCTCCAATTACACTCCAACTTGCTCTAGAATTATCCTTCCATGGCTACATAGACTTCCAACTCTGTTTTATTTCTCTCTGTCCCCCTTCCCATGCACAAACTTGAATAACTAAAAAACTACCCCCCAACCATAGTGATTTACTCTCTTTGGCTTACCTTTATTGACTCACACTCTTCCCAAAGATGATTGTACTTAACCCCCATGTGCCCAATAATGTTTTGATGTGACCACTCACACCCACCCTCTTACATGTATTCAATTATAGGCTTTTGGAGCACTCAATCAAAAAAGGGAAGGTTCATATACAAATAACAATTTAGGAAAATGGTTTAAATCATTATACATGGACAATTTTCCCTTAAACCCCTCTTGGATGCTATCTTATACATTCCCCTCTGTTGTGTATTAATTCAACCCCCATATCTTGTCCATGTCCCCTTAGAAGCTGGCATAACATTTTATTATTAAAACATTGAAATACAATTCACATATTACATTGCTCGCCCGTAGCCACATATTATATATACATAGGCATTAATCAAACTAGGGGTTATAATGGGGATGTTACAAGATTGATACCTCTTCAAAGGTGTTACACATTATTTTCATCACCCCTATGACCATTAATGATGTAAACCTATCCTTTGTCTTTAAAAGGATCAATGGCCTTAATCCCTAAAGAAGAATGAAGATACATTTTCCCAGAGAAATGAAATTATACTTTTCCTTTGTCAAACACCTTATAAAAAGGGATCATCACACCTTTCTTAGTGTTAATGGTGCGATNTGTTTTCTAAGTCACTGGGAGATCCAAATGAACTCTTTGACTATTTAAATTCACTGGAAAACCTTCATGATTTTTATTTTTTCCTTTTTTTTCTTTGATCGTCGCACCCTGTTTTGAGAGACAGTGTGATGATCTAGGATCAATGCATCCTTCCTTTAGACACAGTGTGACATCGTCGCAGTGTACTGTTCTCTGGCCCGCGATGATCTAGGATTGTTGCACTGCGTTGGTTGGTAGCCTGCAACGATTTTGTGAAAAAAATTAGTTTTTGATGGTTTTTCCTGCCCAGATCTATGATAAGTGTTTGGGGTGATTCGTTAGGTCTGATTACAGTCTTCTTGACAACTTTGAATCTGTTTTAGCCATCTTTTCTTTGTTTTAGCTTGTTTTCTTTTGAAATATATTATCTCTTGCTTTGAGTGTCTTTCAGTTACAAAGCATTGTTTTTCTTTAGAATTGTTTAGTGAAAGAGCACTTATTTTTCTGGATAGTCCGTGTTAACAGAGAAAATTTGTTTGGGTTGCTTTGTTTTATAGAGATTTTCTATTGCTCTTAGCTATCTTTGAAAACAAAAAATTTTAATTTCTTGCTTTGCATTAGATTGGGGGCATCCTTGCATTTGAAGTAGTGAAATTGCATGGTTTTTGGCATTTTTGGTCTTGAATTCTTAAATTGTGTATTGGTGTACAGTCTCTTTGACTCATTTCTTGAAGTTCTTGATATTGATGAGTTTAATAAAATTTTGGGACATTGTGCATATGGTAATGATAAACATTTTCTCCTTCTTGTAGTATAGCTTTCATCGAAGTGAAATATTTTCATTCTCATTTCTTTGCATTGTTTAGAGTCAGTCAAAACATCATTTAGTCCATGCCATTTTCCTCTTGAGTAAACAACAACCTTAAAATAAAGTGCTTGTAAAAATTGATTAGACATTTTTATATTTTCTGGTAGCAAACCTACATTAGCTTAGGGTGTAGGGATTTGGAATAGGTTGTAAGGCACACTCTCCAAAGAATAAAAACACACAATAGTATCTTGTGATAGGGAGAGTTAAAATCCAATTGCTAAATTTTTTTCTGGGAATCCCTTCTAACACAAGGGTCAATCATGAGGTCGCATTAGGACTGGCAGAGTTACTCACCCTGCTTTGTCGGTCTTGGTGTAGAGATTGCACGTATTATTGGGGGTCACTTGAGAAGAAAATATTGTGGGGACCTTCTCGAGTTGATATCAGGCTAGATACCCTGCCTTTGCACGTGGATCGGATTGTCGATTGTTTCCCCAGGCATCATTGTCGTAATTGGTAACCTTAGTAGCCTATCTCTTTAGAGTATTTACACGAGGTGACTATGGAGGGGCAAGTCTTCACGATAACTGGAATCGACGTTGGCCAAACTCACTCGGGCTTCTTGGAGGGTATACCCAAAATTATGTGTGGGAGATTGCACCAGGTTGTAAGTCCATTAAGCATGTCATCAACGTAACTTTTCCACCCGCTCTATCTCAGCCCCTTCTTACATTGTTCCCACGACGTTGGATTTCATCACGAACTAGTTCGTTCATTGTGAGAAGGTTTTGTTTGTTTGCTTTCTTCCTAGATTTTTAGTGTGTGTTGTTTATTTTCCCTAGCAAACTCTAGGTTGGATCTGTGTTTTATGGCGTCAGTTCTCGGAACGACCAATGAAACAACCCCTGCTCCGAGGGAGCCTTTTGTTTTTCCTTCTTACAGAAACGGTGGTCCTCCTCACATCTCTAATTTGAGCCTTCCAGGTCTCACAATTGGATTACCGGTATGGTTGTTTTCCACTCAAGTAATCCCAAATGCATCTAGTGCTTCGGTTGTAAGAATTTCCCCCCAAGAACATCAACCTCATGTTGATCCTTCACCTTCTTCACTAGTAAGATCTTCTTCACCTTCTTCACTTACAAGGTCTTCTTCCATTTCATCTTCTTCATCGAGTGAAAGCTCTGAAGCTAGTCACCCAGTGGATAAGAAAAAGAAGAAAAGGTAGAATAAGAAGAAGAAAAATAAGCAAGGGTCCAAACTTCCAAACACTACCGGACATGTTGGAAAGCAACCAGTTATTGTTAATCATGTTAGAAGTGTTGATGATGCCAAGATCGCCCAAAAAACCTGTAAACCCAAGTACCCTTGCAGGATTTGTAAGGGTATCCATCTTCTTAAGGATTTCCCTGGTCTATCCAAGGTTATAGAAGCATGGTCTACATACCCTCGCTAGCCCATGTCGTCAGCCTCTGAACAACATGTTGATCTCTCGTCAACTAGTCAAGATACCATTGGGAAGAAGAAAAGTAGAGTCAACTTCTCGTGTATGTTATGTGGAGGGAGTCATCAAACTCACCTTTGCCCTTGTATGGACGAAACCTCGAAATTACTGAAAGCCATGTTTGTTTCCCAACCTCAACTTCCAGCTTCTTATCGCAGCCTTACTCTCAACCCACCTATAGTTGATGGAATGATCAACCCAGTCCCTTCATTGGTGAGTTTGGTTGATCATGTAGTCAATTTGGTCACGTCCTTAGTTGCACCAATTGACAAAGTGGTCAATCCAGTCCCATCCTCGATCAATACCACTCTCCTGTTAGAGAGTGAAACCTAAGATGTCGATATGTTTCCATTTGTTGACCCCATTCACCCCTTGGAGAATGAAACTCAAGTGGTCGATCTGATCTCATAATCAGTCGATCGTAATCTCCCTCTAGAGAGAAAACCCAATACTGCCCATGTTTTTCTTGTTGATACAGACACTACCATGCTGGGGGAATTCCTTCTTATCCTATGGAACCTTCTCCAAGTAATGAGGTCATCCTTTTTTATTGGGGTGCACTAACTGGACCTCGTCTTCGCTCTCACATTCCTTTCAAGATTACAGTACATGTTTTTGGTCGGTACATTCCTCAGACGTTGATAGAAAAAGGTGCATCCATTAGTATTTTGTCCTATATTACTTGGAAAGATTTGGTTTATCCTCAGCTTGTGTCGGTTACCCAGAATCCATTAGTTTTTAACAGAAGAACTAGTCACCCTTTAGGAATCCGTCCTCAGTTTCCTGTAACTTTGGGAGGGAAAAATGTCATTATTAATGTCATGGTAGTCCAAGACCCCTTGGATTTAGATTTACTCCTTGGGAGAAATTATGTTTATTCCATGAAAGCTATTGTGTCCACTCTTTTTCGTGTGATATCTTTCCCTCACGATGGAAGAATTGTGACTATTGATCAACTTTAATTCATTGGTCCTAACTCAATGACCTCCCTAAATGGTTCGTATATGCAAATGGTATCGCCCCCGCCACAGGTAAATTATGTGGCATTGTTCCCCATGCCTTCACCTTCCGATGAAGATGAACCTCTCATTGTAAGCTCAGTCTCTTATGACTTAGATTTGGTAGTTGACATGGTGATCTCTTCGATAGGTCTTTTAGAGCCTGACCTCCTTACCCCTATCGCAGCCCTCAAGATGTGTCCCTTCCAGAGTGTGTTTCTTTCATCCAGTGAATATATCTTGGAATCCATGACCGATTTTTGTCCTTTGACATGGTTTCCTTCCAGAGCATTGTCTTCTTGGAAGCCATGATCAAGAAAACCATCTTTGAGCATGGTTTTCTGATTTCAAGCTCATTAAAAAATGAAACCAGTCGTGAGGATAGTTTTGCATCTCTGTGGAAACCTTGTTAAAAAATGAAACAGAGGTTTCAAGCATAGTTCCTATTTTTGTGTCAAGCTCATTAAAAAATGAAAAAGACGTCTGGATATTGAACCTGGATTCTCGAGCATAGTTCATGTTCCTATGTCAAGCTCGTTAAAAAATGAAATAGATTTTCCCCCCTCTCTATTTGATTCAAGTCCTT
>JZKD02S1812602.1:0-37773 GCA_000966675.3 Picea glauca | reverse complement strand
TACACATGCATTTCTTGTACATATACACTAGTATGTATGAGTTTTCTTGACTTACTTACTAATAATGTCGGTTAATTGTTATGAATGAGTGAACTATGTTTCTTTTCCTTTGTACTATAAGATACCTTAACTTCGGGACGAAGTTTCCTGAAGGGTGGGTGTATGTAACAACCCTAGTCAAATATATGCTTAGGGATTATTAAGTAAAAATTTATTAGGTAATTAATTTTTCTAACATGTTATTAACTAAACAAAGATTGGTATAATGATATTAATTAAATATTAATTAATTAATTAGTTAATTTTTATAATTTTGATTAAATTAATTAATTAATTAATTACCTATTACATTCAATGACACGGGTATTAAATTTAAGAGGGTTAATAAATTTAATTGTTTAATTAAAGGATTATGTATACGGAGGGGATAAGAAGCATTAAATGTAAGGATAAGAAACATTAATAATTGGATAAGACAATGAATGTAAGGATAAGGAAAGGGGGAGGAGAAAAGGGTCGGTGAAGGAGGGATATGAGGGGAGGAGGCTTACGGAAGGAGGATTTATTATTTTTGAGGGTTCTCTTGGATTTGTTGGTTCAGAGTTTGAGTTCTGTAGTCGGAGAAGGATCATTACGGGGGGCACCGGTTTGCTGGGGGTTTTGGGCATGAGGACCAGGATATCCATATGGTATCCTGGAGCTAGGAAGCCGTACAGGCTGCTCCTAGCTGGCAGGGAGGAAACACGGTTTGGGCAGATTTGATTAGCGCATCAAGCAGCAGCAAGGCAACAACAAGGCAGCAGGGGAAAAACACAATCATATCGGCAGAAATTAGCATCAGAAGCAAGTAATTTGTTATGAAAGTGCTAAGTTTTCTTTTTTTTTATGTTGTAGTTAAATATTAATCTCTATTGAATATTGTGTATATGCTGGTGATTAATTTATTTGTTTGATTGAAATGATTTCTATCAAAATTAGTATTTACAGGAACTACATCAAACATGAGGTCAATAAAAGTGATCAATTGATATTTCCCCTCTTACGTTCGCCTACTAGGACTATTGCAAGTTTGGGGATTTGAAGAGTGGAAATTCCTCGAGGTGACACCACTTGTTCTTAGTTTTGGTTCGTGTATTTGTGTCTGGCATTCCAATGCCAATTTTATAGTATTTACTGTCAAATGTACCCCCCCAGTCATTCATTTTGAATTGGTAAACATAATAACCTCTGATAGAATTCCACATAGGTGACTGTAAGGAAGGTTCCTTGTGGAGCTTGCAACATATGTTCAATATTCTCTTCAACGAAATGGGAGGGTAATTTCCTATGGGCTCTAACTTGCACCTTTGGGCATTGTTTTGTGAAGGTTATAATAATTGTTGGTCATTTCTTCGTTGACGGCCTCATCTCCCGTCTCTCGAAGATCCTTACTTATTTTCTCCCTATCATAAGGTAGTTGTTTCCTTGGTATTATATTTTATGGACTTTGGTAGTGATTTCTCTTTGATGATTAGCATACCCTAATTTGAATCTGCATCCATGGAAAAATTTCCCAAGGCTACCAACCAAGGAACCCATTTTCACAGGGAACCTTATGCTTTTTATTATTTTGGAAAAGTTGTTCCTGCCTACATCACTACATTGATTGTTCCTAGTTTCACTATGGGCTTACCAGTATGGTTGTTTTCCACTCCCATGGTCCTGAATGTCCTTGATGTTTCCCAAGAAATCTTTCCACATCAAGAAAATCAACCTCTTATTAATCCTTTTCCTTCTCCACCCATCGCGTCTTCTTCCCTTTCTTCTTCCTCTCCTGGTGAAATCCTTGATGCTAGTAACCATGAGGCTAACAAGAAGAAGAAAGGAAGAAAAAGAAGAATAAAAATAAGCAAGGGGGAAATCAACCAACCATTGTCATGAATGTTGATAATGTTAGAAAACCTACTAATATAGATCGCGAGCCCAAATTCCCTTGCAGGCTTTGTAAGGGTGACCACCTTCTTAACCATTTCCCTGGTATTCGTAAGGTCTTACGAGTGTGTTCCATGGGTTCTCAATAATTCATTTCACCAACCACTGCAATTAATGTTGGTGATATCCCATCAACCAAAGATCATAAGGTTGGGGAAAAAAAGGGTAAAGTCGGGATTCCTTGTTGGTTATGCAGGGAACTCCAACTCACTTACCTTTTTCCTCATATGGATGGAGCTTCACAATTGCTCAAAGACATTACCATTTATCATAAATAACCTCTAGTTGCTTCCCATGAGTCCTCTCCCAACC
Organism: Picea glauca; assembly: GCA_000966675.3. NCBI lineage: Eukaryota > Viridiplantae > Streptophyta > Pinopsida > Pinales > Pinaceae > Picea > Picea glauca. Next base: position 35,490 of record JZKD02S1812602.1, on the reverse strand, counting down.
AATTGTTGGTTGATGAAGTGGTCAGTCTAATTTAATCCTCAATCGATCCCACTCTTCCCTTGGAGAGTCAACTAGATACCACTCATGTTTTTCTTGTCACTTCTAATTCCTCCAGAAAAGGGGGCATTTCATCCATTTCAATAAAACCCCCTCCAAGTAGTGAGGTCATTTCCTTTGATTGGAATAGGCTGGAGGATCCTCTCCTTCCTTCCTTCATTCCTTTTGAAATCACTGTGTAGGTTCACGATAAGATCATACATCAAACTATTTTTGACGAAGTTTCTTATGTTAGAATTCTATCCTCAACCACTTGGAAATATATTGTTTCCCCTCATGTTGTGCGAGTTATCCATCATCTGTTGGATTTTAATAGAATATACAGTGAAACTTTAGGGATCATTCCTCAGTTGTCCATCAACTTAGGAGGAAAAACTATCTGTATCAATGTTATGGTAGTCCAAGGTCCCTTGGACTTTAATTTACTCCTTGAGTGGGAATATGTCTATGCTATTAAAGTTGTCATGTCCACACTATTTTGAGTGATGCATTTTCCTCATAATGGAAACATTGTGACCACTGACCAAATTTTGTTTGTTAGTCCCAATCCGACTTCCCACCATCTGACTTCCCTGAATGTTCCTTATATGAAAGGCATGTCCCTCCCACCACAGGTTAATTATGTGGTATAATGTCCCATTACTTCAAATTCTAATGATAAGGAGCCTCTCACTATATGCTCGACTTCTATAGACTTAGATCCAATAGTTGACATGGTGAACCCTTCAATGGGGGATTTGAAGCTTGTTCATTGTCTATGTCAAGCTCGTTAAAAAATTAAACAGACCCCCTTCCAATTGATTTGAGTCTTCTACTAGATCTAGTACATGGAACTTCATTTCATCTTCCTATGCCAGTTGATCATCTTTCTTCCTCCCTCTTTGGTGAGCCTATTCCTATTAGTACCCAAGAGTCTAATAGGGTGCAGAAAAAGAGTTGGTGGATGAAATGAAGCTCAAGTGGCATGTCTCGAGCCTCTTGACATCATGTTGTAGTTAAACCACTAGCCTCTGTCGATAATGATGGGGGAAAAGTACCAACCTATGGACATCATGTTGGGAAAAAATCCACCAATGGGTATCACTCAAAGTACCAGCCTCTAGACACCACATTGGAAATAAACCCATCAATGGGTATCATTCCGAGCATAATTCATTTTAAGTTTCAGCCTCGTTAAAAAATGAAACCAACCCTGAGCATAGTTTTATTTTAAATTTCAAGATCATTTAAAAAATGAAATCAACCATGAGCATAGTTTCATTTTTGGTTTCAATCTCGTTTAAAAATGAAACCAACCCAAAGAATAGTGTCATTATTTGTTTCCATCTCATTAAAAAATGAAGTAGGAACTTCTAGCATAGTTCATTTTTTGTTTCAAGATCATTAAAAAATGAAGCAGACATCCTATTGTATGCATAATGGTTGTGCATGCTACTCCTTCACTGGTATTTGTTGTCTCTCTTTCTTATGGCCATGGAAGTTATGCTTGACATTGGTCATTCACATCACGTTTCTCCCATTTTGTAGTTACCCTCTAAAGAGACACGATGTTTTGAGTGGTCCTTGATTTCCATGCCTACTTGCTACACCCTATCATATTCTTTTCTTAGGAGTCATTCCACCCATTGGAACTTAGTTTCATGCCACTTTTTCTCTCTAATATGAGCTTAGTATTTGTACTTTYTCATTCTTGTAAATACATGAGAATAAGTTACCGAGTACATTTTTATCACTTTTTCGATATTGTAAAAACTATACAAAAATTGAACTCTTTGAAGTCTCCTTTAAGCTCTTTTTAGACTCTATAAACACAAAAAGATTAACGAGCAAGCTTGTTTCGTTTCACACTCAATAAAATGAATTGAAAGAGCATATATTAGGTGTAATTTTAACCCTTTTTCAAACCGGATGGACTAATTATGAAAATGAATACTCTAGTCAAACTTGGCTAGAACAATTCTCCCTTGTATTGTTTTATACTTTTTCAAGATCGGGGGACCAAATTCACTAAAAAGACAAACCCTAGAGTCTTTTTTAAGTTATTTCCAGACTCTTTAAACATCAGAAGACCACCGATTTTATATTCTTTGGGCTCATAAAGTTATAAATTGAAGGACCCATATGGGAGTGAATCTCTTCTTCTTTAGGTTTGTTAAACATGTGATGAGGGACTCATCGAAGATGAGCTATATTGATCATCTATTATCCTACTCAAGATCATTAAAAAAAAAGAGGTACTCTTTGTTCATGGTGGGGGGGAAATCTAAGGGAAGTGGATCAGGTTTTTGGAAAGCATTATGGTAGTTATTTGTTTTCGTCCTAGAAACTGGCACCTGTTTGTGTCTTTTCTTACAGTTGGGTAATTTTCTTGTCTTTGAGTTATACCGATCCAATGAGTCATTATACTCCTTTGGCCCATATAAAGAGTTCCCTAGTAAGAGTCGCACTATTTTTTGTTCTTTCTCTCAATCGAGTCAATGCTTCAAAGTCATTTGTCATGCCTCACAATGTTCAAGAGAAGTTTCATCCAAAATCAACCACTCTATAGTATTACCAACTTTCATCCTCATGTCAGTTCATTCTCATTTGATCTATTATCCTACATCACTTTCCTATGTTAGTTTCATGTCAATTATGGGGGAAACATCATGGAACTACTTTGATGAGTATGTTCCCTTTGATTTCAACACATTATCTAGGAATTAGAATTACAAACCAGTTAGGACCTTGGAACCTTCATGCCCCAATGCTAGGTCTCCACGATTTTGATAGTAGGTTTACAACATTCATCTCTGATCAAATATTTCTAGGAATGCTCAACTTGATCTCCTTTTTTCACATTTGTTGGAATGTACTATGGTATCTTGGGATTCATTTTCATCATTGGTGATTTCCCTCGCACTTGTTAACGATATACATCAATGACCAGTAACCAAGTGGTTTCTACCATGTTCGGCATTAGCACATATATTCACGTGGATAGAATCATACCATTTTCAGGATCGGGATGAAGACCCTGGGAACCCCTTAGGAACCCACCTTTGTTATGTGCCTCACCCAAGTTGTGATGGAGATTAATTGAGTACTTAGAATATTCCAATATGACCATCATGTTGGCGATCTCACTGATATATATGTTGTCACATAGATCCACTTTCTATTAGTTCTTAGCTATGTTTTTTTCATATCATATCTCCACTATGTATTATTTGATGGTTACGACTTGATCACATCATGGAAGGTATGGATCCACATTGTATCTTTTCGTGGCCATATCCTTAGTCAATTCTTTCATGGATCCACAGTGTATTTGTTGGCGGCCATGATTTGGGTCAGTGTTTTTCGAGCATGGTTATGCCTACATTGAGGATAATATATATATATATTGTTTGATGTTTGTTTGTAGCTTCCACATGACTCTCCTATTCCAACACCCTTACATACAAATTTTTGTAAAGTGTTTCAGCCATCAGTTTCTCTTCTGACCTCACACTTTAGGGGGCATATATTACACACCTATTTGTCACACTACCAAGTGTCACACTTAAGCATCACACTTTACTAACTTTCACACTTAAGTGTCATAATTTCATCACCATGTGGGAGTGTTTTTCATAACCCATAGACTTGTTGGAAGGGAAACCTATCATTTGGAGGTCAAAATACTATATTTTACCTTGATTTTTTGGCCCTTTTAGAGTAATATTGCTCCCCTACCCATATGGAGAGGGGGATAAACCCTGATCATCTCTCCTTGACTAGTTATAGGGGAGTGATAATCTCACCCTATGCTCAGTTATGGGGGTTGATGAAATGGTTCCAACCATTATGTAGTATTTTGAGAGGTTGTTTCTGCGATATTTCAGTTGTTTTGAGGTTGGTTTGAGATACCCTCTATCCAAGGAAAGGTCAATCCTGTTTGTTTAGATAATTCCTCATTTGAGCCAATCCTCTCCTAAAAAATATCCCATGCTTATGTTTCCTCAAACTCCTATATAATGAAGGCCAGTCTTGGGTGAAGGATAGGAAGAACTTCAGGATATCATATTGTTGATATGTGGCATTCAAGGGGATAGAAAGGAGAGCTTGGAGGCTCTATTGCAAAATTGGCATTAAGGTTGTAAATGCTTCACTATTTATTGCTTTCCATAATATAACTTGGCCTATTCTCCTCATGCTTATATTGTTCACTATATGCATGTCTTTTTTTTCTAATTTGATATAGATATATCTATTATGATTAACAATATATCATTGAAGAAGGATGTATTACTTTGTTCCTTGCAGAAATTCTCTTGCACCAAGAGCTTAGACATTAATATCAATGGTTGGAGAAGTGACAAAAATCGACCGAAAAGAGGTAAGTCATATATCCTTCTATTCCCATTCTTATTGTTGAAATATAGAGTATATCTAGGGGGGAATAGAAAACCATCTATTTATTTATGCCTTGGATCAAAGGAGTCTTAATACAAGGGAGGTTTCATCTACTTAGAGGGGAAAATTTTCCACAACACTCAAGAAGTCGCTTTATGGTTTGAAGCAGGATCCCTGGGCCTGTTATGCTAAGATTGATTGTTTATTTCTCAGGATAGGATTTGAATGGTGTGAATATGATAAACCTTCATTGTTGTTGTATATGTTGATGACTTAATCATTACTAGCAATACTAATTCTCTCATCTTTAGATTTAAGAAACAAGTTGTTAACTTGTTTGATATGACAGATCTTGGCACTCTGCATTTTTTTTGGGTCTTCAAGTATTACCACTATGTGAAGGTTTTTTTATTTCTCAGTCTAAATATGTCCTGAATATATTGGCATGTTTTAAGATGGGTCATTGCAATCCTTTTTCTACTCCTTTTCAGTTTGGTGTGAATCTTACTAAAATGTATCAAACACCTATTTTCGATGCTACACTCTATCAAAAATTGGTCGGGAGACTTATTTATCTTACTCTTAGTCGACCTGATATATACTTTGATATAAATGTGGTTTCTCGGTTCATTCAAGAACCCGTAGAAAGACATTGGAAATCCATCAAACACATTGTTCGATATCTGAAGGGTATCACTTAATTTGGTATCAAATATTGTCATAGTTCAGATTTTCTAGTTGATTTCACCGACTCCGACTGGGTTGGTGATGGAGATGATTGGAAGCTCACTTCTGGGTATGTGTTTCACTATAGCATTGTACTTTGTTTTGGTTCTGAAAGAAAAAAAATGTAGTTTAGTTTTTTACTATAGAAGCAGAATATCATGATGTTGTTCAAACAGGTACTAAAGTAGTTTGGATTCATCAAATTTTGGGTGACCTTGGATTTCTTATTCAAACCTTGACTAAAATATTACATGATAATCAAATTTCTATATAGGTTTCTAAAAATCGTATTGATCATAGTAATATGAAGCATGTTGAGATCCATGCTCACTATTTGTGACATTTGGTTCATGATTAAGTTGTTTCTCTTGAATATTGTTGTGTTGAAGATAAAGTTGTTGATATATTCACCAAACCTTTAGCTGAAGCTATATTTATCAATATCCACAATTTTCTTGGGCTTCATGAAGTTTAAATTATGGGGGGTGTCGCAGTGATGTAATTTCACCTCCTGAACCTTCAAAGTTGTGTGCTAGTTGAGGGGTGTTGGAAAATAAAACATTGATGGTTCATCACACATCTTATGGGTTCAGTCGGTCGAGAGGTTGACCTACATCTGGACATATTCGTTCAGGTGATTTACCAACACACCACACCAGTCGGTCAAATAGTTGATGTTCCTATCGATCGAACAATCAACTAGTAGTTGAAGATAGTCGGGTGGTGGATTGAACAACCCTACAATTGACTATGAGTTAGATGAACAATTGGTTAGGTCAAGTCCCATCGAGCCGACTTGACAGAGATGATTTTGTGGAATGAACTCTAACCACTGATAGTTGTATGTGGAAAATATATTCCATATTATGTGGGAGTGAACTAGATATTGAGTCTATAAAACAAGACCCATTGGGTCATTATCAAATTTCGAGTGTGAAGTATTTTTGAGATTTTACTATATATCATGTTGATAAATATGTGTAATATGCACTATGATGTTCTAATCATAGTACTTTGTGCTTAAGTGTTGTAACGATGTCTTTAGACACCACCTATGTTATTCAAAATTGTTTGTCCCTCTTCGGTTGTCTGCAATACCATGTTCCTTGTTTCATATTGTGTTCCATTTCATTCCCAAACACAAAGAAATCACCACTAACCCAAAATTCAAATTGGATATATCAAATAATATTGCAAAAGAAAAGGAAGTTGAGATCGAAATATCCAAGTAGGAAATGGAATAGTTCAGAGAAGCGAACAAGGCTCAAGTGGAAACTGACAAGGCCATCAAGCATCTCAACCAAGTCAAGGGAAAATCTCAGAAAGTGAAACAAAATTTCAATCCATATTTGACTTCAATGAAGGATACCCTCTTGGTGGAAAAATTATATCTTTTGGAATAGTTAAAGTTAATGGGGATGGAGGCTAAATATTCAATTAATGAATGAAACATGTTTTCACAATACTTGCATAAAATGACCCCAAGAATCTACCAAACAACATTCAAGGGATTTACACAACATCCTGTAGAACAGTCGAGGGTTGCTTCATCATATCGACAGAGATTTCAGTTTTTCAAACTAACAATATCAAAGTTTGATTTCTCGACTACCAGTCATCAATCAGTAACTTCATAAATGGACACCAAAGGAAAAAAAGAATCCCACATGGAAAAGAGAATAAAACCACTACCTCCACATGTAAATTTTCATGAGTAGACAATTCTAGAATAAATAATTGGGAATGTAAAGCAACAAGAGGATCAGGTCCAACATGAGAAAACACCTTGATTGGGTAGTTGGCACATATTTCTTGTTGATTTTTCTATGAATATAAATCCCCTCCAAAGTCTTTTTGAATTCAAGACTTAAAACAATTTGAGGCATAAGTCAACATGTCAACAGAAGATCTAAAGCCCATTGGTTTGACAAATTAAAGAACTGATTTGAGGAGGTCAATTCCAAGAACACATATAGCCTGCATCATCAAACCCAACTTGGAGAATCCAACACAATGTGACTTTAGAATTCTTCTCTTCTTCAAAGACACTATTATCTCTTTCTCATTCTAAAAAGTTGTACCCCTCTCATTTCTCAAAAATGATGTAACCTGTTGGTGAAAACCTCTTCGAGATAGGAAACATGATATGAAAAATTGTTCTAAAATGTAATAGTCACACTCCCCCTTGCTCGGAATGAATTGAAAGGGAGGAGGATATGTTGTAGGTTATAGTTGGCTCTATAGACTAGACCCGCTAGTCAACCAGACAAGTCAACTGCATAAGTCGGATAGAGGATTCAGTCGAACATATAGTTAGAGTTGGATAACCGATAAGTTGAGAACTATAACTGACAAGTAACTATTGTTGTTTCCATTTTGTCACTTGGGTGAGAAAAACAAGGGCACTTGCATGCCTAGTTGGGCCTGCTAGACAAGACAGAGATTAGTGCATGGGTTAAACAAACCAAACACATGAAATAAACAACTAAGTAAGCTAAAATAACTAAGGAAATTAAACTAGAATGCATAAGAAACTATTAGAACCATAAACAAACAACCAATGACCAAGATTGTGCCACCAATGGGTAACTATATTAGTTGGAAAAACATCGTAGAGAAAAATGAGGACTTCTGAGTCCCCTCTTCCTCCTTGGGAGGGATATTGAGTTCCCTAATGGAGATCTCTTCTTACAATGGAAGAAAAATGGAAAATGGTGAAGAAAATCAATGCCTATTCCCTCAAGAGGTGAGTGGAATGGCATATTGGAATGATGTTAGAATGCTCCTAGGAGAAAAGAGGATTCTCAAGGCAGAGTTGTGGAAGCATAACAATGCTATGAATATCTTGGTTTCTTAGTGCACCCATGGCCTCCTTTTATAGAATTTCTTCAAGGAAATATTCCATTAGTTCTTAGTGTGAACAAGGGGCCCTTTAGGGCACCCCTTGGTCCTTGACCAACCCCCCATTCTGATTTTTCTCAAATCTGAAGGTCAAATCAAGTTGGGAGTTGGTCCATAAGTGGTTGGAGGGTCGAAAAGAAATATAAATGCACCATTCACAAGAGTGTATGGCTTTTCTCTTACAGAGTCGTGCATATGGTGCATTGTGCACCTTGTGAGCTTCTTTGGCCCGTGCATTGTGTGTGTGCTTCCTTTAGTGAGTTTGCGCATGTCAATTTTTTCCCAATTGTATAGTTTTTTCCTTTTGAAATGCATTTTTGTGTTGCAGGTGAACTAATAGTTGTTGAAATTGTTGTATTTCTATGATCATTTGCGTGCAATGTTGTAGATGAAATTTTAGTGATAACAGATGCCCCCTAATGTGTGAGGTTAAGAGCATATGTATAGCCACAATACATCAATGTTTCTTTTACTGAGAGTTCCATTGTAATGAAGAGTGTTGAGAGGAACTATAAGAGTGATCCTTCAGAGTGAGAGGGGAAAGTGTGGGACCCAAACATTTCTCTAGGGAGAAAAAAAATTGTATACAAACAAGGTAGGCATGCCCCATGCTCATGTCATGTAACTAAAAATGTAAGACAGTAACTTAAGTTGTATGTTGATGTAGATAACTGCAGCGCCCTTCGTGGAAGTTTTAATAATGGAAGATGACAATTTTGAATGGTGAACATACTCTGAAAAGAGGCAAGGACACCTGTAAGAAGTTTCGATGACTCGTAGGCATTGATGGCCTAACAAATTTAGAGGTCTTCAACTGGTATAAAACAATTGCAATAGCCACATAGTAAGACCCATTGTAACATGATATTTTACTGAAGTCGAATGTTATGGGGGTCAACAGAATCAGAGAGAAATGATGGTTCTCTCTATGTCATTCAAGACTCCTCANTCACACTTAAGTGTCATAATTTCATCACCATGTGGGAGTGTTTTTCATAACCCATAGACTTGTTGGAAGGGAAACCTATCATTTGGAGGTCAAAATACTATATTTTACCTTGATTTTTTGGCCCTTTTAGAGTAATATTGCTCCCCTACCCATATGGAGAGGGGGATAAACCCTGATCATCTCTCCTTGACTAGTTATAGGGGAGTGATAATCTCACCCTATGCTCAGTTATGGGGGTTGATGAAATGGTTCCAACCATTATGTAGTATTTTGAGAGGTTGTTTCTGCGATATTTCAGTTGTTTTGAGGTTGGTTTGAGATACCCTCTATCCAAGGAAAGGTCAATCCTGTTTGTTTAGATAATTCCTCATTTGAGCCAATCCTCTCCTAAAAAATATCCCATGCTTATGTTTCCTCAAACTCCTATATAATGAAGGCCAGTCTTGGGTGAAGGATAGGAAGAACTTCAGGATATCATATTGTTGATATGTGGCATTCAAGGGGATAGAAAGGAGAGCTTGGAGGCTCTATTGCAAAATTGGCATTAAGGTTGTAAATGCTTCACTATTTATTGCTTTCCATAATATAACTTGGCCTATTCTCCTCATGCTTATATTGTTCACTATATGCATGTCTTTTTTTTCTAATTTGATATAGATATATCTATTATGATTAACAATATATCATTGAAGAAGGATGTATTACTTTGTTCCTTGCAGAAATTCTCTTGCACCAAGAGCTTAGACATTAATATCAATGGTTGGAGAAGTGACAAAAATCGACCGAAAAGAGGTAAGTCATATATCCTTCTATTCCCATTCTTATTGTTGAAATATAGAGTATATCTAGGGGGGAATAGAAAACCATCTATTTATTTATGCCTTGGATCAAAGGAGTCTTAATACAAGGGAGGTTTCATCTACTTAGAGGGGAAAATTTTCCACAACACTCAAGAAGTCGCTTTATGGTTTGAAGCAGGATCCCTGGGCCTGTTATGCTAAGATTGATTGTTTATTTCTCAGGATAGGATTTGAATGGTGTGAATATGATAAACCTTCATTGTTGTTGTATATGTTGATGACTTAATCATTACTAGCAATACTAATTCTCTCATCTTTAGATTTAAGAAACAAGTTGTTAACTTGTTTGATATGACAGATCTTGGCACTCTGCATTTTTTTTGGGTCTTCAAGTATTACCACTATGTGAAGGTTTTTTTATTTCTCAGTCTAAATATGTCCTGAATATATTGGCATGTTTTAAGATGGGTCATTGCAATCCTTTTTCTACTCCTTTTCAGTTTGGTGTGAATCTTACTAAAATGTATCAAACACCTATTTTCGATGCTACACTCTATCAAAAATTGGTCGGGAGACTTATTTATCTTACTCTTAGTCGACCTGATATATACTTTGATATAAATGTGGTTTCTCGGTTCATTCAAGAACCCGTAGAAAGACATTGGAAATCCATCAAACACATTGTTCGATATCTGAAGGGTATCACTTAATTTGGTATCAAATATTGTCATAGTTCAGATTTTCTAGTTGATTTCACCGACTCCGACTGGGTTGGTGATGGAGATGATTGGAAGCTCACTTCTGGGTATGTGTTTCACTATAGCATTGTACTTTGTTTTGGTTCTGAAAGAAAAAAAATGTAGTTTAGTTTTTTACTATAGAAGCAGAATATCATGATGTTGTTCAAACAGGTACTAAAGTAGTTTGGATTCATCAAATTTTGGGTGACCTTGGATTTCTTATTCAAACCTTGACTAAAATATTACATGATAATCAAATTTCTATATAGGTTTCTAAAAATCGTATTGATCATAGTAATATGAAGCATGTTGAGATCCATGCTCACTATTTGTGACATTTGGTTCATGATTAAGTTGTTTCTCTTGAATATTGTTGTGTTGAAGATAAAGTTGTTGATATATTCACCAAACCTTTAGCTGAAGCTATATTTATCAATATCCACAATTTTCTTGGGCTTCATGAAGTTTAAATTATGGGGGGTGTCGCAGTGATGTAATTTCACCTCCTGAACCTTCAAAGTTGTGTGCTAGTTGAGGGGTGTTGGAAAATAAAACATTGATGGTTCATCACACATCTTATGGGTTCAGTCGGTCGAGAGGTTGACCTACATCTGGACATATTCGTTCAGGTGATTTACCAACACACCACACCAGTCGGTCAAATAGTTGATGTTCCTATCGATCGAACAATCAACTAGTAGTTGAAGATAGTCGGGTGGTGGATTGAACAACCCTACAATTGACTATGAGTTAGATGAACAATTGGTTAGGTCAAGTCCCATCGAGCCGACTTGACAGAGATGATTTTGTGGAATGAACTCTAACCACTGATAGTTGTATGTGGAAAATATATTCCATATTATGTGGGAGTGAACTAGATATTGAGTCTATAAAACAAGACCCATTGGGTCATTATCAAATTTCGAGTGTGAAGTATTTTTGAGATTTTACTATATATCATGTTGATAAATATGTGTAATATGCACTATGATGTTCTAATCATAGTACTTTGTGCTTAAGTGTTGTAACGATGTCTTTAGACACCACCTATGTTATTCAAAATTGTTTGTCCCTCTTCGGTTGTCTGCAATACCATGTTCCTTGTTTCATATTGTGTTCCATTTCATTCCCAAACACAAAGAAATCACCACTAACCCAAAATTCAAATTGGATATATCAAATAATATTGCAAAAGAAAAGGAAGTTGAGATCGAAATATCCAAGTAGGAAATGGAATAGTTCAGAGAAGCGAACAAGGCTCAAGTGGAAACTGACAAGGCCATCAAGCATCTCAACCAAGTCAAGGGAAAATCTCAGAAAGTGAAACAAAATTTCAATCCATATTTGACTTCAATGAAGGATACCCTCTTGGTGGAAAAATTATATCTTTTGGAATAGTTAAAGTTAATGGGGATGGAGGCTAAATATTCAATTAATGAATGAAACATGTTTTCACAATACTTGCATAAAATGACCCCAAGAATCTACCAAACAACATTCAAGGGATTTACACAACATCCTGTAGAACAGTCGAGGGTTGCTTCATCATATCGACAGAGATTTCAGTTTTTCAAACTAACAATATCAAAGTTTGATTTCTCGACTACCAGTCATCAATCAGTAACTTCATAAATGGACACCAAAGGAAAAAAAGAATCCCACATGGAAAAGAGAATAAAACCACTACCTCCACATGTAAATTTTCATGAGTAGACAATTCTAGAATAAATAATTGGGAATGTAAAGCAACAAGAGGATCAGGTCCAACATGAGAAAACACCTTGATTGGGTAGTTGGCACATATTTCTTGTTGATTTTTCTATGAATATAAATCCCCTCCAAAGTCTTTTTGAATTCAAGACTTAAAACAATTTGAGGCATAAGTCAACATGTCAACAGAAGATCTAAAGCCCATTGGTTTGACAAATTAAAGAACTGATTTGAGGAGGTCAATTCCAAGAACACATATAGCCTGCATCATCAAACCCAACTTGGAGAATCCAACACAATGTGACTTTAGAATTCTTCTCTTCTTCAAAGACACTATTATCTCTTTCTCATTCTAAAAAGTTGTACCCCTCTCATTTCTCAAAAATGATGTAACCTGTTGGTGAAAACCTCTTCGAGATAGGAAACATGATATGAAAAATTGTTCTAAAATGTAATAGTCACACTCCCCCTTGCTCGGAATGAATTGAAAGGGAGGAGGATATGTTGTAGGTTATAGTTGGCTCTATAGACTAGACCCGCTAGTCAACCAGACAAGTCAACTGCATAAGTCGGATAGAGGATTCAGTCGAACATATAGTTAGAGTTGGATAACCGATAAGTTGAGAACTATAACTGACAAGTAACTATTGTTGTTTCCATTTTGTCACTTGGGTGAGAAAAACAAGGGCACTTGCATGCCTAGTTGGGCCTGCTAGACAAGACAGAGATTAGTGCATGGGTTAAACAAACCAAACACATGAAATAAACAACTAAGTAAGCTAAAATAACTAAGGAAATTAAACTAGAATGCATAAGAAACTATTAGAACCATAAACAAACAACCAATGACCAAGATTGTGCCACCAATGGGTAACTATATTAGTTGGAAAAACATCGTAGAGAAAAATGAGGACTTCTGAGTCCCCTCTTCCTCCTTGGGAGGGATATTGAGTTCCCTAATGGAGATCTCTTCTTACAATGGAAGAAAAATGGAAAATGGTGAAGAAAATCAATGCCTATTCCCTCAAGAGGTGAGTGGAATGGCATATTGGAATGATGTTAGAATGCTCCTAGGAGAAAAGAGGATTCTCAAGGGAGAGTTGTGGAAGCATAACAATGCTATGAATATCTTGGTTTCTTAGTGCACCCATGGCCTCCTTTTATAGCATTTCTTCAAGGAAATATTCCATTAGTTCTTAGTGTGAACAAGGGGCCCTTTAGGGCACCCCTTGGTCCTTGACCAACCCCCCATTCTGATTTTTCTCAAATCTGAACGTCAAATCAAGTTGGGAGTTGGTCCATAAGTGGTTGGAGGGTCGAAAAGAAATATAAATGCGCCATTCACAAGAGTGCATGGCTTTTCTCTTACAAAGTCGTGCATGTGGTGCATTGTGCACCTTGTGAGCTTCTTTGGCTCGTGCATTGTGTGTGTGCTTCCTTTAGTGAGTTTGCACATGTCAATTTTTTCCCAATTGTATAGTTTTTTCCTTTTGAAATGCATTTTTGTGTTGCAGGTGAACTAATAGTTGTTGGAATTGTTGTATTTATATGATCATTTGCGTGCAATGTTGTAGATGAAATTTTAGTGATAACAGATGCCCCCTAATGTGTGAGGTTAAGAGCATATGTATANGTAGATGGTGACAATTTTCCTGTTGTGGGGGAACATCATTGTTTGAAACATAGAAGAGGCCATTGCCTTCATAGTGTACATGTAGCTACATCCAAACAATATATCGTAATCGATCGGGGCGTCAATAACCTCAATGTGGACAAGGATGGGTTTTCCCCTGAGTTAGACGGGGATATTTTGAAAGAGACCTTCAGGTGAGGATGGTCTACCATCATAGGCTCTCAAAGTGATGGCAGATGGTATTAAATCCGGGGAGCTAAGTTTATGCCATATAGTTTTGGACATGATGCATGTGGATGAACCTTCATCAATGATATACTGATGAATTGTGATGTTATGAATCTTGAATGGTATCTGGAAAGATACTAGAGAGGGGAAACGAGGTTCTCTGCTATCTAGATAAAATATGATGAGTCTGGTATCAATTGGGTCGACTGCCCCCAAGGCAGAAAGTAAGGATTTCCGTTGAGTTGGATAGGTTTGGAGGACCTCTAATATAGACATGGTTGTGGGATATTGCGCCAAGCCATCGACCAGACTGTAATTGTGTGTTTCCCTAGCCTGAGGGTTGTTGACATTTTGTCGTAATGGAATGCAAGGGATGCAAATGGGGGGTTCAGTGTTAGGGCATGGAATCATCAAGGTTGGTCCAGCTGTAGTGGGATCTACTTCCAAAGTGGTGAGAGTATATTCAGGGGGTGTGTTGTATTGATGACTGCACGTTTGCAGAAGAATTTATTCTTCGCTAGTGAGGAGTATATTGCGATCTGCCAGATTTCCAGGGTGGATGGGCCCTGGGTTTTGATATTTTCCCATTTGTGGTGGGGAAGGTTGTACCTCCTGTTGGGTATTCATCACACCTTGGTGTAGAATAGGGTTTTGTAACATTGTCGGCGATGGTTGTTGCAAATATTGTTGTGGGTCATGTTGAGGGGCAGACGACACTTGAGGACGTGGCGTGTTCATGGATTCTTTCATCCATTTAAAGTCAAAAAATTGGGGGAAATGGTGAGTATAATGTCCATTCTCACTGCAAAGAGAACAAGGGAAGTTCATCGAGAGGTTATTTTTGTTGTTCCTCCCTTGAAATTTGTTGTTATTGTCCTCTTGGGGGTTCTGGTTACCCTAGTTCTGGTTCCCCCCAACAGGTTCGTTTTGTCTTGGGTTATTTCCCCCTGGTCCCTGTTTATTATTGTTTCAGTTTTTTCATTTCTTCTTGGCATTATTCGACTGATGGGCCGAAATTGTCGTATTCAACTATTCAAAAGTATGAATTTTTTGAATGGGAGAGGGTTGAACAAAGTTAACGCCGACATGTGGTTGTCCATGTGGAGGAGCAACCGACTGTGGAGGACCAAGAAATGGGAAATATGAATTGTTTTGTGGTACTGATCCATAGGGCACATAGGAAGGTGAAGTGCTTTCAATAGTGCCCAGGTTATATGTTGAGGTAGAAGGGGAACTTGAACTTGGTTGAGAGGTCGGTGCATGATGGGTGTCAGCGAGGGTCCACTCATGGGTGGAGGGGGAGGAACAGGATATGGCGGTTGGTAAGGGGGGGGAGGGTAATAAGATGGCCCTCCATATGTCAACGGATATTAGGGTGTACCGTATATACGTGTTGGTTTTATGTACAAGTTGTGGTTCTCCGTGGTACCAATCAACCCATCTGCAGCATGAGACATGCCAAGTTTGTCTTGGCTAAATGGTACAGGTTTGGGTGTATCAGGTAATACTGTGTATAATTAACCTGATTGAGAATAAATGAGGTCCAACTGTTGATCCTTGTTGATGGATTCCTCTTCATTTTGGGGGAAGTTAGATGCCACATCTTTGGAAAGTATAGAGATGAGTGATTTTAGAAACCAATCGAGACATTGTTCTTTGGTGGTTTCTTCTTTACATAAACTATGTCGTCGACACCATTCGTGAATGTGGTCAGAAATATGAATAGAGGAGGTTTGTTTTCACTCAGAGAGAAGTTCTAAGATAGTATCATGACTAAATGGTAGTTGAAAGAAGGCCAAAAAGGCTTTGCCAAGGATTCAAAAGTCACATGGGACCCTGATTTTTCGTCCACGTACCATTTGGCTGATGGACTAGTGAGTGTTCTTTGAAATAACCTTAAGCGGATGGAGTCATCCATAATGTTGTTTGAAGAGAACCATAAGTGGAAGGTCATGACATGTTTGGTGGGGTCTTCCCCCAATTTTCCTTCAAATTTTGGAATATTTGAAGGTAGCTTGGTCGGCATGTTGGGCCAAGTGGGGTCATGTAAAATGGGATCATTTGTGAGATTAGTCAAATCATGAATGTTGAGAGATGACAAGTATGTCATGGGGGTATTTGGTGGAGGATTATCTCCAACCATGGTGCGAGCAGGTAGTGGACATGAACCTTGGACGGGATTTGGTGGGGTTGTGCTCCTCCCTTGAGAAGAAGTGTGGCCCCCACCTCCTTGTGAATGAGGTCTAGTAGATGGATGAACTTGGGAACTAGACCCAAGTAAAATGGAACAAAGAAAAGCTAATCCCAAAATAGTGGTGCTTATGGGGGTGTGAGATGGTTGAGCCGGTGAGCTAAAAAGACTAGGAAATCCTCCTAAAATAGGAGGGAGGCATCTTGAATGACAGGCATTATGTGGGTCCCCTATGGTGTCTGACTAGAAAAGTGAATGTGTGCAAATGGTGATGAGAGAAATAAATGAACAAGAGATTTGTATACTTTGTACCTTCACAATATAACTCACAATTGTATGTAATCAAATGAGCATCAATATACATCAATCAACTGTAAATAAGCACACATCTAGGTAGGTGGATTTTTTCCGCGTGGGGGAACAAAATAAAACAAATGCTCATCTTCTAAAAGACGTATCATCCTTCCTCTCAAATAACATTGGACCTTCCAATAGCACTCAATAGTGGGGCCTGAAGCCACCGGAAGAGGAACTAGTGAAGGATGAAATAACCAGTTATAATGAGGGCTAGAGGGTGCATATCTCGAAAGAGATGGCGATATTTCCCAATATCCACACAAAATATTATCAAGGTGGAATTGCAACCCACAATTGCCACCTGGGTAGATGTCCTAATTTGGGTCACTAGGTACCTCAGTCAAAGTGTGACATTTAGATTTTCGACGTCATAAATGGGTCACATGCTGGATCACTTCCAAGAGTTGGGTGACTCAAGGGGGGATGAATAGAACAATCAGACCTCAGCCTTCAACCCTTCATGGGTATCTCCTTGCCTTATGGTGTAGGAACACTTGACTTGGAGGATTTTAAAGTTCCCTATTTGTCAACTTCTAATGTTTGAAAATGTGAGAACCAAATAATGGGGGGTTATTTGGATGCCTACCCCTAAGATTATACCTAGACTAAAAAATTTCTTTTGGCACCTCCTGTGGAGGAAAACTTCGTGAGTTTTTTAGAAAAAATTTAGATGTGGTGGGATGAGAGATTGGGGGTGTGAACCAATCTCGTTTGAATTAAGTGGGTGTGGATAATTTCCTCAAGAAATTGTGGGACGTTTCATAATTCCTTTGGAGAAAACCTGCTTCAATCTCCACAATTCAATATGGAAATGATGTGAGTGAGGAGTGACTTTGTGTGTGAGAAAGTGATAAAAAGTGCCAAATTTTAATAAGTTACGTGTGAATGTGCAACATGTGGGATTATTGTAGTCCTTACAAATATTTGTTACCTATATTACTAAGTTTCATTGGTACAACCTTGCGGAATTTTAAAATCCCTAAAGAACTAGCATGTGGACACATGGGTCCTTACCAATCCTTTAAACTGCCTAATGTTTTTTTACTCTAAGAAAGCTTGAAAAACTATCCTAGATTGTGAGCATGAGGGCATGTATGGGACTGTTACTTTCATCTTTAAACTCTCCTAGTGATGTAAACTAAGAAAGAAATTTCAAGAAACTATCCTAAATTTGCAACATGTGGGCATGTATGGGCCCTTACAAATTTAAGATGATTTTGAAAAGAAACTAAGAAGGGCCCTAGGGGGCTTTGTCCTCTCCTAAATGTTTTTGTTAAGGGAGATGAAATGTCCCCTTAGCCACCTTTCTGATTCTCAATATCACTCTATGGTGCGATATAAGAGCATACTCAATGATCAAAGTTGATTTCTGGTCCCAATGCAAGTGTCTTTATATGTGATAAAAATAATCTCAACTTAAATTTTACAAACCAAACAAGCCATCCATGTGGAAACCAAACTAAAAGAGGAGAATGTATGGTTATTTTTACCCCCTAAGTGCCTATGTTTAGCTAATCTTTCATATGGGAAAGGATTCTAAGTGGAGTGCATTTAAAAATTGCATGAAAGAAAGAATTTGAAGGCTAGGGGCCTACAAATCATCAAAAATACCCTAACAATTTTGAAACTCTAGAAATGTGCATGTCTTAGAGTTCTGACAGAAGTGTAGTGGGCACACAGTGTACGGAGAACAAAATCATTTTGGGTACACAATGTGCTGAGTGCACGTCTTTGGGATGGAATACCCGTGCACGTTTTGATACGCGTCGGGTAGGGGGGAATTTTGAGTGAAATTCTCCTCCTCCAGCTCAAAATCTTTCTTTTGACAGGTAAGGGTAGGCCAGTTTTGGTACCTGCAAGAAAAATGGATTAAAAATAAGTGCTCTATAAGCCCAAATAGGGTGGAAATTGATACTGATCCACAGTATGGCCGCCAATTTGTTGTGTTTGTTTTGTCACTTGGGTGAGAAAAGCAAGGGCACTTGCATGCCCAGTTGGGCCTGCTAGACAAGACAGAGGTTAGTGCATGTTTTAAAAAAACCAAACACATGAAATAAAAAAATAAATAAACTAAAACAACTAAGGAAATAAAATTAGAATGCATAAGAAACTTTTAGAACCATAAACAATCAATCAATGACCAAGATTATGCCACTAATGGATAACTATATTAGTTGGCAAAACACCGTAGACAAAAATGAGGACTTATGAGTCCCCTCTTCCTCCTTGGGAGGGATCTTGAGCTCCCTAATGGAGAGATATTCTTAGAATGGAAGAAAAATGGCAAATGGTGAAGACAATCCATGCCTATTCCCTCAAGAGGTGAGTGGAATGGGCTATTGGAATGATGCTAGAATGATCCCATGAGAAAAGAGGATTCTCAAGGGAGAATTGTGTAAGCATAACAACACTATGAAGATCTTGGTTTCCTATTGCACCCATGGCCTCCTTTTATAGAATTTCTTCAAGAAAATATTCAACTGGTTCTTACTGTGAACAAGGGGCCCTTTAGGGCACCCCTTGGTCCTTGAATAGCCCCCCATTTGGATTTTTCTCAGATCTGAAGGTCAAATCAAGTTGGGAGGTGGTCCATAAGTGGTTGGGGGGGCGTCAAGAACCATAAATGCATCGGTCACAGGAGTGCATGGCTTTTTTCGTACACATTCATGCATATGGCACATTGTATGCCTTACGGGCTTCTTTGGCTCACGCATTGTGCACGCGCTTCCTTTAGTGAGTTTGCTCATGTCAATTTTTTCCCAATTGTATAGTTTTTGCCTTTTGAAATGCATTTTGGTGCTACAGGTGAACTAATAATTGTTGGCATTGTTGTATTTCTGTGACCATTTGCGTGCAATGTTGCGGATGCAATTTCAGTGATAACAACTGCTATGACACACACACACAAAAATATGCAACTATGTAATAGAGAGAAGAAGAAGGTTGTTTTACATATAATAAAGTTCATATTGTTGGTTCTCCCATTACTTCTGTATGCTTCTATGTATGATTGTATATAATGTTGTAACATATGTTTCTCTGTGTATGGAACTATTGGTAACCTTCTCTCGCTTTCTCTCACACTACAATAGGGAGAATGGGGATGAAGTGAAAACATCATTGGGGAAAGTGAGTAGTCAACTAGCATGAGGAAAAGGAAATCCATATGGCCAAATAAGACCATTTTCACATTCATATTTTTGGAAACAAGAGAGGAGATAAGTATTGGGAAGAGAACCAACCATGGCATGCTTGAAAGAAACCATTGTTGGCCATATTTTATCCTGGAAATGTGGCATGTGTTCCTATAAAATGGGATGTAATCCTGTAGTGTGTTTCTTGTTGAGGAAACAGATCAAGATCCTTATGGAGGCTACTATGAGCACTCTTGAAGAAGTTGAGAGTTCTTGGAGTCCCTAGCTAAGAGATTCCTAGCCAACTTAGTGCAATAAAAATCCATGATAAATGAATGGTAGAATCTTATAGGCTGAGAGACGTGAAGGGGGTACATTCCTTAGCTTGTGTAGGTTGTGGAGAAGAGATTTGGTGGATTGGAACTAGTGTTGGAGTAGAACATGGGTTTTTAGTTGTTGAATGTGGAGAGTGTACATCTAGGAGGGATAGATATCCTTTTGGAATCAGAGCCTCATCTTGGGGCTAGCTTGTTGTTGATATAAAATGAAAATAAATGCCTATGGTTGGGAGGTTCATCCTCCATCTACATCCAATTGGTTATATTTATAAACAAACACGTATATTGTCTTTTTATTAGATTATTACACTATGTAAATGATTATCTAAATGTTGTGTGTTTTTTTTGTGTTCTTACTATATCCATTCACATTTTTATGTATGTTGTTAGATGCATGGGTAAATCAACATGTTGTTTGTTGTGATTTTTATGGGCCTATTGTCCCCTGGTTTTATTTTATATGTATGGGGCATTTTTTAATTTTTCGTGTTGAAAGGCTAAGTGTTTTTTTTTAAATGAAGACACTCATATTGAATGATGGGTATGTTATAGATTAGTATTAGAGCCACAGGTTCAACATTGGGTCTTCATGGGCCAGAACCAACACGTAGAATATGGAATTGCATATCTAAAGTTTCACGGATGTTTGCAATGTGTTGTCATATTTTTACAAGAAACCAATTGAGGATTGCCAATAATTTTGGGAAATTTGAGTTTCGGGATTAAAATCCCAAATTTTAACCTCTACTTGAGCATTTTTTGGCCTCTAATTGGTCGAACTTTAGACATTATAGAGAAACCATGGTGAAATTGGGTGAAATTAGGTAAAAGCCTTAATTTCTGAAGTGAAATTCATTGAGAATTTTACGTGAGAGTGTCAAATTTCAAGTGACGAGGTCAAATTGACATGAACATGGCTAGACAATTTTACATAGAAATATTAATATTAGAGTTTCATGGCATACATTGTGGAAATTTTGAAATTATGAATTTTGAAAAATTTGGGAAATTTTGAAATTTTGGAAAATTGGGAATTTTTTCATACCATGACATCAACATGTTTTGGAGAACACGTGGTAGGTAACGTGGAAGTGACGTAGAAATGGTGATGTGGATTTCCACTATAGTAGTTCCATAGTGGCATATTGGTATTGTCTATAGTGTGCAGTGGTGGAACTAACGAGTGATGTGGGAACCACATGAGCGATATGATAAGTCGATACCATAAGTGGTATCGCATCATTTTCCAAAGTAGTTTTCCAATGGTCTTTGGTGATGAAAAACTAGTGAAAACAGATCACGTATCATGGAATATTTATTTTGTTGCATCATAGAGGGGGTGTTCACCCTCTAGCATGTTGGCAATGTGAAATGGATCATCCATAATTGATCTTCCCTAATATTAGTTGTTAGATATGGGGAGCATGAAAGTTCACACACACCTAATGAAATGGGTGTAGGATGGGACCCTCCCATCCCTTAAGATAATGAATGATAACCAAATCGAAGGATGGTAGAAGAGGTGGGACCCTTATCACATTTATTGTTAGATAGGGTACCATGTCGTGGGAAGCCGAGTGCAGTGGGACTTGAAAAATAAAATAAAATAAATAAAATAAGGAATAAAGAGAGGAGGAGGGAGGAAAAGGATAAAATGGCATGGATAGATGTCTAGGTGGATGATATGGCAGCACATCAAGGTGCCATGTGAACCCATAAGGCCACATCAACAATAACGTCAGTGAAGATGCCACATAGGCAAGCTTTCCCTATAGTTTAAAAAAAANGTAGATGGTGACAATTTTCCTGTTGTGGGGGAACATCATTGTTTGAAACATAGAAGAGGCCATTGCCTTCATAGTGTACATGTAGCTACATCCAAACAATATATCGTAATCGATCGGGGCGTCAATAACCTCAATGTGGACAAGGATGGGTTTTCCCCTGAGTTAGACGGGGATATTTTGAAAGAGACCTTCAGGTGAGGATGGTCTACCATCATAGGCTCTCAAAGTGATGGCAGATGGTATTAAATCCGGGGAGCTAAGTTTATGCCATATAGTTTTGGACATGATGCATGTGGATGAACCTTCATCAATGATATACTGATGAATTGTGATGTTATGAATCTTGAATGGTATCTGGAAAGATACTAGAGAGGGGAAACGAGGTTCTCTGCTATCTAGATAAAATATGATGAGTCTGGTATCAATTGGGTCGACTGCCCCCAAGGCAGAAAGTAAGGATTTCCGTTGAGTTGGATAGGTTTGGAGGACCTCTAATATAGACATGGTTGTGGGATATTGCGCCAAGCCATCGACCAGACTGTAATTGTGTGTTTCCCTAGCCTGAGGGTTGTTGACATTTTGTCGTAATGGAATGCAAGGGATGCAAATGGGGGGTTCAGTGTTAGGGCATGGAATCATCAAGGTTGGTCCAGCTGTAGTGGGATCTACTTCCAAAGTGGTGAGAGTATATTCAGGGGGTGTGTTGTATTGATGACTGCACGTTTGCAGAAGAATTTATTCTTCGCTAGTGAGGAGTATATTGCGATCTGCCAGATTTCCAGGGTGGATGGGCCCTGGGTTTTGATATTTTCCCATTTGTGGTGGGGAAGGTTGTACCTCCTGTTGGGTATTCATCACACCTTGGTGTAGAATAGGGTTTTGTAACATTGTCGGCGATGGTTGTTGCAAATATTGTTGTGGGTCATGTTGAGGGGCAGACGACACTTGAGGACGTGGCGTGTTCATGGATTCTTTCATCCATTTAAAGTCAAAAAATTGGGGGAAATGGTGAGTATAATGTCCATTCTCACTGCAAAGAGAACAAGGGAAGTTCATCGAGAGGTTATTTTTGTTGTTCCTCCCTTGAAATTTGTTGTTATTGTCCTCTTGGGGGTTCTGGTTACCCTAGTTCTGGTTCCCCCCAACAGGTTCGTTTTGTCTTGGGTTATTTCCCCCTGGTCCCTGTTTATTATTGTTTCAGTTTTTTCATTTCTTCTTGGCATTATTCGACTGATGGGCCGAAATTGTCGTATTCAACTATTCAAAAGTATGAATTTTTTGAATGGGAGAGGGTTGAACAAAGTTAACGCCGACATGTGGTTGTCCATGTGGAGGAGCAACCGACTATGGAGGACCAAGAAATGGGAAATATGAATTGTTTTGTGGTACTGATCCATAGGGCGCATAGGAAGGTGAAGTGCTTTCAATAGTGCCCAGGTTATATGTTGAGGTAGAAGGGGAACCTGAACTTGGTTGAGAGGTCAGTTCATGATGGGTGTCGGCGAGGGTCCACTCATGGGTGGAGGGGGAGGAACAAGATATGGCAGTTGGTAAGGGGGGGGAGGGTAATAAGATGGCCCTCCATATGTCAACGGATATTAGGGTGTATCGTATATACGTGGTGGTTTTATGTACAAGTTGTGGTTCTTCATGGTACCAATCAACCCATCTGCAGCATGAGACATGCCAAGTTTGTCTTGGCTAAATGGTACAGGTCTGGGTGTATCAGGTAATACTGTGTATAATTAACCTAATTGAGAATAAATGAGGTCCAACTGTTGAGCCTTGTTGATGGATTCCTCTTCATTTCATGGGAAGTTGGATGCCACATCTTTGGAAAGTATAGAGATGAGTGATTTTAGAAACCAATTGAGACATTGTTCTTTGGTGGTTTCTTCTTTACATAAACTATGTCGTCGACACCATTCGTGAATGTGGTCGGAAATATGAATAGAGGAGGTTTGTTTTCACTCAGAGAGAAGTTCTAAGATAGTATCATGACTAAATGGTAGTTGAAAGAAGGCCAAAAAGGCTTTGCCAAGGATTCAAAAGTCACATGGGACCCTGATTTTTCGTCCACGTACCATTTGGCTGATGGACTAGTGAGTGTTCTTTGAAATAACCTTAAGCGGATGGAGTCATCCATAATGTTGTTTGAAGAGAACCATAAGTGGAAGGTCATGACATGTTTGGTGGGGTCTTCCCCCAATTTTCCTTCAAATTTTGGAATATTTGAAGGTAGCTTGGTCGGCATGTTGGGCCAAGTGGGGTCATGTAAAATGGGATCATTTGTGAGATTAGTCAAATCATGAATGTTGAGAGATGACAAGTATGTCATGGGGGTATTTGGTGGAGGATTATCTCCAACCATGGTGCGAGCAGGTAGTGGACATGAACCTTGGACGGGATTTGGTGGGGTTGTGCTCCTCCCTTGAGAAGAAGTGTGGCCCCCACCTCCTTGTGAATGAGGTCTAGTAGATGGATGAACTTGGGAACTAGACCCAAGTAAAATGGAACAAAGAAAAGCTAATCCCAAAATAGTGGTGCTTATGGGGGTGTGAGATGGTTGAGCCGGTGAGCTAAAAAGACTAGGAAATCCTCCTAAAATAGGAGGGAGGCATCTTGAATGACAGGCATTATGTGGGTCCCCTATGGTGTCTGACTAGAAAAGTGAATGTGTGCAAATGGTGATGAGAGAAATAAATGAACAAGAGATTTGTATACTTTGTACCTTCACAATATAACTCACAATTGTATGTAATCAAATGAGCATCAATATACATCAATCAACTGTAAATAAGCACACATCTAGGTAGGTGGATTTTTTCCGCGTGGGGGAACAAAATAAAACAAATGCTCATCTTCTAAAAGACGTATCATCCTTCCTCTCAAATAACATTGGACCTTCCAATAGCACTCAATAGTGGGGCCTGAAGCCACCGGAAGAGGAACTAGTGAAGGATGAAATAACCAGTTATAATGAGGGCTAGAGGGTGCATATCTCGAAAGAGATGGCGATATTTCCCAATATCCACACAAAATATTATCAAGGTGGAATTGCAACCCACAATTGCCACCTGGGTAGATGTCCTAATTTGGGTCACTAGGTACCTCAGTCAAAGTGTGACATTTAGATTTTCGACGTCATAAATGGGTCACATGCTGGATCACTTCCAAGAGTTGGGTGACTCAAGGGGGGATGAATAGAACAATCAGACCTCAGCCTTCAACCCTTCATGGGTATCTCCTTGCCTTATGGTGTAGGAACACTTGACTTGGAGGATTTTAAAGTTCCCTATTTGTCAACTTCTAATGTTTGAAAATGTGAGAACCAAATAATGGGGGGTTATTTGGATGCCTACCCCTAAGATTATACCTAGACTAAAAAATTTCTTTTGGCACCTCCTGTGGAGGAAAACTTCGTGAGTTTTTTAGAAAAAATTTAGATGTGGTGGGATGAGAGATTGGGGGTGTGAACCAATCTCGTTTGAATTAAGTGGGTGTGGATAATTTCCTCAAGAAATTGTGGGACGTTTCATAATTCCTTTGGAGAAAACCTGCTTCAATCTCCACAATTCAATATGGAAATGATGTGAGTGAGGAGTGACTTTGTGTGTGAGAAAGTGATAAAAAGTGCCAAATTTTAATAAGTTACGTGTGAATGTGCAACATGTGGGATTATTGTAGTCCTTACAAATATTTGTTACCTATATTACTAAGTTTCATTGGTACAACCTTGCGGAATTTTAAAATCCCTAAAGAACTAGCATGTGGACACATGGGTCCTTACCAATCCTTTAAACTGCCTAATGTTTTTTTACTCTAAGAAAGCTTGAAAAACTATCCTAGATTGTGAGCATGAGGGCATGTATGGGACTGTTACTTTCATCTTTAAACTCTCCTAGTGATGTAAACTAAGAAAGAAATTTCAAGAAACTATCCTAAATTTGCAACATGTGGGCATGTATGGGCCCTTACAAATTTAAGATGATTTTGAAAAGAAACTAAGAAGGGCCCTAGGGGGCTTTGTCCTCTCCTAAATGTTTTTGTTAAGGGAGATGAAATGTCCCCTTAGCCACCTTTCTGATTCTCAATATCACTCTATGGTGCGATATAAGAGCATACTCAATGATCAAAGTTGATTTCTGGTCCCAATGCAAGTGTCTTTATATGTGATAAAAATAATCTCAACTTAAATTTTACAAACCAAACAAGCCATCCATGTGGAAACCAAACTAAAAGAGGAGAATGTATGGTTATTTTTACCCCCTAAGTGCCTATGTTTAGCTAATCTTTCATATGGGAAAGGATTCTAAGTGGAGTGCATTTAAAAATTGCATGAAAGAAAGAATTTGAAGGCTAGGGGCCTACAAATCATCAAAAATACCCTAACAATTTTGAAACTCTAGAAATGTGCATGTCTTAGAGTTCTGACAGAAGTGTAGTGGGCACACAGTGTACGGAGAACAAAATCATTTTGGGTACACAATGTGCTGAGTGCACGTCTTTGGGATGGAATACCCGTGCACGTTTTGATACGCGTCGGGTAGGGGGGAATTTTGAGTGAAATTCTCCTCCTCCAGCTCAAAATCTTTCTTTTGACAGGTAAGGGTAGGCCAGTTTTGGTACCTGCAAGAAAAATGGATTAAAAATAAGTGCTCTATAAGCCCAAATAGGGTGGAAATTGATACTGATCCACAGTATGGCCGCCAATTTGTTGTGTTTGTTTTGTCACTTGGGTGAGAAAAGCAAGGGCACTTGCATGCCCAGTTGGGCCTGCTAGACAAGACAGAGGTTAGTGCATGTTTTAAAAAAACCAAACACATGAAATAAAAAAATAAATAAACTAAAACAACTAAGGAAATAAAATTAGAATGCATAAGAAACTTTTAGAACCATAAACAATCAATCAATGACCAAGATTATGCCACTAATGGATAACTATATTAGTTGGCAAAACACCGTAGACAAAAATGAGGACTTATGAGTCCCCTCTTCCTCCTTGGGAGGGATCTTGAGCTCCCTAATGGAGAGATATTCTTAGAATGGAAGAAAAATGGCAAATGGTGAAGACAATCCATGCCTATTCCCTCAAGAGGTGAGTGGAATGGGCTATTGGAATGATGCTAGAATGATCCCATGAGAAAAGAGGATTCTCAAGGGAGAATTGTGTAAGCATAACAACACTA
This sequence comes from Picea glauca, assembly GCA_000966675.3. Taxonomy (NCBI): domain Eukaryota; kingdom Viridiplantae; phylum Streptophyta; class Pinopsida; order Pinales; family Pinaceae; genus Picea; species Picea glauca. The sequence goes on along the minus strand of JZKD02S1812602.1, from coordinate 8,373 downwards.
TGAAGATCTTGGTTTCCTATTGCACCCATGGCCTCCTTTTATAGAATTTCTTCAAGAAAATATTCAACTGGTTCTTACTGTGAACAAGGGGCCCTTTAGGGCACCCCTTGGTCCTTGAATAGCCCCCCATTTGGATTTTTCTCAGATCTGAAGGTCAAATCAAGTTGGGAGGTGGTCCATAAGTGGTTGGGGGGGCGTCAAGAACCATAAATGCATCGGTCACAGGAGTGCATGGCTTTTTTCGTACACATTCATGCATATGGCACATTGTATGCCTTACGGGCTTCTTTGGCTCACGCATTGTGCACGCGCTTCCTTTAGTGAGTTTGCTCATGTCAATTTTTTCCCAATTGTATAGTTTTTGCCTTTTGAAATGCATTTTGGTGCTACAGGTGAACTAATAATTGTTGGCATTGTTGTATTTCTGTGACCATTTGCGTGCAATGTTGCGGATGCAATTTCAGTGATAACAACTGCTATGACACACACACACAAAAATATGCAACTATGTAATAGAGAGAAGAAGAAGGTTGTTTTACATATAATAAAGTTCATATTGTTGGTTCTCCCATTACTTCTGTATGCTTCTATGTATGATTGTATATAATGTTGTAACATATGTTTCTCTGTGTATGGAACTATTGGTAACCTTCTCTCGCTTTCTCTCACACTACAATAGGGAGAATGGGGATGAAGTGAAAACATCATTGGGGAAAGTGAGTAGTCAACTAGCATGAGGAAAAGGAAATCCATATGGCCAAATAAGACCATTTTCACATTCATATTTTTGGAAACAAGAGAGGAGATAAGTATTGGGAAGAGAACCAACCATGGCATGCTTGAAAGAAACCATTGTTGGCCATATTTTATCCTGGAAATGTGGCATGTGTTCCTATAAAATGGGATGTAATCCTGTAGTGTGTTTCTTGTTGAGGAAACAGATCAAGATCCTTATGGAGGCTACTATGAGCACTCTTGAAGAAGTTGAGAGTTCTTGGAGTCCCTAGCTAAGAGATTCCTAGCCAACTTAGTGCAATAAAAATCCATGATAAATGAATGGTAGAATCTTATAGGCTGAGAGACGTGAAGGGGGTACATTCCTTAGCTTGTGTAGGTTGTGGAGAAGAGATTTGGTGGATTGGAACTAGTGTTGGAGTAGAACATGGGTTTTTAGTTGTTGAATGTGGAGAGTGTACATCTAGGAGGGATAGATATCCTTTTGGAATCAGAGCCTCATCTTGGGGCTAGCTTGTTGTTGATATAAAATGAAAATAAATGCCTATGGTTGGGAGGTTCATCCTCCATCTACATCCAATTGGTTATATTTATAAACAAACACGTATATTGTCTTTTTATTAGATTATTACACTATGTAAATGATTATCTAAATGTTGTGTGTTTTTTTTGTGTTCTTACTATATCCATTCACATTTTTATGTATGTTGTTAGATGCATGGGTAAATCAACATGTTGTTTGTTGTGATTTTTATGGGCCTATTGTCCCCTGGTTTTATTTTATATGTATGGGGCATTTTTTAATTTTTCGTGTTGAAAGGCTAAGTGTTTTTTTTTAAATGAAGACACTCATATTGAATGATGGGTATGTTATAGATTAGTATTAGAGCCACAGGTTCAACATTGGGTCTTCATGGGCCAGAACCAACACGTAGAATATGGAATTGCATATCTAAAGTTTCACGGATGTTTGCAATGTGTTGTCATATTTTTACAAGAAACCAATTGAGGATTGCCAATAATTTTGGGAAATTTGAGTTTCGGGATTAAAATCCCAAATTTTAACCTCTACTTGAGCATTTTTTGGCCTCTAATTGGTCGAACTTTAGACATTATAGAGAAACCATGGTGAAATTGGGTGAAATTAGGTAAAAGCCTTAATTTCTGAAGTGAAATTCATTGAGAATTTTACGTGAGAGTGTCAAATTTCAAGTGACGAGGTCAAATTGACATGAACATGGCTAGACAATTTTACATAGAAATATTAATATTAGAGTTTCATGGCATACATTGTGGAAATTTTGAAATTATGAATTTTGAAAAATTTGGGAAATTTTGAAATTTTGGAAAATTGGGAATTTTTTCATACCATGACATCAACATGTTTTGGAGAACACGTGGTAGGTAACGTGGAAGTGACGTAGAAATGGTGATGTGGATTTCCACTATAGTAGTTCCATAGTGGCATATTGGTATTGTCTATAGTGTGCAGTGGTGGAACTAACGAGTGATGTGGGAACCACATGAGCGATATGATAAGTCGATACCATAAGTGGTATCGCATCATTTTCCAAAGTAGTTTTCCAATGGTCTTTGGTGATGAAAAACTAGTGAAAACAGATCACGTATCATGGAATATTTATTTTGTTGCATCATAGAGGGGGTGTTCACCCTCTAGCATGTTGGCAATGTGAAATGGATCATCCATAATTGATCTTCCCTAATATTAGTTGTTAGATATGGGGAGCATGAAAGTTCACACACACCTAATGAAATGGGTGTAGGATGGGACCCTCCCATCCCTTAAGATAATGAATGATAACCAAATCGAAGGATGGTAGAAGAGGTGGGACCCTTATCACATTTATTGTTAGATAGGGTACCATGTCGTGGGAAGCCGAGTGCAGTGGGACTTGAAAAATAAAATAAAATAAATAAAATAAGGAATAAAGAGAGGAGGAGGGAGGAAAAGGATAAAATGGCATGGATAGATGTCTAGGTGGATGATATGGCAGCACATCAAGGTGCCATGTGAACCCATAAGGCCACATCAACAATAACGTCAGTGAAGATGCCACATAGGCAAGCTTTCCCTATAGTTTAAAAAAAAATGAACAAGTMGGGAGCCAAAATCATATTTTTTACATAGAAGGATCATAATAAACAATAATAAGACAATATTTTATGGATTTTCTCCACAATGTCTAGGGATATTGAAATTCCATAAACGACCACTAGTCAATTATACTTTGATTTTTCAAAAAATACAAATTCCAAGTTTTTAAAGATTAGGATCAAGCTTAGTGGCAAGAGCACATTTACTAATAAAACTTGTAAATACTATCAAAAAAGAAAAAATGAAAATACTTTGTGAATGCATTGGCTATATTACTAGGATTTTGGAGTGGAGGTGCCAAAATAGGGAAAAATCCACTATTTTGGGCCACTTTTTGGGGATTTTTGGGATTTTCAAAGGAGGAAAAGGCTCTCCAAATGGTAAATCTAAAAAAAAATATTTACTAGACATTTTGTATACTCATAAATCCATACAACTTTGGTTTAGTGAATTTTTTATAGAACTGCATAGTTTGGGAGATAGCCAGTTTGACTAAAAATTCTAAGTTTGCAAAAAGGGGTGAAAAATGGCAAATTTTTCATTTCCATATCGTTGCATATTTTGATCGGAGCATGAAATTGACAATATGAGATTTTTTATGAATTCCTTGTCATATTTATTATCTATTTCTCCTGCAAAAATTTCCATGGTTCTTAACATATTTACTTCTACAAGTGACAAAAGTTGGTGTCCAGGATTAATTGCACCAAAATCGAAAGTGTATAAAAGGGGTAAATTAGTAATTTTCATATTACTATAAATTTCTTCTTGTAGCTCAGAATTGATCATGAAAGTAGTCTTTAGAAATTTATTGAATAGGATAATCCATATATGGAACCATAATTATGAATTGAGGAGAAACATTCTCAAGTAATCAGAAGGAAGATGATTGTTGGGCTTGAAGAGAAAGTCTATAGTGAGTTTTATATATGTGGAAGATGCAAGGGAAATTTATAGAAATGATAAAAATTGGACAAGGGAATTCTTCAAAATGAGCATGTGTTTTATTTAGGAAGTGTTTTACCCACAAAAATTCCCATTAAATTTTTCTAGCTTAGGAAAATTCAATGGGACCCCCCTTACTAAATTTATACCTAACCTGATACCAAAGGAAAATTGTCCTCTAAGTTTTGGATATCATAATCCATGAGGTTTTTTCTTATCCATGTTGTTTGTCACTAAACCCACTTAATGTTCCCTAAACCTTTCTATATAATATCCTATGGACACCTAACACAAATATGCCAAGCCAGTGTGAAGCCTCAACCAATAGATAAAATATTACATATGCAGATCCTTTATTTTTTGTTCTTACATACCCTTTCCCTAAATACCGATCCACACCTTTGTGAATATTCCTCAACAGGTCCCCTAAATACCTTTAGCTATTCACCTGCAACCCATGAACTAAAGTCTTGCACGGATTCACCCATAGGTATTTAACGATGAGAATACAAGTTTACTAAATGTCATGAATACCCGCAACCCATGAGGAGCACACCTTTTTGGAAATATTTCTCACGGGAATTCATGCAAACCCACCAAATGTAATTCTCTGTATTTCCCAGATGTCTCATTCCCACATAATTTGAATTCCTCCTTCACTGAGGTATGGTAAGACTAAATGATATCTATGTCTCATGTTTGATCAAACATATGAGGAAGAGCCAATGAAGTTTACCAACTATTGCAGTAATATTCACCTATGAATTAACCCGCATCTCATGTTTTTTTAGGGACTACAGAGTCACCAATGTGGAAGATATTTACTTAGAAACTATGATGAAACCCCTCACACATCCCCAATCTGTGAACCACAAAGTATTTCACCCCGCAAACACGTATTCTGAAAAGGGTGATCGATTACATGTTTTTTCCACCTGCAATGAAATAATTACTAAGAATTAAATGCATTGTTTCCCTGATGGATAACAGGTTGGGAAAAGTGACAAGACATGATCATTCACATTATCTTCCCTTAACATCTAGGGTTATACAAATTCTATGCATTGATGTATCATATATTTTAGGTCATTGCTTGAAGTTTGCAAATTGAAGTTGTGTGTTTGATATAATTAAAGGAGCTTACAAATTCATGAATCTGTTCAAGTCATTACAAATACCCAGTTGTGTGTTTACAATGACTTGAAACACATTGGGTATTGTATCAGCTGCTAATTGCAATGATCTACTGATTGTATGTGGAGGAGAATTGTATACATATTAAGTAGGAATGGACAACCATGGCTCACACAATGGTGGAAAAGGGATTAGTGCTCAACTAGACATTGATCTTATCGACCAATATCTTCCTTAACATCCAAGAGACCCACAAAGGTGCATAATTGGGTTTTTATATGTTCACCTTTCTCATTGATGTTATTTGTGCATATGTCCCTAACTAAGAAATTAATTTTGAATGGACTCTATAATAACCACCCATTCATGTATATTTCTCTGAATTTTAGGCAAGCCGATATTAGGAGTAATTTTATCAAATATGTTATTAATTTATTGCACCATTGTATCAATTGTTTTTTGGCCAAACCCTACAAAGAATATTAGCAGGAAATAACATATTGGTACCTAGAGAAGAAATATACCTACATTCATGTATATGAATGAAATTCTCTACCAAATCTATTACCTAGGTATGTCTTAGATAATATTTTGTTATGTGAGGTAGCATACCAAATAGTGGAATTCGATATAGTAGCTTCCCTACAAACTATGAACAAGAGTAGTTGGCTCTGTTTCGAAATCAAGATTGGGAAATACACATTATAGAACATCCTACATGTGAGGAAGGAAGTCATAACTCTTAAGAGATGATTTTGTGTACAAGGACAGTGAAGAAACAAAACCCTATAAATGTTGTGTATAACCATTACAAGACATTAAATATGGTTCCCCCTTTCGAGAATGAAAAAAGGGATGAGGAATAAATATTTCACGAGGAAAATATCATATGAAGAAGTATTGGCCCACATAGTAGGCATGCATCAGGTTGACACTTTTATGGATAAACAAGAAGAAAAGAAAATCCAATTCCATGATCACCTACAGAAAGTAATAAGTGACACTCATTCAAATGTGGATGTAGATGAAAGAGACTAGAAATAATAAGAAGAAGAGGATCTAATAAAATTATTTGATGTGGAACAAAGGGCTAAGTAAAAGAAATAATAAGGAAAATTTACTGGAGAGGTTGAAGTAGCTCAAAAATCCACAAAATATTCCCAAGCCTGCAAATCTATGGAAGAATCCAAGGCCCACAATGTTGTGGAAGATAAAAGAGCCTGCAAATTCGTAGAGGATGAAGCCATCCACGAAGCTATAGAAAAGAAGAGAGAAATGTCTGAAGAAGAATCCCACAAGGCTACTGAGGAATAGAAAATGATTTCAAAAGAAGCACACAAATATTGAGAGTTGAGGAAGAAGAAGGAGGAAGAGGAGAGAAGTGGAATTTACACCCCTAGATCAACCAAAGTAGTATCAATATTAACATCTCCTTTAAACCAAGGAACCCCCCTAAACATGATATCCTATGACTTCTCCTATTCAACCCAAAAAATATTAGAGTTTGATGATGAAGTAATTTTTGTAGGGAAGTTCTACTACAACAATTCAAAATAGGGAATCACTAGGAGGCCATCAAAATGACATAAAATATGGGATACCTCTAAACAAAAAATATCTAAAACAAAAAATGATTGGGGCATAAATAAGTATAACCCATAGAAGGAAGAAACAAATATGGTATCAATATTGCATGCATTTGCAGGGACAAACACTGTCGGGGTTAATGAAATCAACTGTACGGTATAAGAGTATACGAATAAAGTATCAATCCTAGAGAAACAACTACAACAACAAAGACATCAATTGGAATGTAAATTAAGGACAATGCTTATGAAAAAGACCAACTACATGCGAAGGAAATTGAGAACACTAGGAAGAGATATATTCATGAGATATCGTACCTAAAATTGAAATGGAAAAAAAATGACCAACTAGTTGAATAGAAGATTCACAAGATATCTCTCGTAGAAGAAGAAATGAAAGAACTTCATCTAGAAGGAAACAAGGAGGAGAATAAATTCCTGACCCTATTTAAAGAAGAAGTTGTTTAAATTAATGAGTAGCTAAAATAAACACAAGTCAATTTATTCATGGAGTTGAAGGATATTGAAGAAATTGCAAACTTAACTTATCAAGTAGGAGAAATCAAATGCCAATACAAGGATATGGAACAAGCATCTGAAAAGATAAAACATTGGTAGAATGCATACATGACAACCGCTACAAAAATTCTAAGGCTTACGAGGAGGGATCAAGACAAGACCCAAATGATTTTGGAGAGATGTAAGAACACTTGACATGATGTTCAAGGGATAATAAGCAGTGCTAAGAAAGCACGCACAAGGATTTGGACTACAACTGATGAACTTCTGAAAATATTCCACATGCCACTTAATGAGGAACTAGATGTAGTGAAACCAAATTGAGTTAGGGAAGAGAAAGTGTCAACAATTAGAGAGAAGTTCAATTAGGAAATTGAAGTATTAGATAGAATCCACAAAGAAACTGTGAATCAATATATGATCCAACAAATGAAGTGTTGGATTACTGAGAGGTGGGGTGAATCATTAATAGAGAAATTTAATCATTTTTAACCATATAATCCAAGTGGTATATCAATGAATCATTATCATCCAATAACTGCAAAGTAAATAAGAAATGAACAAATGAACAAACATACACATACACAGTACACCGATGTTTTACGTGGAAACCCAAATCAGGAGAAAACCACGAAATGTTTTTTCTTATATGTCTTGAAGAATTGCATTCATTGGAAGCACCACCTTCCTTTGTTTTCCAGATGAAACTGGAAGGAGGCTCCAACCCCCTAGTTTCTCAGGCTACAACCTGAGGGAAGCTCCAACTCCCCAATTCTATGGCTACAACGAGAAGGAGGCTACAACCCTCTATGTTCTCCAGCTACAACCGGAAGTTGGCTATAACCACCTATCCTTGCCCCGTCCTACCACCCTGAAGTAGAAGTAGAATGATGGAACCATTGTCACACTATCACTGTGAGATATACCATTGCAAACTTGTACCAATAAATAGGAACCATGCATCAACCATGCATCAACCTGTACCTCAACCTGTAATCAACCTGTGTGATAAACAAGTGCATCAACCATGCACCAACCTGTACCAAACAGCCTATAATCAACTTGTACCATAAACAAGTGCATCCAACCATGTACCAAGTATGTACCAATCATGTGGCAACTACTCATCAACTATGACTCATTAATATGTACCAACATCATCAACTATACACCTCATGTGTGTGGCAACTCATCAACTACTTGTCTCAACCATGTACTCAACATGTACCTCAACCAAAATCCCTCATCAATTTCATCATCCAAATATGATTTGTAGCTTTGTAATAGACCTATATTATGTGATCACATTCCTGCCAACCTTCCTTAACTTTAACAACA
>JZKD02S1812591.1:18756-29731 GCA_000966675.3 Picea glauca | reverse complement strand
TTTTCTGTAGAAACTAGCCAAACCATGGAAACTTCTCACCTCGAAAATATTTCTCGGTTATGGCCAATTCTTTATCACTTCCACCTTCTCAGGATCTATTTTCAACTCATTCTCCTAAATCACAAAACCCAAATAAATGAGCTCTGTCTTCATGAAGGAACACTTCTTCATGTTGACCAATAGCTTCTCCTACTGTAGTCTTCTCATCACAATGGCCAAATGTTTCAAATGTTCATCCCTCATCTTATTGAAGATCAGTATGTCGTCCAGATATACGACAACGAATTTCCCGATGAATTCCCGCGGGACTTCATTCATCAGTCTCATGAATGTGCTCAATGTGTTTGTCAATCCAAATGGCATGACCAACCATTCGTACAAACCTTCATTTGTCTTGAATGTTGTCTTCCATTCATCACCTTCTCTCATGTGAATCTGGTGATATTCGCTCTTCAAATCAATCTTTGAAAAATAATTTTCCCCACTCAGGCAATCCATCAGATCATCCATTCTTGGTAGTGGAAATCTATACTTGATGGTGATTTTGTTTATCGCTTTGGAGTCTGTACACATCCTCCAGCCTCCATATTTCTTCGGACTGAGTATTGTTGGAACAACACATGGACTCAATCTCTCCCTAACCAGTCCTTTGTCCAGCATCTCATGTACCTTCCTCTTGACCTCCTCATTCTCCTGAGGCATCAACCTGTATGCGGCCTTATTTGGAAAACTCGCTCCTGGTATGAGGTCAATGTGGTGACTCACACTCCTCATTGGTGGCAACGAACGAGGTAGTTCATCCATGATGATATCAACGAACTCTCCCATCCATTCCTGAATCTCTTCTGGCAAGTCATCCACTATTGTGCTAGTCAGGACAATTCTCGGTTTCCTGACCACAAAGAATTATGGATCTTCCTTCTTCTCCATCTCTGTGAGTAGTTCCTTCCCACTCATGAGAAGTATGGTATTGCTTATTTCTAGCTTCACTTCCTTATCCTTTATCGGAAGTAATCTGTGTGTTCTCCCATCCTTCTCTAAGGTGTATGTGTTCATCCTCCCGTCATGAACAACATTTCGGTCATACTGCCATGGTCTCCCCAGCAATATGTGATAGACATCCATGGGAATGACATCACATAGGACTTTATCCCTATATTCACCCATTTTGAAATCAACTAAACATTGTTTAGTGACACTCACATGATGTCCTTTTTGCAGCCATGATACTTCATATGGACTTGGGTGATCTATTGTCTCCAGCTCCAACTTTTCCACCATCTCGGTCAAAACGATATTGTCGATGCTTCCACTGTCCACTATGACCTTGCATTTCCATACCTTGGTCTTGCATGTGGTCCTGAGCAGTCTGGTTCTCTGAGCTATGTCCTCTACCTCTTTCTCGGGTGTTAAAAGGACTTTGTGCACTGTCAGGGATTTTCCACTTCCGCTATCTTCATCCTCAACATCATGCCTGTGCACCTCAACGATGTGAGCTTCTCCTTTGTCCACTTTCCTGTCTGGACAGTCAACGGCTTTATGTCCATCCTTTCCACATGTAAAACATGTGATCACTCCTCCTCTTCCTCTACCCCTACCTCTAGTACGAGGAAAAGTGTTTGCGTCAGCATATCCGCCACCCTGCTCTGTATGGTGTCTCCTTGGCTCAGCATATTTCTATCTCTGCTATGAGGTTCCACCTCTCTCAATATTACCCTGAGGTTTCTGCCATTCCTCCTTGGGCTTCTGGTATTTGTCCTGGGCAACTGCCTTGCCTCTAGGCTGACTTCTACCTCACCCTCGCTCACCTTGCTTATGGCTCAGCTTCTCCTTGGCTTTCAGAGCCATATGGTAAGAATCCTCCACCGTCCTGATGGTTACCATGCTTAACTCATCCCGAATTTCATGCCTTAGAACATTCAAATATCTGGCTACCTTCTCATCATCGCTCTCCTGATGACCTGCTTGAATATTGAGCTTATAAAACTCTTCGGTGTATTCTTTCACTGTCATCAACTTCCGTCTCAGGTTCTGCATTTGCCTGAACAATGTGATCTGATAATCTCTAGGGATGAATTTCTCTTTCATCTTCATGATCATCCTGTCCTAGCTCTTAATCTTCAGTTTTCCCTTGGAACGTCTATCTGCCTATAGCTCGTCCCACCATAATGCTGCATTTCCTTTCAACTTGGTAAAAGCGTGCCTTACCTTCTTTTCCTCTTCGATATCTTCATAGTTGGAGTAGGTATCAAGAGCTCGGATCCAATCCAACAACTCTTCTGCATCCAGACTTCCTTCGTAAGTTGGAATGTCCATTTTGGTCTTGGAAGTCATCCTGGCTATAGCTTTTATCAATCACTCCATTGACGCATCCTCTGCTATGACTTCTTCTGCATGTCCAACTTCTTCTTCAACCCCAGAATCACTAATATCCCCAGCACCAGCTCTCTGTGCTGTCTCCATCTCCTCGAATCTTGCTCAGAGATCTCTCATTTGTCGTTCCATTTGTGGATTTCCTGCTGGCCTGCCTCTCCTTCGTGCATCCCTGTCTTCTCGATTAGGCGATTTCCTTTCTATTCTCGACAACATTATGTCTTCTCTTCTTCTCCTCTACAGAAAACAGAGAATTCCAGCTCTGGTACCACTCTAGTGCAGTCGTGACCCTCAAAGTCTAACCGCTCTCACCAGGACCTTCTTTCACTCAGGCCCAAAGAGTCAAAGACTCTTCCAACTCCTTACATGAGTTCTCAATACCCACAGAAATCTCACTTTCGACGATCTCCCCTTTGCTTCGTTGGGAAATCGGGTTTCGCGATATCGCGAGACCTATGGGCACGGTTCTCATGCTAACCGAAACCCCGAAACCTGATGGGTCAATAGTCAACACTTCCGTTCTGTCGGGGATTTCCCTATCGAGAAATCGACATATGTGATCTCATGTCTCACTGCCTTCACAAATCCCCGAACTCCAATATGCACGTGCGCTAATTCCTCACCACATCACCTCCTCTCTCCATACTATCAAGAATCGTGGGATCGTGATTTCACCGATCGCAGTCCCTTTGCACTGTAAAACCCCGAATGCTAAATCCCGACGTCCCAGGATCTCGTGCTACCTGTCCTCTAGTGATCAATGGTTCCGATGAGATCGGGAAATCGCTAATTGCGATTTCAACAGCTATGAAATTCTTTCCTCCGGGAAACCTTATATGCCGAATCTCGATGGCTCTTGGTTCTTCCTGCGCCTAAGGGTTAAATCCCTCGCCACTTCTCCTAGATCTAACGGTCAGCGGGATTTCGTGAATCTATCCTACGAATCCTGGTCGTTGATTCTCCTCTTTGAGGATTTCTTTCGTTCTAAAGCTTTTTTCGGCTCGAACCTTCTCCTGGGTCCTGCCTCACGAAATTCACAAGGAACTATCCCTCCTGAGCTTGTCAACTCTGCTCCCTTCAGAGACCTCTTGCACACTTCTCGTGCTCGATCCTCAACAACTCCCAAAGTGTTGAGTCCTTTCGATCCTGTGCACCTGCAGGCACAATAATCACTATCTCCTGTGCTCAGACTAGCCACTGAGACTTCAAAATTTAGCCTTCACTTCTCTTGCACGGCTCTAACAACCCAATTCAACTTCTGGGAAGATGAGAATAAGAGTTTAACTGTCTGGCCTCATCAACGCACTCTATGCGGATGAATTCGACTGCACTCTATGCAAGAATCTCCTGGCTCAGACAGAGAAATAATTGAAATTTATTCTCTTCTCCCTCAGACTTCAGTTAAAAGCCCTGAAATCACATGCACAACATATTCAAAGAAAGTGCATACAAGGAAAACATTCAGTCAAGAGCATATAAACAACACACACAGAGAAACAACACCAGTCATGAAATTGAATCAAAGACTCTCTTCTATTAATTCAATTTGTACATGGGTGTTCTCCACAAGTTCTCTACTTGCTCTTCTTCTCTTCTTTTTTTCCTGAATGAATGATGATGATACAATGATACAAAGGAGGGTGACTATATTCCGTTTTCCCTCTTGAAAACTAAAACTATCAAATCTACAATTAAATTTCTATCTAACAGCATTAAATCTATTAAATCCCTTCCTCCCTACTAAGGACAAGAGCTTAAAGGCTCAAGGTCCCCTTTACAATACAAGTGTGCTTCTTTAAACATGACTTCATTAAAGAGTGGCGCAACAACTTTCAAGTATTTCAAAATGTGTGCTGGCGCTATCCAGCTGTCCTTTCTGCTCCAGGCGCTGGCTCGCTTGATGAGTGAGCGATGTTCCTGCATCAATGACACCTCACCTATGGAGGTTGGAATATAATAGAAATCGTCAGGGTACTCAACTTCATAATGTATCGTAGATCATGTAATGTTTAGAATGTTTATTTTAATCATTGAATTTATTTTACCATATTTGATCATTATTTTTCTGATTTCTTTTATGCTTGATGAAGGTCGCAATCATCATCAAGGTATTAATAATGTGCTTCTAGAAGGAATGAAATATTTTCCCTCTCAATTCGTGAGGTTTCCCTACTATGAGGAGATAAAAATAGCTCATTTGTTTGATACAATGCATATCAGGAAGAATGTGATTGAAACATTATGGTGAATCATAGATGGTAGGAGGGACAAAGAAAAAATTGTAAAAATTTCTACTGACATTCAGGAAGCCAATCATGCAATGTGAAGTGTGATCTGATATTAAAATAGATCATATGGAGTACTAGACCNCATCGCCTCAGCGAATTCTTCTGCACTCGCACTGCTAGTCGTAGTCTGTTCTGACTCCCTGAGTTCAGAAACTCCCCTTAGTTGTGTCCCATATAAAATCTAGAATGGATTTTTCCCTGTACTCTGATTCACAGAATCATTGTACGCAAACTCTGCTTGTGGAAATACATTATCCCAACTGTTGTGGTGCTCTGTCACCAGGCTTCTTAATAAATCTACAAGGCTTCGATTTACAACCTCTGTTTTCCCATCCATTTGCGGATGGTAAGATGAACTAAAAGCCAAATTAGTTCCCATATTTTTCCATAGCGTCCTCCAAAAATGACCTATGAATTTGGTATCCCTGTCTGAGACTATGCTTCTCGGCAATCCATCTAGTTGCACAATCTCTTTGAGAAACAAGTTCGCGATGTGGGTCACATCGTTGGTCTTCTGACATGGAATTACATGTGCCATATTTGAAAACCTGTCTACCACCACAAATATGGAATCAACCCCTCTCTGTGTCCTCAGCAAACCCAGTACAAAATCCATGCTTATCGCCTCCCATGGCCTCTCTGGTATGGGAAATGGATGATAAAAACCTGCGTTCTGCTTTCGGCCCTTCGAATGTTGACAAATTTTGCATCTGTCAACGAATATTTTAACATATGCTCGCATGCCCAGCCAAAAATACGATTCGCTCAGCTTCGCGAATGTTTTGTCATGTCCAAAATGACCTGCTAATCCGCCACTATGTTTTTCCTTCACTAAGTTCTCCCTCATGGAGAAATTCAGAATACATAGTTGATTGCCTCTGAACAACAATCCCTCTTGGATCATGTAGTTGATCCACGAGATTCGATCTCTAAGAAATAGATTCTCAGTTACTTCGTATGCTTCCCCAAAGTCTGCATCTCCTCCGTACATGTTCTTCAGATTCTCAAAACCCAATGTTTTGACTCTGAACTCCTGCAACAACAAACATTTCCTGCTCAAAGCATCAACCACTTTGTTAGCAGTTCCTGAAATGTGTTTAATCACAAATGTGAAATTCTGCATGTACTCTACCCATTTTGCATGTTTATGGTTCAACTTCTCGTGCTGACTCACAAACTGCAATGCAGGATTATCGTTGTACAATACAAATTCCTTGGGTATCAAGTAATGCCTCCACTTCTTCAATGCCTATATGATGGCATAAAACTCTTTATCATATGTGGAGTATTTCATCTTTGCTTCATCCATCTTTTTGCTGAAATATGCAACTAGCCTGTCTTCTTGACTCAGGACCGCTCCTATGGCGTATCCACTGGCATCACATTTCACCTGAAATGTCCTCTGAAATTCTAGCAACACCAACACTGGTTGCTCTGTGATATTTCTCTTCAATAGATTGAAGCTCTTCTCAGCCTCGGCTGTCCAGTGAAAAGTCTTATTCCACTTCTTCACTGTGTCCATCATCGCTACGCTAATTCCACTAAAATTCCTAATGAATTTTCTGTAGAAACTAGCCAAACCATGGAAACTTCTCACCTCGAAAATATTTCTCGGTTATGGCCAATTCTTTATCACTTCCACCTTCTCAGGATCTATTTTCAACTCATTCTCCTAAATCACAAAACCCAAATAAATGAGCTCTGTCTTCATGAAGGAACACTTCTTCATGTTGACCAATAGCTTCTCCTACTGTAGTCTTCTCATCACAATGGCCAAATGTTTCAAATGTTCATCCCTCATCTTATTGAAGATCAGTATGTCGTCCAGATATACGACAACGAATTTCCCGATGAATTCCCGCGGGACTTCATTCATCAGTCTCATGAATGTGCTCAATGTGTTTGTCAATCCAAATGGCATGACCAACCATTCGTACAAACCTTCATTTGTCTTGAATGTTGTCTTCCATTCATCACCTTCTCTCATGTGAATCTGGTGATATTCGCTCTTCAAATCAATCTTTGAAAAATAATTTTCCCCACTCAGGCAATCCATCAGATCATCCATTCTTGGTAGTGGAAATCTATACTTGATGGTGATTTTGTTTATCGCTTTGGAGTCTGTACACATCCTCCAGCCTCCATATTTCTTCGGACTGAGTATTGTTGGAACAACACATGGACTCAATCTCTCCCTAACCAGTCCTTTGTCCAGCATCTCATGTACCTTCCTCTTGACCTCCTCATTCTCCTGAGGCATCAACCTGTATGCGGCCTTATTTGGAAAACTCGCTCCTGGTATGAGGTCAATGTGGTGACTCACACTCCTCATTGGTGGCAACGAACGAGGTAGTTCATCCATGATGATATCAACGAACTCTCCCATCCATTCCTGAATCTCTTCTGGCAAGTCATCCACTATTGTGCTAGTCAGGACAATTCTCGGTTTCCTGACCACAAAGAATTATGGATCTTCCTTCTTCTCCATCTCTGTGAGTAGTTCCTTCCCACTCATGAGAAGTATGGTATTGCTTATTTCTAGCTTCACTTCCTTATCCTTTATCGGAAGTAATCTGTGTGTTCTCCCATCCTTCTCTAAGGTGTATGTGTTCATCCTCCCGTCATGAACAACATTTCGGTCATACTGCCATGGTCTCCCCAGCAATATGTGATAGACATCCATGGGAATGACATCACATAGGACTTTATCCCTATATTCACCCATTTTGAAATCAACTAAACATTGTTTAGTGACACTCACATGATGTCCTTTTTGCAGCCATGATACTTCATATGGACTTGGGTGATCTATTGTCTCCAGCTCCAACTTTTCCACCATCTCGGTCAAAACGATATTGTCGATGCTTCCACTGTCCACTATGACCTTGCATTTCCATCCCTTGGTCTTGCATGTGGTCCTGAGCAGTCTGGTTCTCTGAGCTGTGTCCTCCACCTCTTTCTCGGGTGTTAAAAGGACTTTGTGCACTGTCAGGGATTTTCCACTTCCGCTATCTTCATCCTCAACATCACGCCTCTGCGCCTCAACGATGTGAGCTTCTCCTTTGTCCACTTTCCTATATGGACAGTCAACGGCTTTATGTCCATCCTTTCCACATGTAAAACATGTGATCACTCCTCCTCTTCCTCTACCCCTACCTCTAGTACGAGGAAAAGTGTTTGCGTCAACATATCCGCCACCCTGCTCTGTATGGTGTCTCCTCGGCTCAGCATATTTCTATCTCTACTGTGAGGTTCCACCTCTCTCAATCTTACCTTGAGGTTTCTTCCATTCCTCCTTGGGCTTCTGGTATTTGTCCTGGGCAACTGCCTTGCCTCTAGGCTGACTTCTACCTCACCCTCGCTGACCTTGCTTATGGCTCAGCTTCTCCTTGGCTTTCAGAGCCATATGGTAAGCATCCTCCACCGTCCTGATGGTTACCATGCTTAACTCATCCTGAATGTCATGCCTTAGAACATTCAAATATCTCGCTACCTTCTCATCATCGCTCTCCTGATGACCTGCTTGAATATTGAGCTTATAAAACTCTTCGGTGTATTCCTTCACTGTCATGAACTTTTGTCTCAGGTTCTGCATTTGCCTGAACAATGTGATCTGATAATCTCTAGGGATGAATTTCTCTTTCATCTTCATGATCATCCTGTCCCAGCTCTTAATCTTCAGTTTTCCCTTGGAACGTCTATCTGCCTATAGCTCGTCCCACCATAATGCTGCATTTCCTTTCAACTTGGTAACAACGTGCCTTACCTTCTTGTCCTCTTCGATATCTTCATAGTTGGAGTAGGTATCAAGAGCTCGGATCCAATCCAGCAACTCTTCTGCATCCAGACTTCCTTCGTAAGTTGGAATGTCCATTTTGGTCTTGGAACTCATCCTGGCTATAGCTTTTATCAATCACTCCGTTGACGCATCCTCTGCTATGACTTCTTCTGCATGTCCAAATTCTTCTTCAACCCCAGAATCACTAATATCCCCAGCACCAGCTCCGCGTCTCTGTGTTGTCTCCATCTCCTCGAGTATTGCTCAGAGATCTCTCATCTGTCGTTCCATTTCTGGATTTCCTCCTGGCCTGCCTCTCCTTCGTGCATCCCTGTCTTCTCGATTAGGCGATTTCCTTTCTATTCTCGACAACATTATGTCTTCTCTTCTTCTCCGCTACAGAAAACAGAGAATTCCATCTCTGGTACCACTCTAGTGCAGTCGTGACCCTCAAAGTCCAACCGCTCTCACCAGGACCTTCTTTCACTCAGGCCCAAAGAGTCAAAGACTCTTCCAACTCCTTACATGAGTTCTCAATACCCACAGAAGTCTCACTTTCAATGATCTCCCCTTTGCTTCGTTGGGAAATCGGGTTTCGTGATATCGCGAGACCTATGGGCACGGTTCTCATGCTAACCGAAACCTCGAAACTTGATGGGTCAATAGTCAACACTTCCGTTCTGTCGGGGATTTCCCTATCGGGAAATCGACATATGTGATCTCATGTTTCACTGCCTTCACAAATCCCCGAACCCCGAACTCCAATATGCACGTGCGCTAATTCCTCACCACATCACCTCCTCTCTCCATGCTATCAAGAATTGCGGGATTGTGATTTCACCGATCGCAATCCCTTTGCACTGTAAAACCCTGAATGCTGAATCCCGACGTCCCAGGATCTCGTGCCACCTGTCCTCTAGCGATCAATGGTTTCGATGAGATCGGGAAATCGCTAATCGCGATTTCAACAGCTATGAAATTCTTGCCTCCGGGAAACCTTATATGCCGAATCCCAATGGCTCTTGGTTCTTCCTGCGCCTAAGGGTTAAATCCCTCGCCACTTATCCTAGATCTAACGGTCATCGAGGTTTCGTGAATCTATCCTGCGAATCCTGGTCGTTGATTCTCCTCTTTGAGGATTTCTTTCGTTCTAAAGCTTTTTTCGGCTCGAACCTTCTCCTGGGTTCCGCCTCATGAAATTCACAAGGAACTATCCCTCCTGAGCTTGTCAACTCTGCTCCCTTCAAAGACCTCTTGCACACTTCTCTTGCTCGATCCTCAACAACTCCCAAAGTGTTGAGTCCTTCCGATCCTGTGCACCTGCAGGCACAATAATCACTATCTTCCTGTGCTCAGACTAGCCACTGAGACTTCAAAATTTAGCCTTCACTCCTCTTGCACGGCTCTAACAACCCAATTCAACTTCTGGGAAGATGAGAATAAGAGTTTAACTGTCTGGCCTCATCAACGCACTCTATGCGGATGAATTCGACTACACTCTATGCAAGAATCTCCTGGCTCAGACAGAGAAATAATTGAAACTTATTCTCTTCTCCCTCAGACTTCAGTTAAAAGCCCTGAAATCACATGCACAACATATTCAAAGAAAGTGCATACAAGGAAAACATTCATTCAAGAGCATATAAACAACACACACAGAGAAACAACACCAGTCATGAAATTGAATCAAAGACTCTCTTCTATTAATTCAATCTGTACATGGGTGTTCTCCACAAGTTCTCTGCTTGCTCTTCTTCTCTTCTTTTTTTCCTGAATGAATGATGATGATACAATGATACAAAGGAGGGTGCCTATATTCCGTTTTCCCTCTTGAAAACTAAAACTATCAAATCTACAATTAAATTTCTATCTAAAAGCATTAAATCTATTAAATCCCTTCCTCCCTACTAAGGACAAGAGCTTAAAGGCTCAAGGTCCCCTTTACAATACAAGTGTGCTTCTTTAAACATGACTTCATTAAAGAGTGGCGCAACAACTTTCAAGTATTTCAAAATGTGTGCTGGCGCTATCCAGCTGTCCTTTCTGCTCCAGGCGCTGGCTCGCTTGATGAGTGAGCGATGTTCCTGCATCAATGACACCTCACCTATGGAGGTTGGAATATAATAGAAATCGTCAGGGTACTCAACTTCATAATGTATCGTAGATCATGTAATGTTTAGAATGTTTATTTTAATCATTGAATTTATTTTACCATATTTGATCATTATTTTTCTGATTTCTTTTATGCTTGATGAAGGTCGCAATCATCATCAAGGTATTAATAATGTGCTTCTAGAAGGAATGAAATATTTTCCCTCTCAATTCGTGAGGTTTCCCTACTATGAGGAGATAAAAATAGCTCATTTGTTTGATACAATGCATATCAGGAAGAATGTGATTGAAACATTATGGTGAATCATAGATGGTAGGAGGGACAAAGAAAAAATTGTAAAAATTTCTACTGACATTCAGGAAGCCAATCATGCAATGTGAAGTGTGATCTGATATTAAAATAGATCATATGGAGTACTAGACC
>JZKD02S1812590.1:614945-645847 GCA_000966675.3 Picea glauca | reverse complement strand
TGGTGTTCATGATATAGTTTGTTCTTTCAAAAGTTGTGAGAATGAAGGCTATACCTTGGATCAGTTGACAAAACTGGTAAAATCACTTTCTGCAAGAATAGAGGAATTGAAGGCAAATTTTGCTTGTCGCTCTTATGAAGAAAATGCAAAGGATGTCCTGGTCCTTGAAATAGATGTTTTTGGCAGTCGCTCTTATGATGGAGAAGTGATTTAAAATACCGACCATGAACAACCAACGTTTGATGAATATCCCAGCGTAGATGACCAAGAGTAGAGATTTTCCAGGTTCATGTTTATGATGATTATGAATCTGATCTTTTTGAGAGCCATGAAGGAGAGAAGGAGGAGCTAAATGTGCAGCTTGTCTCCTATCCAGAGCCTGTAAATGAGCAGATATCACCTGGGATTAGCCAACTCGCATCAGTTCTCCACCCACCTATACACTCTGAGAACATCAAATGATGGGTGAGCAACAATGAAGGACATGAGGTGATTTCTTATGAGTTGAGTTTTCTTGATTATAAATTTTGTGACCCTGTAGGGTTATATATGGAGCTGTGTTTTCCAAAAGCATTAGAGCCTGCAAAATTGTTCGTCTTATCAATATTTGGGGGTGTTGTCAATGTTCCAAGACATGTTTTCTTTATGTTTTCATACTTCCTTTACCTTTTGTGGATCATTTGCAGTGAAGAAAAGAATCATATTACCACACAGTCTGGGAGGCTATGGTGGAAGTTTGATTTCACATAGCGCGTTGTAAAAATTAGTTAGCCTAGGATTGTATATAAATAAGATCCTTCTGGAATCCATGTGTTTGTTTGTTTTTTTTAGTAGAGTAATGTAATATTTCCCTGTTTCCTTCAGCGAAAGTTTTGAGCTAGAATCCATAGCCCAACAGCACAAGCCACTGGAATTGTGCATTCTTGGTAGCTGGCAGGGAGCATGACATCCCTTGTGGAGCCAAATGTTATCACATGAAGTTGTCAAGGGCCGTAGGTGTGTGTCGAAAATGCTTGAGTCAGTATCCTTGCCCTGCCTCTCTCTCTCTTTCCCAGGCTAGGTCTTTAAGTTTTTCCTCTTCAGATGGAAAAGTCACTTTTTGTCTGCCACTTTTTGTTTAAGCGACTTGTTTTCCCTTGTTGTCTTACCTGAAAAAAGTTTTGGCCCGAAGCCTTTCTGTTTTCTTTTAAGGATGAACACTCATCTCCTTTTCCTTCTATTTTCCCAAGCCCACATCCAGTCATCCAAGTCTTCGTTTACATAGGTCGCAACCATGAGAAAAAAGTGCAACACTTAAAGTGGTCTGTTATGGACTCAAATCAAGCAAGTAGGCAAGTTCAGTTTTCAATGGTGGGAATTTCATGTGAAGTTAAGATTAGTGGCTCATGGGCATTCAGAATCTTGAAGTTGTGTGAAGTACAACGCCAGATCAAAAGTTTGAAGTCCTGAAGACCGAAGTGAGCATGAGTCATAGATATTAAAGGGGGACAGGTGGAAACCGATCCGAGGGTTCACAGAAATGGGCTTCGGGAGATTTGAAGGGATAAGTGCACAAAGTTCCCAAAGATCCGAACCTCGGACTTCCAAATTAATCCAAACCATCCAAGCCAAACAGACACATGGAGGAAGATCCCTCACTTTGGAGTTCGACACTCCGAAGAATCATGGAAGTCAAGTATTGAAAAGTCCCAAAGTGTCGAAGTGATGAAGTCCTGAAGTGTCGAAATACCGAAGAGACAAAGTGTCGAAGTCCTGAAGTAAATCTAAACCATCCATCAGCGGGGACATGCGACAGAAGTCCACAAAATTCGAAGGAAGATGAGTTTTGAAATTTGAGATTTCCAAAGTCCGGAGACCTGAAAGAATCTCAGTCGTCGATGCACGAGGGCCACGCATCATCGGATCCCTAGATTTGGGTAAAAGCACATGGAGGAATCCCAGGTTTGAGATTTGATTTTCCTGAAGTTCGAAGACCCGAAAAGATCTCAGTCGTCGATCTCAAAAGTTCATGCGTCGTCAGATCCTTAGCTCCGAGGGATTTTCTTGGAGAAAAATGAAGTTTGATTTTTGAGATTTTCGAAGTCTAGAGACCCGAAAGGATCTCAGTCGGTGATCTGTGGGGGCCACATGTCAGTCGATTGTAGGCTTCAGATAAAATAAATTGGGGGAAGAGTTGAGATTTGAGAGTTCTGAAGTGCGGAATCCTGAACGGTCATAGCCATTGATTTAAGAGGACACGTGGTTGTAGATCTATCATTGTGGGAGAATGCAAGGTTTGAAAGTTCAAAACTATGAAACCCAAATCGCGAAGCAAATCACGTCTGTTGATTTGAGAAGGGAATATCTGAGTCGTTGATCAAAAGGCCTCATACGAGATCGCAAGATCAGTGGTTGCGCTCGATTGCGGGGTCGGAAGGTGCTAGAGCTTTAAAATTTTGAGGGCGGGCCGCAATCGAAACCATGGTTTTGAGAAGGGGACAGGTGGTGGCTCGTGGTGAATTGCGGGGACAAAAGAAGTTTGTTTCCAAACCACTCTTGGCTATGCCTGCAATCACATGTTTGCATGAGGTCATAGCCCTAGGTCACATCTATGAAGGAGCCAAAGGAAAGGGTAGCGCTCTCCTCCAAGGCACAGTTTTAGCGGAACTCAAAGTTGGTGGGCGATTAAGCTTGGCAGTGGCGCTAAATCTAGCAGGTGCGCCCAGGTCTCATATTGGGACCAGATCTATGGCCACAGTTCATTGCAGGGATGCAACATGCTTGGGCGATAATTTTCTTGAGTGGTCCTGCAATTGATACCATGGTAAGGCAAAAGTAATACATGGCGGAAGGTGGTGAATTGGGGGCTCAAAAGCAATTTGATTCTAAACCACTCTTGACGGCCCCGCAATCACATGCTCATATAGCATCCTATCCAAGAGTAGCACATGGCCTACCCCTGAGCATTAAGTCTCGTTGCGATCCCGAGAGGAGGCAGTTAATGAAAATAGAGCTGGTGGTTGAAACCTCGACTCACTCCATAAATGAAAGGCATGGAAGGTCCGGTCTTGGGGACTAAACCATTAGCCCATGGTACCCCTGTGGACATATTTTCCTGTAGACCCATGTTTATTTGAGCTCACGTATGACAAAGGGATACATGCATAGTCTGACAAAAGACTGCTCAGACACAATGCTTTGAATGTAGTGATTAGATCACACTTCTGATAGTCGGGGACTGATCTGAGTATAAATTTTTCAATTTGATATTTTTTTATGGTCGTCAATTGGTTGAGTAGGGCTCCCTATCTTGTAATATTTTGATGCTAGAGTTGTTCTCTGCTTATGTATCAAATTTGATACTTTTGCATTAATAGAAGTCGGCCTCTTTTCATCTCTCTGTAAAAACTGTGCTAAAACACTTGGGCATGGAGGATCCATTCGAGGGTTGTGATGCTATTGTAATGTAGGTTTAATTACAGTGGTATCGTGACTATTTTTAGTCATCTAGCCTATTATCTTGTTTCTCCTCACATTGATAGGCTCGAGCATGGAGGATCCAGTCGAGTGGTTGTAGTTGCATTGTGATGTAGGTTTGATCATTATGTTGTTGTGACTATGTGCATCTGACATATTTTAGTGTATGAAGCTTGAGTTAAAGAGCATTCTTGAGCCTGAGTTTTTCTTCACCAAATTGATTGAAGGCCAAATGCCCATAGCTGACTTGTCCACTTTCTCACTAAGTCTTCCTTCTTCTCACCCTTAAACTCAATTCACTGACTGAATTTAATGAGGACCTCACTTCCTTGTACATTGCCTACCCAGTTTCTGTGTTGAAATCATTCCTGTATCGAGTTTAGTCCATTTGACCTCCATTCATAAATCAAACATCCATCGAACTTTTTGATGGGTACTGGGCTTATCCTCCCGCAATCTGAGGGTGACTCTCAATGGTAACAGACACTACGGGGTCAAGACTCATAGATAGAAAGGCACTTCCACATATATGGATAGCCCAAGATAACATCACATACATCCAGTGGGGAAACATCACATAATACCTCATCCTTGAAGGGATCGATGTTGTATGACAATCGACACTTCTAGCTGACACGAAGATCTTGTCCCTGGCGAAGCCACCCAATGTTTTATGGTTGTGAGTGTGGTGTTGTCGACAATCCCAACTGTTTGACGACCTCTGCTGAGATGAGGTTCTTCTGGATTTCACTATCAACAATAAAATGCAGCAGGGTCCCCTTCACCCACATTTGTGAATGAAAAAGGTGCTCTCCTTCTTCAGGATCTGTGGGTTCTTCTGGTTGTATTGCTAGGGTCGCGACAATAGAAATGGGGTCTACGTCGATGATCTGTCTTCTATCCATATTTTATGAATCATATTCTGAATCAGGGTCCAGCTCCTTATCTTTCATGTCAGTCGCCAATGACTATTTTGAGCGACATTCATCGGTGTTGTTCCAGGGGATTTTGTGGAAATCACACCATTTTCCGGTGTCCTTCTTCGTGTTTCTGTGACCCCTATTTTCCTGTGTCTTGGACTAATTTTTGGGAGACTGTTTGTTAGGGCCATATTTATCATACTTTGGTTGTTGCAGATTTGTAGACCCGAAATCTCGTTTGTTCTGGTTCTTAAATTTCTGCTCGATTTTAATAGCATATTGATAAGCAGTACCGAGTGATGAGATGTCCAGAAAATCGATTTCAGTTTGGATGTATCTGTGCAGAGCCATACGGTATTTCAGAACCAAATTTCGTTCAGAGTCTTTGATACCCATCTTGGTGCGCAAGGTATGGAAGGTATTGGTGAACTTTGAAACTGCTTGGCCCCTCTCTTGCCACAGTGTGGTCCATCTCATGTACTGGTACTCATAGTTTCCAACAGGGTAATATTGTTCCTTTAATGCATCCACAAAAAATTATCAAGTGGGCTCGACCCCATATATTCTAGACTCCTATGTGGAAATTTTCTCCGAGTAAGTTTCCCACCAATGTTTGACATGGGGGAGAGCTTTAAGCAATGCGAAGGTGATCTTTTCTCTGTCGGAGAAATTACGAACAGAGAAATAACCTTCTAGCATATTTAACCATTTTTCTAGGGCATTTGCATCTACCTGTCCTTCAAATATGGGAATATCAAAATTAAATTGTACCTTTAAAGGAGAGGTGCCTCCAAAGTGGTCATTTTATGAATACACACCTATTTTTATCGGCAGATGTTGAAGGATGTGGAAACAATTCTCCATCATTTCGTCCCTCTGTCACGTGAGAGCTTGCTCAAGCAACAGATTAATAGAATCGTTTGCTCTGTCATTTTTCTTTTCTTCTACCATGGATGGTTTATTAGGCATGAAAAAACGATTGTCCTCAAGAGAGACAAGCTTGAGACCCAACTTGCTATACTCGAACCCCGTCGGGGACATGCACTAAAAAATGATAAAGAGCAGCTTGCTCTGATACCACTGATCCAGAGTATTCTCCGCACGAAATGAGAGAGGAGATATAATAAAGAAATGTACATAGATATCTCGAATATCCAATAATATAACAGAAATGTATCAGAGATGCAACCATAAACACGAAGATCCAGTAATACACAATTTTCTATTATTGAGCAAAAATGTACAAAGAATGTAAAAATACAGAGTGAAAGACTCGTTAGAATGGTGGTCGTTTATCTCTGAGAAGAGATGTGTCTGCTACTCGCATTCGTAGAAAGATGATTTTAAAATTAGGTTCCAAAGGTCTTTTTATCATAAATAAAATCCAAAACCCTAACCCTAGAAGATGAAAAGCCAACATTTTTTTGGACCCCGTTTTGGGTAGTTTGGTGTATCAACTTCCTGGGGGCATAACTTTGGCATACGATCTTCGTTTGGGGTGAACGGTAGATCGTTGGAAAGGTATCATCGACGAGATTAATTTTGGGGAATCAATCAGATCATTTGGCTTTCATTGAGAATCTATATCCCAAAAATCCTTCATTTAGGCCCTCAAAATGGCCCCGGAAGATAAAACTGCTAAAAATAGTAAATTGCCAAAATTGCCAGAAAATTGTTTTGAGCCAGATGGAAAAGGTGGGTGTCCACCGATATCCACCTGGATCAATCCTCCCTTCTTAGGAAGCAATGGTCTCCATTTCCTTGAGTTTCCGAGGGAGAGCGAAAACTGATTGAATCTTCGTGCACTCCTTTCCTTGCTGGAGACGTTATGTTGTGGAAGGATGTCATGAACCTGTTGTTGGCAGGGTTGAATTTGTTCAACCAGTCGAGCTACATGAGATGTCTAGGTGCAGAAGAAATCTTTGCAATTTGTTGCATTCTTTCCTACCTTCTTATATTGGATAGAAGGTGCTTGGGCTGAGGCTATAGTAGTTGCAATATCCTTCTGTTCACATTTTGAACAGATTGTGAAGAAGTTGATTTTTGTAGTATGAGATACTACCTTGAGTCATTGTTTAGGTGGGACAGTAGTTGGAACTACCTCTGGTATTTTGTAGAGATGACCCCCCCCAGAGTAACAATGACACTACGTGGTCGAGACTCATAGATAGTATGACGCTTCCACATATATGGCTAGCCCAAGAGAACATCACAGACATCCAGCGGGGAAACATCACATAATACCTCATCCTTGAAGGGATGGATGTTGTATGACAATCAACACTATTGGTTGACACGAGGATCTTGTCCCTGGTGAAGCCACCCAATGTTGTATGGTTGTGGGTGTGGTGTTTTCAACAATCCCAACTGTTTGACGACCACTATTGAGATGAGGTTCTTTTGGCTTCCACTATGAATAATAAAATGCAACGGGGTCCCCTTCACCCACATCTGTGAATGAAAAACGTCCTCCCCCTCTTCAGTATCTGTGAGTTCTTTTGGTTGAATTGTTGTGGTCGCGAAAATAATAGTGGGGTATGCGTCGATGATCTGTCTTCTATCAATAATTTATGAAACAGGGTTCGACTCGTTGTCTTTGATCTCGGCCACCAATGATTGTTTTGAGCGACATCCATCGGTGTTGTGCCAGGGGATTTTGTGGAAATCACACCTTTTTCAAATGTCCTTCTTCGTCTTTCTATGAGCCTTCTTTTCCTATGTCTTGGACTAGTTTTTGGGAGATTGTTTGTTAGGGTCATCTTTATCATACTTTGGTTGTTGCGGATTTGCAGACCCGAACTCTCATTTTTTATGGTGCTTAAATTTTTGCTCAATTTTAACAACCTATCGATAAGCAACACCGAGTGATTAGATGTTTAGAAAAGTCATTTCAGTTTGGATGTATTTGTGTAGAGCCCCTCGGTATTTCAGAACCAAATGTCATTCGGAGTCTTTGATACCCATCTTGGTGCGCAAGGTATGGAAGGCATTGGTGAACTAAGAAACTTCTTGGCACCTCTCTTGCCTAAGTGTGGTCCATCTCATGTACTGGTCCTCATAGTTTCCAATAGGGCAATATTGTTCCTTTACTGCATCCACAAAAAAATCCCAAGTGGACTCAGCCCCATATATTCCAGACTCCTCTATGTAACTTTGCTCCCAGTAATTTTACCACCAATGTTTGACATGGGGGAGAGCCTTAAGGAGTGTGAAGGTGTTCTTTTCTCTATCAGAGAAATTATGAACAAAGAAATAACCTTCTAGTATATTTAACCATTTTTCTAGGGAATCTGCATCTATCTATCCTTCAAATATGGGAATATAAAAATTGACTTGTACCTTGAAAGGCCAGGTGCATCCAAAGTGGTTGCTTGATGAAGACATGTCTGTATTTATCAGAAGGCATTGAAGGATGTGGGAAAAATTCTCCATTATTTTGTCCCTTTATCGTGTGAGAGATTTCTCAAGCAACATATTAATAGAATCATCTGCTCTGTCATTTTTATTTTCTTCTACCATGGAGGGTTTCTTGGGCATGTGAGAGCAATTTTCCTCAAGAGAGACAATCTCTAGATCCAACTTGCTATACTTGGACCTCGTCGGGGACATGGACTGAAAAATGATCAAGAGGAGCCTGCTCTGATACCACTGATCCGGATTATTTTCGGCACGAAATGAAAGCGGAAATATAATAAAGAAATGTACAGAGATATCTCGGATATCCAATAATATAGCAGAAATGTATCAGAGATTCAACCATAACCATAGAGATACAGTAATACACAATTTTCTATTAATGAGGGAAAATGTACAAATACTGTAAAAATACAGAGTGAATGACTCGCTAGAATGGTGTAAGCTTATCTCTGAGAAGAGATGTGTCCTCTACTCGCATTCACAAGAAGATGATTTTACAATGAGGCTCTAAAGGCCTTTTTATCATAAAGAAAATCCAAAACCCTAACCCCGGAAGATGAAAATCCAACAGTTTTCTGGACCCTATTTTGGGTAGTTTGGTGTATCAACTTCCTGGGGTGTAAATTTGGCATACGATCTCTATTTGGGGCGCACGATAATTCATTGGAAAGGTATCATCAAGGAGATACATTTTTGGGGCTCAATCAAATCCTTTGACTATAATTGGGAATATCTATCCTGGAAAAACTTCATTTAGGCCCTCAAAATGGCCCTGGAAGTTAAAAATTGTTGAAAATAGTAAATTGCCAAAATTGCCAGAAAAATGTTTTGAGCCAGATGGAAAAGGTGGGTGGCCACCGATATCCACCTGGATAAATCCTCCCACCTTAGGAATCAATGGTATCCATTGTGTTTAGTTTCTTGGAGAGAGGGGAAAGTGGTTGAATCTTTGTGTGAAGCTTGCCTTGTTGGAGATGTTGCACTGTGGAAGGATTTCATGAACCTGTTGTTGGCAGGGTTGAATCTGTTCAACCAGTCGGGCTACATGACATGTCTAGGCACAGAAGGAATATTTTCAATTTGTTACAGTCTTTTCAACCTACTTCTGTTGGATACAAGGTGCTTGGGTCGTGGCTGTAGTGGTTGCAATATCCTTCTATTCACCTTTTGAATAGATTGTCAAGAAGATGAATTTTGTAGTATGACATACTACCTTGCGGCATTATTTAGGTGGGACAATAGTTGGAACTACCTCTTCTATTCTGTAGAGATGACCCCCCAGAGTAACAATGACACTAAGGGGAAGAGACTCATAGATAGCATGGCGCTTCCACATTTATGGTTGGCCCAAGAGAACATCACAAACATCCAATGGGGAAACATCACATAATACCTCATCCTTGAAGGGTTGAATGTCATATAACAATCGACTCTGTTGGCTGACACAAAGATCTCGTCCCTGGCGAAGCCACCCAGTGTTGTGTGGTTGTGGGTGTGGTGTTGTCGAATTTCCCAACTGATTGACGACCTCTGCTAAGATGAGGTTCTTTTGGCTTTCGCTATCAACAATAAAATGTTGTGGGGTCCCCTTCACCCACATCGATGACTGAAAAAGGCACTCCCCCTCTTAAGGATCTGTGGGTTCTTCTCGTTGAATTGTTGGGATCACGACAATAGCAGTGGGGTCTACGTCGATGATATGTCCTCTATCAATATTTTTTGAATCAGGTTTTAGCTCTGTGTCTTTGATCTCGGCCAGCAATGACTATTTTGAGTGACATTCATCGGTGTTGTGCCATGGGATTTTGTGGAAATCACACCATTTTCCAGTGTCCTTCATCTTTCCATGACCCGTCTTTTCCTGTGTCTTGGACTGGTTTTCAGGAGACTGTTTGTTAGCGCCTTCTTTATCATAGTTTGGTTGTTGTGGATTTGACGACCCTAACTCCTGTTTTTTCTGGTGCTTAAATTTCTGCTAGATTTTAACAGCATATCAATAAGCAGCATCGAGTGATGAGATGTCCAGAAAATCCATTTTAGTTTGGATGTATCTGTGTAGAGCACCATGTTATTTCAGAACCAAATGTCGTTCAGAGTCTTTGATACCCATCTTGGTGCACAAGGTATGGAATCTATTGGTGAACTCTGAAACTGATTGGTCCCTCTCTTTCCACAGTGTGGTCCATCTCATGTATTGGTCCTCATAGTTTCCAACATGGTAATATTTCTCCTTTATCGCATCCTCCAAAAACTACCAAGTGGGCTCGACCACATATATTCCAGACTCCTCTGTGGAAATTTTATCCCAGTAAGTTTCCCATCAATGTTTGACAAGGGGGAGAGCCTTAAGGAGTGTGAAGGTGATCTTTTCTCTATCGAAGAAATTATGAACAAAGAAATAACCTTCTAGCACATTTAACCATTTTTCTAGGGCATCTGCATCTATCTGTCCTTCAAATATGGGAATATCAAAATTAAATTGTACCTTGAAAGGTGAGTTGTCTCCAAAGTTTCATCTTGATAAATATGCTCATGTTATTATCGACAGACGTTTAAGGATGTGGGAAAAATTCTCCATCATTTCGTCCTTTTGTCGCGTGAGAGCTTGCTCAAGCAACAGATTAATAGAATCTCCTGCTTTGTCATTTTTATTTTCTTCCTTCATGGAGGGTTTCTTGGGCATGCGAGAGATATTTTCCTCAAGAGAAACAAACTCGAGACCCAAATTACTCTACTTAGACCTCATCGGGGACATGCACTAAAAAATGGTCAAGAGCAGCCTACTCTGATACCACTGATCTAGATTAGTTTCTGCATGAAATGAGTGCAGAGATATAATAAATAAATGTACAGAGAAATATCGGATATCCAATAATATAATAGAAATGTATCATAGATTCAACCATAAACACAGAGATACATTAATACACAATTTTCTATTAATGAGTGAAAATGTACAAAGANTGGATTTCACTATCAACAATAAAATGCAGCAGGGTCCCCTTCACCCACATTTGTGAATGAAAAAGGTGCTCTCCTTCTTCAGGATCTGTGGGTTCTTCTGGTTGTATTGCTAGGGTCGCGACAATAGAAATGGGGTCTACGTCGATGATCTGTCTTCTATCCATATTTTATGAATCATATTCTGAATCAGGGTCCAGCTCCTTATCTTTCATGTCAGTCGCCAATGACTATTTTGAGCGACATTCATCGGTGTTGTTCCAGGGGATTTTGTGGAAATCACACCATTTTCCGGTGTCCTTCTTCGTGTTTCTGTGACCCCTATTTTCCTGTGTCTTGGACTAATTTTTGGGAGACTGTTTGTTAGGGCCATATTTATCATACTTTGGTTGTTGCAGATTTGTAGACCCGAAATCTCGTTTGTTCTGGTTCTTAAATTTCTGCTCGATTTTAATAGCATATTGATAAGCAGTACCGAGTGATGAGATGTCCAGAAAATCGATTTCAGTTTGGATGTATCTGTGCAGAGCCATACGGTATTTCAGAACCAAATTTCGTTCAGAGTCTTTGATACCCATCTTGGTGCGCAAGGTATGGAAGGTATTGGTGAACTTTGAAACTGCTTGGCCCCTCTCTTGCCACAGTGTGGTCCATCTCATGTACTGGTACTCATAGTTTCCAACAGGGTAATATTGTTCCTTTAATGCATCCACAAAAAATTATCAAGTGGGCTCGACCCCATATATTCTAGACTCCTATGTGGAAATTTTCTCCGAGTAAGTTTCCCACCAATGTTTGACATGGGGGAGAGCTTTAAGCAATGCGAAGGTGATCTTTTCTCTGTCGGAGAAATTACGAACAGAGAAATAACCTTCTAGCATATTTAACCATTTTTCTAGGGCATTTGCATCTACCTGTCCTTCAAATATGGGAATATCAAAATTAAATTGTACCTTTAAAGGAGAGGTGCCTCCAAAGTGGTCATTTTATGAATACACACCTATTTTTATCGGCAGATGTTGAAGGATGTGGAAACAATTCTCCATCATTTCGTCCCTCTGTCACGTGAGAGCTTGCTCAAGCAACAGATTAATAGAATCGTTTGCTCTGTCATTTTTCTTTTCTTCTACCATGGATGGTTTATTAGGCATGAAAAAACGATTGTCCTCAAGAGAGACAAGCTTGAGACCCAACTTGCTATACTCGAACCCCGTCGGGGACATGCACTAAAAAATGATAAAGAGCAGCTTGCTCTGATACCACTGATCCAGAGTATTCTCCGCACGAAATGAGAGAGGAGATATAATAAAGAAATGTACATAGATATCTCGAATATCCAATAATATAACAGAAATGTATCAGAGATGCAACCATAAACACGAAGATCCAGTAATACACAATTTTCTATTATTGAGCAAAAATGTACAAAGAATGTAAAAATACAGAGTGAAAGACTCGTTAGAATGGTGGTCGTTTATCTCTGAGAAGAGATGTGTCTGCTACTCACATCCATAGAAAGATGATTTTAAAATTAGGTTCCAAAGGCCTTTTTATCATAAATAAAATCCAAAACCCTAACCCTAGAAGATGAAAAGCCAACATTTTTTTGGACCCCGTTTTGGGTAGTTTGGTGTATCAACTTCCCAGGGGAATAACTTTGGCATACGATCTTCGTTTGGGGTGCACCATAGCTCATTGGAAAGGTATCGTCGACGAGATTAATTTTGGGGAATCAATTAGATCATTTGGCATTCATTGAGAATCTATATCCCAAAAATCCTTCATTTAGGCCCTCAAAATGGCCCCGGAAGATAAAACTGCTAAAAATAGTAAACTGCCAAAATTGCCAGAAAATTGTTTTGAGCCTGATGGAAAAGGTGGGTGTCCACCGATATCCACCTGGATCAATCCTCCCTTCTTAGGAAGCAATGGTATCCATTTCCTTGAGTTCCCGGGGGAGAGCGAAAACTGATTGAATCTTCGTGCACTCCTTTCCTTGCTGGAGACGTTGTGTTGTGGAAGGATGTCATGAACCTGTTGTTGGCAGGGTTGAATCTGTTCAACCAGTTGAGCTACATGAGATGTCTAGGTGTAGAAGAAATCTTTGCAATTTTTTGCATTCTTTCCTACCTTCTTATATTGGATAGAAGGTGCTTGGGCTGAGGCTATAGTAGTTGTAGTATCCTTCTGTTCACCTTTTGAACAGATTGTGAAGAAGTTGATTTTTGTAGTATGAGATACTACCTTGTGTCATTGTTTAGGTGGGACAGTAGTTGGAACTACCTATGGTATCTTGTAGAGATGACCCCCCCAGAGTAAGAATGACACTACGTGGTCGAGACTCATAGATAGTACGACACTTCCACATATATGGCTAGCCCAAGAGAACATCACAGACATCCAGTGGGGAAACATCACATAATACCTCATCCTTGAAGGGATGGATGTTCTATGACAATCAACACTATTGGTTGACACGAGTATCTCGTCCCTGGTGAAGCCACCCAATGTTGTATGGTTGTGGGTGTGGTGTTGTCAACAATCCCAACTATTTGACGACCACTATTGAGATGAGGTTCTTTTGGCTTCCACTATGAACAATAAAATGCAACGGGGTCCCCTTCACCCACATCTGTGAATGAAAAAGGTGCTCCCCCTCTTCAGTATCTGTGGGTTCTTTTGGTTGAATTGTTGTGGTCGCGACAATAGCAGTGGGGTATGTGTCGATGATCTGTCCTCTATCAATATTTTATGAATCAAGGTTCGACTCGTTGTCTTTGATCTCGGCCACCAATGATTGTTTTGAGCGACATCCATCAGTGTTGTGCTAGGGGATTTTGTGGAAATCACACCTTTTTCAAATGTCCTTCTTCGTCTTTCTGTGACCCTTATTTTCCTATGTCTTGGACTAGATTTTGGGAGATTGTTTGTTAGGGTCGTCTTTATCATACTTTGGTTGTTGCGGATTTGCAGACCCGAACTCTCATTTTTTATGGTTCTTAAATTTTTGCTCAATTTTAACAACCTATCGATAAGTAGCACCAAGTGATTAGATGTCTAGAAAAGTCATTTCAGTTTGGATGTATTTGTGTAGAGCCCCTCGGTATTTCAGAACCAAATGTCATTCGGAGTCTTTGATACCCATATTGGTGCACAAGGTATGGAAGGCATTGGTGAACTAAGAAACTTCTTGGCACCTCTCTTGCCTCAGTGTGGTCCATCTCATGTACTGTCCTCATAGTTTCCAATAGGGCAATATTGTTCCTTTACTGCATCCACAAAAAAATCCCAAGTGGACTCAGCCCCATATATTCCAGACTCCTCTATGTAACTTTGCTCCCAGTAATTTTACCACCAATGTTTGACATGGGGGAGAGCCTTAAGGAGTGTGAAGGTGTTCTTTTCTCTATCAGAGAAATTATGAACAAAGAAATAACCTTCTAGTATATTTAACCATTTTTCTAGGGAATCTGCATCTATCTATCCTTCAAATATGGGAATATAAAAATTGACTTGTACCTTGAAAGGCCAGGTGCATCCAAAGTGGTTGCTTGATGAAGACATGTCTGTATTTATCAGAAGGCATTGAAGGATGTGGGAAAAATTCTCCATTATTTTGTCCCTTTATCGTGTGAGAGATTTCTCAAGCAACATATTAATAGAATCATCTGCTCTGTCATTTTTATTTTCTTCTACCATGGAGGGTTTCTTGGGCATGTGAGAGCAATTTTCCTCAAGAGAGACAATCTCTAGATCCAACTTGCTATACTTGGACCTCGTCGGGGACATGGACTGAAAAATGATCAAGAGGAGCCTGCTCTGATACCACTGATCCGGATTATTTTCGGCACGAAATGAAAGCGGAAATATAATAAAGAAATGTACAGAGATATCTCGGATATCCAATAATATAGCAGAAATGTATCAGAGATTCAACCATAACCATAGAGATACAGTAATACACAATTTTCTATTAATGAGGGAAAATGTACAAATACTGTAAAAATACAGAGTGAATGACTCGCTAGAATGGTGTAAGCTTATCTCTGAGAAGAGATGTGTCCTCTACTCGCATTCACAAGAAGATGATTTTACAATGAGGCTCTAAAGGCCTTTTTATCATAAAGAAAATCCAAAACCCTAACCCCGGAAGATGAAAATCCAACAGTTTTCTGGACCCTATTTTGGGTAGTTTGGTGTATCAACTTCCTGGGGTGTAAATTTGGCATACGATCTCTATTTGGGGCGCACGATAATTCATTGGAAAGGTATCATCAAGGAGATACATTTTTGGGGCTCAATCAAATCCTTTGACTATAATTGGGAATATCTATCCTGGAAAAACTTCATTTAGGCCCTCAAAATGGCCCTGGAAGTTAAAAATTGTTGAAAATAGTAAATTGCCAAAATTGCCAGAAAAATGTTTTGAGCCAGATGGAAAAGGTGGGTGGCCACCGATATCCACCTGGATAAATCCTCCCACCTTAGGAATCAATGGTATCCATTGTGTTTAGTTTCTTGGAGAGAGGGGAAAGTGGTTGAATCTTTGTGTGAAGCTTGCCTTGTTGGAGATGTTGCACTGTGGAAGGATTTCATGAACCTGTTGTTGGCAGGGTTGAATCTGTTCAACCAGTCGGGCTACATGACATGTCTAGGCACAGAAGGAATATTTTCAATTTGTTACAGTCTTTTCAACCTACTTCTGTTGGATACAAGGTGCTTGGGTCGTGGCTGTAGTGGTTGCAATATCCTTCTATTCACCTTTTGAATAGATTGTCAAGAAGATGAATTTTGTAGTATGACATACTACCTTGCGGCATTATTTAGGTGGGACAATAGTTGGAACTACCTCTTCTATTCTGTAGAGATGACCCCCCAGAGTAACAATGACACTAAGGGGAAGAGACTCATAGATAGCATGGCGCTTCCACATTTATGGTTGGCCCAAGAGAACATCACAAACATCCAATGGGGAAACATCACATAATACCTCATCCTTGAAGGGTTGAATGTCATATAACAATCGACTCTGTTGGCTGACACAAAGATCTCGTCCCTGGCGAAGCCACCCAGTGTTGTGTGGTTGTGGGTGTGGTGTTGTCGAATTTCCCAACTGATTGACGACCTCTGCTAAGATGAGGTTCTTTTGGCTTTCGCTATCAACAATAAAATGTTGTGGGGTCCCCTTCACCCACATCGATGACTGAAAAAGGCACTCCCCCTCTTAAGGATCTGTGGGTTCTTCTCGTTGAATTGTTGGGATCACGACAATAGCAGTGGGGTCTACGTCGATGATATGTCCTCTATCAATATTTTTTGAATCAGGTTTTAGCTCTGTGTCTTTGATCTCGGCCAGCAATGACTATTTTGAGTGACATTCATCGGTGTTGTGCCATGGGATTTTGTGGAAATCACACCATTTTCCAGTGTCCTTCATCTTTCCATGACCCGTCTTTTCCTGTGTCTTGGACTGGTTTTCAGGAGACTGTTTGTTAGCGCCTTCTTTATCATAGTTTGGTTGTTGTGGATTTGACGACCCTAACTCCTGTTTTTTCTGGTGCTTAAATTTCTGCTAGATTTTAACAGCATATCAATAAGCAGCATCGAGTGATGAGATGTCCAGAAAATCCATTTTAGTTTGGAT
Organism: Picea glauca; assembly: GCA_000966675.3. Lineage (NCBI taxonomy): Eukaryota > Viridiplantae > Streptophyta > Pinopsida > Pinales > Pinaceae > Picea > Picea glauca. The sequence continues at coordinate 629,449 of JZKD02S1812590.1, read as the reverse complement.
GTATCTGTGTAGAGCACCATGTTATTTCAGAACCAAATGTCGTTCAGAGTCTTTGATACCCATCTTGGTGCACAAGGTATGGAATCTATTGGTGAACTCTGAAACTGATTGGTCCCTCTCTTTCCACAGTGTGGTCCATCTCATGTATTGGTCCTCATAGTTTCCAACATGGTAATATTTCTCCTTTATCGCATCCTCCAAAAACTACCAAGTGGGCTCGACCACATATATTCCAGACTCCTCTGTGGAAATTTTATCCCAGTAAGTTTCCCATCAATGTTTGACAAGGGGGAGAGCCTTAAGGAGTGTGAAGGTGATCTTTTCTCTATCGAAGAAATTATGAACAAAGAAATAACCTTCTAGCACATTTAACCATTTTTCTAGGGCATCTGCATCTATCTGTCCTTCAAATATGGGAATATCAAAATTAAATTGTACCTTGAAAGGTGAGTTGTCTCCAAAGTTTCATCTTGATAAATATGCTCATGTTATTATCGACAGACGTTTAAGGATGTGGGAAAAATTCTCCATCATTTCGTCCTTTTGTCGCGTGAGAGCTTGCTCAAGCAACAGATTAATAGAATCTCCTGCTTTGTCATTTTTATTTTCTTCCTTCATGGAGGGTTTCTTGGGCATGCGAGAGATATTTTCCTCAAGAGAAACAAACTCGAGACCCAAATTACTCTACTTAGACCTCATCGGGGACATGCACTAAAAAATGGTCAAGAGCAGCCTACTCTGATACCACTGATCTAGATTAGTTTCTGCATGAAATGAGTGCAGAGATATAATAAATAAATGTACAGAGAAATATCGGATATCCAATAATATAATAGAAATGTATCATAGATTCAACCATAAACACAGAGATACATTAATACACAATTTTCTATTAATGAGTGAAAATGTACAAAGATTGTAAAAATATAGAGTGAAAGACTCGCTAGAATGGTGGCGGCTTATCTCTAAGAAGAGATGTGTCCGCTACTCGCATTCGCAAGAAGATGATTTTACAATTTCACTCCAAAGACATTTTTATCATAAATAAAATCTAAAACCCTAACCCCAAAAGATGAAAAGCCAACAATTTTGTGCACCTCATTTGGGGTAGTTTGGTGTATCAACTTCCCGGGGGCATAACTTTGGCATACGATATTTGTCTGGGGCGCACAATAGCTCATTGTAAACGTATCTTCGAGGAGATTAATTTTGGGGGATCAATCAAAGACTACACCTATCATTAAGAAGTTGGATACCAAAAAACCTTCATTTAGTCCCTCAAAATGGCCCCAGAAGTTAAAAACTGCTAAAAATACTAAATTGCCAAAATTGCCAAAAAATTGTTTTGAGCCAGATAGAAAAGGTGGGTGGCCATCGATATCCACCTGGATCAGGTATCTAGATTCTAGTTATCACTATTCTAACCAGATAAGAATCAAGTTATAACTCGACTCGGATTTAGAAAGGCATTAGTCATTAATTGGGAATAAGGGGATTAAAGAGAGAACTAGGAGTGATTTAAGGAGAGCTTTTAGGAAGGGTGAGGGAAATTGAATTTTATTAAAATAAATTGTGGAATTACTTGTGCAACTTGGAGGCAGAATATGACAAGTGTAAAGGGGAAATAATTCTAAATTACTTAATTAAAAAGGGAATTAATTGTGCAAGTGGGGATCTGTCATGGGGAAATTCTATAAAACAAATGGCATAAATGAGAATTGGATCACAGTGGTTATGGGTAAAGTTATGTTGCTGAATGTTTTACTGGTTTTGCTTGTTATAGTTGGGATACCCATCTTGAGAGAGAGAGTAGTGGCTCTACATTGCGAGGCAATCTGGGAGCTAGAGGATTTATGGTTGTGTGTGCGTGTGGCCCCTTTGTGGCTCGGGGGGCTAAGGGGAAAGAATATTACTTGTAGTGTTTGTTGGGAGGTATCGGTGAAGTCTCAATGATAGAAAGTGAAAGAAGAGGAGGAGCGTCGGTTTCCAAAGTACATCTGGAGGACCGCCTATTACGATATTCTTATCTGAGTTTGCAATTGTAATTCGTCTTAAGATTAATTGTAATGTAGAGTTCTCGTAAATTCGCCCAAACTGTGATTGTAAATCTAATTTTCAATGTATAAATTTCTTTTTAGGCTTATGAAGTTATATGGTAAAAATATCCTAAGTTGTTGCCATATATTTCAGCTCAGAAATATGAGAAAAATGGTCTTGTCATTGCCAAAATTGAATATGAGATACTACTTTAGATCTTGCTTGTTTGATTCAAGAATTTGTTTCTGAAATTTACTCTGTAAAAGAATGATTATAAATTTTGTGGATTGAACATTGTATGTGTTACTTTCTGAAGGTGCTTTGTGTATAGAATGCTACCGATTATTTTACCGTGGGGCATTCTTCATGGCCAAATTTTTGCAATGGAAATCCTTAGACTATTAGGTCTTAGCTATTGGTCAGTGTTGTAAACGACATTATTCCCAGTCGGAACCCCGAACAGTCCTTGAACACTAAATTATTCCACCTCATAGAAGAGTTGAACCTCCTCGAGTTCGTTGTCACTAATTCTCGCCCGAATTTAACACTGGGGTAGTCTGTTGATTTTTTCCCAAGGATTTAGAATCGTTCCCTATAGGGTTCTTACCCCTTATCTCCATGGTGGAATCTTTACACCACCAGGGAGAGAGAGATTGCCCAACATAGCCGATAAACAGAGAGAAGCTTCAACATAGTCGATAGAATGGTCACCCTAACAACATCCTTCTAAAGCACCCTCAAAGTTCATATGGACTGGATTCTATCTTAATATTGGGGTAGAGGTTAGTGGGCATTGGAAAGAGCGGAGTAGGAACCCACCTTTGCATTGGCGTTTAACTTACCAAGGTGAATCAGAGTCCCTACAATGACCCTTAGTGCTACTCGGAGATAACCCATTAAAGTTACATTGCCATATGAGGTTACTCATAGAGCCTTAGAGCAGCTAGGCCAAGATATTGTGTGCACAAACACCAAATGTAATAACCTTCCTAGACATAGTTGACGAATCACGGGCCCACTAGTGAACAAACCCGTGCTGATTGTTGCCCCATCTTATTAATTGAGGTCGTTCCATTTTAAGAGTGTGCACAGTGTAAAACTTGGGTAGAACTGCCATCTATCTTGTTCCCGGTCACTAGAATTAATTCGTTGCCCAGAAGGTAAATTCAAGATTTGATTAAGGGAGATTTTTGGGGTTCCCTTTTGGCGCTAGTACACAGGCGTTGCCTTGTGACTGAATGCGTACATATTTGTTTCTTCTATTTTAAAATCAGTTACCATCATTGTTGAATCTTGTTACCTTAATCTTGTTTGTTGGAATGAATCTTGAATTTATCCTTAATTGATGTGTAGATAGCATTGGACCCTGAATGCATGGAAGGGATGGTTAAGATTCCTTATTTGTCTGGATGGGATAGTAGGCATCCTTACTTCGATTATCAATTTTTAGGATTGAATAACTCTCATACATATTCAAGGAATGTGTACAATAGCATCAAACCCTTGTCGTTGCCACTTCTCGATAGACCATGCATAAATTTAAGGAAATTTCCCTCTCAGATCACTCTTTAAACAAATCATTAATTTTTGTGGGTTGAATTAATCTCAATTATCAAAATCTATTGTCGTTCCCATGACAGACCAAGGGTCGGATTGATCCTATAATTCTATCAAGTTGAGAGCTTGTTGGTTAGTTCCCTTACCTCGGTCTAGTTTCTTTAATGAACCCATGATTACTCCTAATAGTTGTGAAGTGACGAGGTCTCCTTAATCTTCTCATTTATAAAATGGGTGAGCTAGTGAGTGGAATCGGCGTTGATCTGAAAAATAGAGATCTTCCTTTTTCCTTTAAAGGATTATGTTAAAAGGGTTGGTGTATATATATATATATATATACTACTTGATATGATTGATCATCGTAGTCCTCTAACATGGATATAAGTATTGGTGTAAACCCTTATGTGTTAATTACAACACTAACCTTCTTAAATTTTTAATCTAAAGGAAAGTAGTTGACACATTTTTGGTGTCATGATCAATTTCCTTTAAAACCTTCTTTAAGGATAGGCAAGATAGCTTGAACCCCTTTACTTATTACTTGTGATAGTGTGTTGTGCTTAAACCTTAATATATAAAGTTATAGTCCTTAAACCATGCTTATTAAGTGGATCCTTGAGTCGAGTGGACATGAAAGGAAACTGGGAGTCCTTGTTGGAAGCTTATTCTGAGTTATGTCTACTGATTTTAATTAGATACGTATTGGGGTAGAATTGAATTGGTATGTAGTGTCTTAAGAAGATTGATCTTATTATGACTCTTTAAATGGAAAGTTATTTCAGCCTAGGAAAATATGTGTATTGCTTAACGGATTTGGACTTCCTAACTCCCTTATCGAATATCTAGTCTCTTTATAATGAAGTTAGAATGAACACATAATGTAAAAGTGGTGTTAATTTAGTACATTGATCGTCTTATGGGCTCTCGTAATGACTATGAAATTTTATCATTCCTTACATACTCCTAGAATATTTTCCTTAAGATGAAGGTGTATAGTTAAGCTATACAAGATTAAGATTGTAATTGCACTCTTAATTTATTAATCTTATGTAAAATCCTCTTACTCTTTACCCCAATTTGTTGATTGAAAGAATTATTAGGTAGAGTAGATTAATATTGGCACTATGATGATTTGATTATTAAGTATGCTGATAATTCTAGTTTTGAGAAGCGGCGTGTGATTGAGTTATGGGATTTAGATACTTCCTTGTTCCTCAGAATAGTTGTCATCCCTGAGACCTTAAGTGGTCAAAATCAATCAGATGAATCCTGGGATTGAGCGTTTCTTATGTGTCTTGGAGGTCTTAACCATGCAAGGTAGGTTGGACAGTTAGTTCTTGATATTCAGTGACATGGTCAATCATTTATTTATATTTTGCTTCAGCTTATTGTGATGTGTTGAACTGCGTTGCTATTTATGTTTCTGTGTTGATCATCCATCGCTATCAATTATGTTAATGCGTTGGTTTTTTGTCTTTATGGATTATGATGTTGTGTCGCTTGTAATGCTATTAATTATGTTGTGTCGATTTTAATTTCCCAAAAAAAATTAATATCCACCTTTTGCACATCACTTTCATTGTCGTAACGGAGGGGTTGTTAAATTTTTTAGGATACATGATCGAAGGATATTAATATCTGTGCCAAATCAAGCTAATTCAATGGAGTCAAGGTGGATTAAATGGCATATTAAATCAAGGAGAAACCCTTGATGAAAATATTCACTACTTCAGCCAAGGAACCATAAGGAAAAACATATCACGGTATCAAATACTCATCAAAACAACTAGGAAGAATGAGGAAAAATGCTAAGATCCTTCCTCCACATGGTAAATTTATGCCTCGATGGATCGATCTTGAAGGCTTAGTAGAAAACTTGAAAATTTCCACCATTAATATTCATGCAACAAAACAAAACCAAGTAGGAAAAGCTTCAAGAGTTGACAACATGCATACACAAAGAGAGAACCCTTAACACCATAAATGCTCTAAGAAATATATATCGATTAAGATCCCAAAGAGAGATCTCCAAATTATCCAACCATGAGTGGATATGAGGAAGTTCATCTCTTTATATAAATGATGCCAATCTTCCTTTACATTAAAATAATATTTCATGTGTTTTTTTAGATCCAGGCTAAGAAAAGTAAAAATACAACTAAGCAATCCAAAAATAACAATAAAATAAATTGTTCAAGACATATGTACAATGAACAATATTAAACAAATCCCCATGAGAGGGGGTATTCTCCAAAGAAGGGTGAATGATGCCCCAACACACCATGTCTAGCTTCCAAAAGCCCTCCAATATGGTTTGATAGTCAACATCTTCGAAAGTGGGTGATCAAAGCCTTAAATGACATGGTGGAGTGATGTCCCAAGAAAAAGGTAGCCCAAATTATAACCTGTGATGTGGAAAGCCTTCTCGAAATAAGCCTATTGATATTCAAAATTTGCAACCAACTCATGACCAAGCTCTTACATCAAGTGAGGAGCCTTCACAAGGCATATAATGTGCTCTTACACATCACCATATTCTATGAAAAATGTCCAATGTTTTTCATAATACTTGATGGGTATTTTAATCACCTTTCTAACTACTCATTAATACAAGTAGGAGACTATACATTTAATTTTCAAACTAAGGATTCATAGGGAACTTGCGAACTGCCACACACTGTAGATTCCTATACAATTTATTCAAATATTGTTCTAGTTATGAAGTTGTAGTAATGAGAGTAGGAAATAATTATCACAAGACAAGAGTTTTAGAATACTTATGACAAGGTCACCAATGCTAAGAATGACAGACTAGCAAGAAACTAATCTGACTGCAAGCAAGGTAAAGGAATTCAACTAGATAAGAAGCAATGTGCTCTAACTTCTAATTCAATGATAATAAAATTGTAGAGAATGACTTTCTTCTTTTTAATAAAATAAAAACCAACTAAAAGTCCAACCAGATAGACAACAATGTGTTATAACTTCCAATTGAATGGAACTAAAATTGCATAGAATGAATAACTACTTTTGCAAAAAGGAAATTCCAACTAACTTATAGGAAAAGGAAGGCTAACTATTTTCAAAGAATGAAACACATTTTGTTGGAAATGAAAGGAACCAATCCTTGTAAAGAAAGTAAAGGACTAAATGGTGACTCTTTAAATAGGTATCTTCCAACCCTCAACCTCGTAATTAATAAATATTGAACTGTGCATAAAGTATAGGAAAATTAATTAATTTGTAGTTATGTTCAAGCTTGTGAGAGGACTAAAAACAATGTAGCTTCCTAGGTAGGATTGCAAGAATAACTTGATAAAATTACAAATGATAAACAAATTGCATAAACAAAAAATGTGTATTGTTGTAACAGTGTATTAGTTATGGAACTGTAGAAATAAATGAATGGAAATCACACACATAGAATTCCTTAAATGAACCAATCATAAAACTTACTAAATATACAATAATACTTTGCTAAGGAGGGGGGCCTACCTCCTTAGATGAGGTACTGGGAAAATCTTATAGTTGAAAGTCAAACTTAAATCCTCATCCAAAAAAAGAAAGAATGAAACAAGAATGAAACAACACTTTTATGAAATGTTGGACATAGTATCATATGTATAATCATAATTGTTCTCCCCTTTCTCGAGTTGAGCAGTGTTCTTATACATTTTTACATAGCCTTATCTTGGCAAAGTGTTGAGGACAACCATGAGGATATACGATCCTCAAGATGTTGTCAATCTCATTTTCAAAAACTTGATTAATATAGACAAAAAATACAAGTCGTAACTTAGCATCCACATATGTCGATCAACCAGATGATAAAAGGCGTTGAAGTAGTTATGGTCAATTGATGCAACACAATTGTTTTATACTAACAACCTTTAGATGAATAGGTGTATTTTCCACCAAATGGTACATTATGCTACTTGATCGATTAACAACATCGAGAGTAACAACCACAACATCCAACACTGTCATAGTTTATGTAACAACAATAAGGATTTATGGTGTAATGGTTTCATGGTGGCATTGTTACAACAATGGCAATAGAAAATGTTATTGCAATAGCAACATCAAGTGTTACAACAATGATCCGGTAGGTGTTACAACAAAGTGACTTGTAGGTGTTACAACAACTGTAACAAAACTTGTGACAGTCTTTCTGGAATAGTGTCGCACGAGCCTTTTCATTAGTAAGCATAAAAGAGTTAGATTTCCCCTAATCACACTAGCATAATCACTTAAAATGACATATATTGTGGGGAAGCATACCTGAGGAAAAATGCATCATGAATAGAAAAGGTAAGCTACAAGATAATTATTATAACAAGCAAAAATGACCAAAAAGGTGGAAAATGGATGTGGAAAAGATGGTATTTTAGGTGCCCATCATCTCCCCCCAACCTAAATATGTTGTGTACCTTCATGCAATTAGTCGATCAAACTGAGTCAGAGTCTTCATGAGAAGCATTGGAATGAAGTTTGTTGATGTTTAAGTCTCAATGTCACTGAGCATTAGCTGGATAATAGCCTCCATTAGACTCAATGTCCTTCTAATATCTAGGTTCCACCCCCTCCTCCAAGTCGTAATCAAATTGGTATTTTTGGGCAGGTAGCTAGATCATGGAATAATGGAATCTTGGTATTGAGATGCTTATAAGTTTGGTCAATTTTTTTTTCTTTCCAAGTAAACATCATGCGAGATGTTAGCGATAATATTTACCTTAAGCATATTTACTATTTTTGACAAAGAAGATATTTTCAATTTGTAACATGTTAGTTAGGTGTAGTATGCTTTTGTTTTTCCAATTGTAGCCTTTGTACTTCAATTATAAATATTAACAAATGGAGTATTATGTATGTTGTATTGAAAACTCTTACGCTTGAGTGTGCTTATAATATTTTCTTTATGTAGTTACTTTATCATTTCTTAACCATGTGTCTTCCTATAACACATTTTGTTGATTCTATGCCACAATGATTCCTCTTTACATCATATGAAGAATTCTCCATATTTTATGTTGTAACTGTCTATCATTCATATAATGTCTTTCCTTGTAATACTTGAGTTCTTTTTTGCTCATTTATGCACTCTAAATCCTTATGTACTTCATCATCACATGTGTAACAATATTTACTTCACCCACTACCACCAAAGCTTCTTCTTTGTCCCCTAAAAGATCTATCACCTATACCTTGGCCTCTACTTGGTGCATTATTTTCATCTATCTTCTCAAAGTTCTATGTGGCACTGAAAATTTATGAACATGACCACCTCTTCCTCTAGCAAAACTTCTTCTATTAGCTTTCTATAGTAATTTTTCTTCTACTTTTAGCGCTAATAAATATGCATCTTCTATTGAACAAACTTTGTGTAAAATTATCTCATCTTGAACTGCAAAACTTTAGACCATTCACTTATGTTGAAATAGGTTGATCATCATCCTCATTCTCTCCAACTGTTGGGTTGTTTCATGCTTTCATGCATCTTTCTTAATGTTGGGGGCTTAAGACCCAGGTTTCATCCAACGTTTACCAACAAAACCCTCAAATAATCGACATATCAATCCTCAGCCACAGTTGAAGAAGGTCTCACTCGAAATGCTATGAGGATCATAGAAACCATCCGATCTTGTGTCTTGGATGAAGGGATAAACACATAGATGTCCATCTGGGTTTACATTCATACATTCCATAGCAAACAACTTACTATTATTAATATGCAAAAACAATACAGACATATATCCAAATACCACATGAGTAACACATGGTATATCATAATCGTTGTAACTTTATTATTCTCCTCATTTCATCAAGTATGAACATACATTAAGAAAATCATATTTCATAGCAACACAATCTCATATCCCTTTATATAATTTCTCTGATTTACAATACATCACGCCATGCGCTTCCTTTCAGACATTTCACCTATGACAAACTCAAGCTACAATTGGAGACATTATAATTCTACAAAGGCTCAAAATGAGCTCTTCAACAATGAACAACAGGAAATGACTCAATGGATCAATCGAGAGAGTAACTCTATGAATCAACAACCTTTTCTTTGTTGTCCTTGCTTCCTTTTATATCCTTCTCAGCTCTGAATCTCTATCTCTCTCATATATGCTCCACTCACTCTACTAACTAACAATTACGCATGCTTCTTTCACCTTTTTGCATTCCACGTAGCCTTTCTGGAATCAGAGAAATCCTAACTACCTTGCCAACTCATCTTCTGGTTGCTCCACGTATCCTCGAGCTGTCGACAATAATCATTGGGGGAGATTTCCTGAATATTTATTTCTTGATTTCAACATGTGTCTTCTTGATTTATGGCATGCATTGAAAACAATTGGATTGGCACGTAAATATCAAAATAAGATCTAGCACATAAGTATCAAAACTGGATCCAGAGCACACTTCTTGTCAATCATCGCCCATCTACTTAGGCACGTAAAAAATTGGAATGAGTGCGCACAACTTTGTTTTTGCGCGCATGTGAAATTAACCTAAAACATTGAGTGCCAACAGACCCCCACCATATTACTTGACTCGTCCTCGAGCCAACTTCCTCATGGCACTACTAAATATTCAAAAATTTGTGACAAAAGTAGCCTTTCATCACAAAAATGAAGATAAGAATTTTAATTTATCTCTTTTTTTAATCATTCAATGTTCGTCACCCATGCAACATTCTCTACCTTTCGTCGCAAGTTTAAGATCGGTGAAAGGTAGAGTTAGTCGCATGTGCAATGACACAAATATTACCGTTGCATTGTTCATACAATCACTCAACTATTTGATAAAGTCAACATTGACTTGGTCAACTTTCGTCCCATGTGAGACGATACAAAGATTACCGTTACACTGTTCAAATAGTCACACAACTATTTGACAAAGTCAACATTGACTTGGTCAACTTTCGTCGAAATGGCGACAAAACAAAATATATAAATATTTAACAAATTAGAGATTTTATGACAATCTTTCTATAACAATGAAGGTTCATAAAAGGTATTTTTGTGCGAAAGAATGGTGGAAAATATTGGAGGTGGGAAAAAAAGTAAAGAGGGTGAAAACGGTGATGGTAAATGTTATTGCCCTTGCAAAAAAAATTTTTTTACACGTCCCGTAAGAATTTTAATAGCAATAGCTAAAAAACATTTTAGGAAATATGAGCACACTAATGGGGGATTGAATGAATATCGTCTCGTGGTATATATATATATATATATATATATATATATATATATATATATATAGCATGATTGTTTGTAATTATAAAGTTAGATTTTTCCCCTAACTTTCTACAGAATGCTACACCAAGTAGTAGTAGAAACGATGTTGTACAAGTTGAGGAACATGAAGCAAATGAGGATGTCATGAAGGAAGATGATCAGATAAATTGAATGATTCAAGATTTGTTTTCTCGGTTGGATGAGGATGAGGATAGTGATGGTATTTATGATGGACCTCTATTAGAAAAGGCAAATAAGGGACTTTATAAAGGCTCAAGAGCAAATCTTATCTCTGCTACATTGTTGTTGGTGAACTTAAAGGTTATGAATCATTTGTTGAGAACTTGTATGATACAGATCCTAAGGTATGTAATATGTTTCATCTCATATACATAAATGTTGACTTTTTTTCTATTTTTCCTAGTGTTAATTAATGTGTAAAATAAGAATTCAATATTTATGATTAATATTCTTTACATTAACTAGTTATTTGTTATGTTGTAGATTGTTAGGTGAATTTTTGTTACCATCGTCAAATATTTTACCTCACACATATCGAAATTTGCATGCCATTATGAAAGACATTGGAATGGAGTATCAAACTATAGATGCATTTCCTAATGATCATATTATATATTATGGACAACATGTGTCAAAAACAGAATTCCTGCAATGTCTTATCAATAGATATCGAACCGATCAAGTAACAAAAAATGTGCCTCGAAAGGTTCTTCTTCATACTCCCATAATTCCACGTTTGCAGCGATTGTTCATGTGTGAAAGCATAGCACATTTTATGGATTACCACGCATGAAACATGTAATGTACCCAACCACCCACAGGTTGGCCACGCTAACCTACAACATACCCAACCTCCCATAGGCTGGCCATGCTACTGCAGAAACTTGCTTCTGAACAAATCTCTATCTGAAATCAAAATCATGAAAGGTGCTCATGCATAAATCAAGATCCATGCTACAACATAAATAAAAAGACAATGTTCCATGCACAACAAATAACCAACATACATGCACATTATAAATACATATATCAGAGATAATTGAATACATTGTGGAATATACAATATGTAGAAAACACAGAGAGCACTTATCTTTGCAAGTAAACATTCACCAACTAGCTGCAGATCAAGGATGTTCCTCCCAACCATATACATTGTTTTTCATTTACTCTCAACAATAGGTCACCCCCGAGCCAGGGCTATGAATCCACAAGGGTAGGTCCTAGGCCAAATCTAAAACACACAACAATTGGCTAACTAGCTCTCAGGTTTCCAAACCACACAATAAATCCCAATTTCGAGCTCTCTTTCCCCCTTAGCTTGCACAACCCAAAGAAATGAACACCTTTCTCTTCCATGCAGTCCCTCAATCTTTTCCACTTCTCTCTAGGGCTCCAGTGCTACTGGTCATAAAATATCCCTACTGGAAATTCCAAAGATTCTCAAATGTGGACAGTTCTATCTGAACTACCATCAAGATCATGCACACAGGCATCCATTCCCTCCTGGAATGATTAGAAATTATATTACATCCATTTAACAATGACTCTCCTCTTCTATCCATTCATTTCCATGCTCAGCCCAAGAGCACATGAAATAGCCAAAATGAGAGGGGAAAAAGGAAGAAGAAGAAGAAGAACAAGAGGAAAGTAGTACCGAAGCAACCCCCAAGGGATGTTTATATAGTTACATGAAGACAAGAGCCATGTGACCTCCATCCCAAGAAGCTCATGTAACCCCTTTTCTCCATAAAATCAATTATGGGTAAATAAAATAATAATAATAAGACTTATCCCCTCAAGCCCCATCTCTCGTGGAATCATAACCCCCTATCCCTTTTGTCCTTGTCCTTCTTGCAGCTAGTGGTGTATTTTATTAATGTATATGAAGTATTATATTTCCTAAGCACTCTGGCCCTTTTCAACTTTACCAGCTCACCAGCCTAAGTAAACATTACATAATACATTATAGTTCATAAGGGTTAAAATTGGGATGTTACATCCCCCTCCCCTTATTTTGGCACTATCCTCGGTGCACAACACCATTCCAATGTTATTAACATTACAAATCTAGGCTCTTTGGCCTTAATCCACACAGGAAATCCAGTTAATTCCTATATACATAGGCACTCTGGCCTAACAATAAACATGTATCCATGAGAATTTCGACCGAAAACATGTATAATGACCTTCCAAATTAATAATTTTGGTAGCAGTTCCAACTAGCAAGCTCTCCTTCCTTCTCAACCCTGCACAACCGAAAGAAGTGAATCCCCTTTCTCTGTCATGCAGTCCCTTAAGTTGTTCCACTTCTCTCTAGGGATCAAGTGCACTCGACCATGAAGTTTCAGAGTTGCGGCTTCCAGAAATCCAGCTGCAATAAGTCCATTGGACTTTCTTGATTCCATGACTTTGTCATTCAACTTCTCCAGCATCACCTTCTTCTTGTCCATCATAGTCTGGTAATTTTCTACATCCTCAACATTTATCATTTTCCTACAACATTTCGAATCAACAACATGTCAATTCACAATTTTGTGCATAAAAATCTTTATTTTTTTCATAATTTAAAAGTAAATTTTTCATAATCCAGTACAATACTTATCTATGTGGTTCATGGAGTTTCATCCATATGGTTATCTCATTAACTTGGCTCACTGCTTTCCTTGACATACCCATTGTGTGCATGATCCCAATCCATAGTTTACAAGAGCTATCAAAATCTCCTCTTATTTGCGGTCACTCACCTTCCAGGCCTAGGCTCAGGCATTCCCTTCTCTGCTATAAAGTCCCTCAGGTGATCCATCTTGTGTGGACAAGGATTTCTTGCACAAGAATAATTCCAGAAACTTTGTCGATTCTTACAGCCGAGATGATTCTCTTGCTTATGTTACCACAACACAACATATTATAGGGCGATCATGGATTACCACATGGTTCTCATGTCCCAACAATAGTCTTTTTCATGCTTTCCATCTTGCATATCCACGTCTCATTTGTATTATACACATACAGTCATCATGAGATATCACTATAACAATTTTCAGGCATAAATGTCAAATCTGTTTTATACAGAAAAACAAAATTTTCCCAAGCATGACCTTTCTACTCATAATGTTTGGCTCTGAAACTACAGATATAGATCTTCCTTATGGGCTTACATCCCTGCCATATCCAAGACCATTCTACCTGCAATTTTTTCAACCTTTCATTCGACCACACAAACTGTTATCATAACATAGGAATTTGTAATTATAAATTTCTAAAATTGATTTTATACAAGAAAATAAAATTTCCATGCATGAATTTTCTGCTCGAAATGTTTGGCTTCTACAGCTGTGGATATCAGTATTCCATATGGATTACATCATTTCCATATCCAAGGCCATCCTACCTGGAATTTCTTCAATTTACATTCAGCCAAAACAATTTGTCAGTAATTATTAAATTATAATTCCCAAAATTGTTTTATATAGGAAAAATACAATTTCCAGACATGAGCTTCTTCTCATAATAATTTGGCTCTTGCAACAATAGGCATTGGTCTTCTTTATGGGCTTACAACACTGCCATATCTAATACCCTTTCTTCCTGCAATTTCAACATTCCTTATCCAAACAAATTTTTAACATAATCATGTAA
>JZKD02S1812590.1:585132-614895 GCA_000966675.3 Picea glauca | reverse complement strand
GTCCTCTAACATGGATATAAGTACTGGTGTAAACCCTTATGTGTTAATTACAGCACTAACCTTCTTAAATTTTTAATCTAAAGGAAAGTAGTTGACACATTTTTGGTGTCATGATCAATTTCCTTTAAAACCTTATTTTAAGGATCGACAAGATAGCTTGAACCCCTTTACTTATTACTTGTGATAGTGTGTTGTGCTTAAAACCTTAATATATAAAGTTATAGTCCGTAAACCATGCTTATTAAGTGGATCCTTGAGTCGAGTGGACATGAAAGGAAACTGGGAGTCCTTGTTGGAAGCTTATTATGAGTTATGTCTATTGATTTTAATTAGATATGTATTGGTGTAGCATTGAATTTGTATATAGTGTCTTAAGAAGATTGCTCTTCTTATGACTCTTTAAATGGAAAGCTATTTCAACCTAGGAAAATATGTTTATTGCTTAAAGGATTTGGACTTCCTAACTCCCTTATCGAATATCTACTCTCTTTATAATGATGTTAAGATGGACACATAATGTAAAAGTGGTGTTAATTTAATACATTGATCGTCTTATGGGTTCTCGTAATGACTATGAAATTTTAGAATTCCTTACATACTCCTAGAAGATTTTCCTTAAGATGAAGGTGTATAGTTAAGCTATACAAGATTAAGATTGTAATTGAACTCTTGATTTATTAATATTATGTAAAATCCTCTTACTCTTTACCCCAATTTGTTGATTGAAAGAATTATTAGGCAGAGTACATCAATATTGGTACTATGATGATTTGACAATTAAGTATGCTGATTATTTTCGACACAAAATGAGAGTGGAGATATAATAAAGAAATGTACAAAGATATCTTGGATATCCAATAATATAACATAAATGTATCAGAGATGCAACCATAAACACAGAGATACAGTAATACACAATTTTATATTAATGAGAGAAAATGTACAAAGACTATAAAAATACAGAGTGAAAGACTCACTAGAATGGTGACAACTTATCTCTGAGAAGAGATGTGTCCGCTACTCACATTGGAAAGAAGATGATTTTACAATGAGACTACAAAGGTATTTTTATCATTAAGAAAATCCAAAACCCTAACCCCGGAAGATGAAAAGCTAACAGTTTTGTGGACTCTGTTTTGGGTAGTTTGGTGTACCAACTTCCCGAGGGTGTAAATTTGGCATACAATCTCTGTTTGGGGCGCATGATATCTTGTTGGAAAGGTATCATCGAGGAGATTCATTTTGGGGGCTCAATTAAAGCGTTTGACTATAATTGGGAATATATATCCCGGAAAAACTTCATTTAGGCCCTCAAAATGATCTTGAAAGTTAAAAACTGCTAAAAATAGTAAATTGCCAGAAAAATGTTTTGAGCCATATGGAAAAGGTGGGTGGCCACTAATATCCTCCTAGATCAATCCTCCCACCTTAGGAAGAAATGGTATCCATTGCGTTGAGTTCCTTGGAGAGCGGGGAAAGTGATTGAATCTTTGTGTGAAGCTTGCCTTGTTGGAGACGTTGCGTTGTGGAAGGATTTCATGAACCTGTTGTTGGCAAGGTTGAATCTGTTCAACCAGTCAGGCTACATGACATGTCTAGACGCTGAAGGAATATTTTCAATTTCTTGCAGTATTTTTGACCTACTTCTTTTGGATAGAAGGTGCTTGGGCCGAGGCTATAGTGGTTGCAGTATCCTTCTATTCACCTTTTGAACAGATTGTCAAGAAGATGAATTTTGTAGTATGAGATACTACCTTGGGGCATTGTTTAGGTTGGACAGTAGTTGGAACTACCTTTGGTATCCTATAGAGATGACACCCCAGAGTAACAATGACACTACGGGGTAGAGACTCATAGATAGCATGGTGCTTCCACATATATGGTTGGCCCAAGAGAACATCGCAAACATCCAACGGGGAAACATCACATAATACCTCATCCTTGAAGGGTTGAATGTTTTATGGCAATCGACTCTGCTGGCTGACACAAATATCTCGTCCCTGGCAAAGCCACCCAATGTTGTGTGGTTGCAGGTGTGGTGTTGTCGAAAATTCCAACTATTTAACGACCTCTGTTGAGATGAGGTTCTTTTGGATTCCACTATCAAAAATAAAATGTTGCGGGGTCCCCTTCACCCACATCGGTGAATGAAAAAATCAATCCCCCTCTTAAGGATCTGTGGGTTCTTCTGGTTGAATTGTTGTGATCACGACAATAGTAGTGGGGTCTGCGTCAATGATCTGTCCTATATCAATATTTTCTAAATCATATTCTGAATTAGGTTTCGTCTCCTTGTATTTGATCGTGACCACCAATGATTGTTTTGAGTGACATTCATCGGTGTTGTGCCATGGGATTTTGTGGAAATCACACCATTTTTCGGTGTCCTTCTTCATCTTTCCGTGACCCGTATTTTCTTGTGTCTTGGACTAGTTTTCGGGAGACTGTTTGTTAGAGCCTTTTCTATCATGCTTTGGTTGTTGTGGATTTGAAGACCCGAACTCCTGTTTGTTCTGGTGCTTAAATTTATGCTCGATTTTAACAACATATCGATAAGCAAGATCGAGTGATGAGATGTCTAGAAAATCCATTTTAGTTTGGATGTATATGTGTAGAGCACCATTATATTTCAGAACCAAACGTCGTTCAGAGTCTTTGATACCCATCTTGGTGCACAAGGTATGGAAGATATTGGTGAACTCTGAAACTTCGTGGTACCTCTCTTTCCACAGTGTGGTTGATCTCATGTATTGGTCCTCATAGTTTCCAACATGGTAATATTTCTCCTTTACCGCATCCTCAAAAAAATACCAAGTGGGCTCGCCCACATATATTCCACACTCCTCTGTGAAACTTTTCTCCCAATAAGTTTCCCACCAATGTTTGACATGGGGGAGATCCTTAAGGAGTGCGAAGGAGATATTTTCTCTGTCAGAGAAATTATGAACAAAGAAATAACCTTCTAGCACATTTAACCATTTTTCTAGGGCATCTGCATCTATCTGTCCTTCAAATATGGGAATATCAAAATTAAATCGTACCTTGAAAGGTGAGGTGTCTCCAAAGTTTCCTTTTGATAAATATACTCATGTTTTTATCGACATGAATTTAAGGATGTGGGAAAAATTACCCATCATTTCGTCCCTTTGTTGCGTGAGAGCTTGCTCAAGCAACAAATTAATAAAATCTCATGCTTTGTTGTTTTTATTTTCTTCTGCCATGGAGGGTTTCTTGGGTGTGCGAGAGAGATTGTCCTCAAGAGAGACAAGATCGAGACCCAACTTACTCTACTCAGACCTCTTCGGGGACATGCACTGAAAAATGATCATGAGAGCCTGCTTTGATACCATTGATCCAGATTAGTTTCGGGACGAAATGAGTGCGGAGATATAATAAATAAATGTACAGAGATATCTTGGATATCCAATAATATAACATAAATGTATCAAATATTCAACCATAAAACCAGAGATACAGTAATACACAATTTTCTTTTAATGAGCGAAAATGTACAAAGACTGTAAAAATACAGAGTGAAAGACTCGCTAGAATGGTGGCATCTTTTCTCTAATAAGAGATGTGTCCTCTACTCGCATTCGTAAGAAGATGATTTTACAATGAAGCTCCAAAGACATTTTTATCATAAAAAAAATCCAAAACCCTAACACTGAAAGATGAAAAGCTAACAGTTTTATGCACCCCGTTTGGGGTAATTTGGTGTATCAACTTCTCGGGGGCATAACTTTGGCATACGATATTTATTTGGGGAGAACGATAGCTTGTTGGAAAGGTATCATCGAGGAGATCAATTTTGGGGGATCAATCAAAGACTATGCCTATCATTAAGAATTTGGATCCCAAAAAACCTTCATTTAGTCCCTCAAAATGGCCCCGGAAGTTAAAAATTGCTAAAAATAGTAAATTGACAAAATTGCCAGAAAATTGTTTTGAGACAGATGGAAAAAGTGGGTGGCCAATGATATCCACCTGGATCAGGTATCTAGAGTCTAGTTAACACTATTCTAATGAGATAAGAATCATATTCTAACTCGACTCAGATTTAGAAAGGCGTTAGTCATCAATTGGGAATAAGGGTATTAAAGAGACAAATAGGAGTGATTTAAGAACTGCTTTTAGGAAGGGTGAGGGAAATTGAATTTTATTAAAATAAATTGTGGAATTACTTATGCAACTTGGGGGGAGAAGATGACAAATGTAAGGGGGATACAATTCTAAATTACTTAATTAAAAAGAAAATTAATTATGCAAGTGGGGATGTGTCATGGGGAAATTCTATAAAACAAATGGCATAAATGAGAATTGTATCACAGTGGTTATGGGTAAAGTTATGTTGCTAAATGTTTTATTGTTTTTGCTTGTGATAGTTGGGATACCCATATTGAGAGAGAGAGTAGTGTCTCTACATTGCGAGGCAAGCTGTGAGCTAGAGGACTTATGGTTGTGTGTACGTGTGGCCCCTTTGTGGCTCGGGGGGCTAAGGGGAAAGAACATTACCCCTAGAGTTTGCTGGGAGGTACCAGTGAAGTCTCAATGATAGCAAACGGAAGAAGAGGAGGAGCATTAGTTTCCAAAGTACATCTGCAGGACTGTCTGTTATGGTATTCTTATCTGAGTTTGCAATTGTAATTCGTCTTAAGTTTAATTGTAATGTAGAGTTCTCATAAATTCGCCCAAACTGTGATTGTAAATATGATTTTTAATGTATGAATTTTTGTTGAGGCTTATGAAGTTATATGGTAAAAATATCCTGAGTTGCTACCATATATTTCAGCTCAGAAATCTGAGAAAAATGGTCTTCTCATTGTCGAAATTGAATATGATATCCTTCTTTAGATATTGCTTGCCTGATTCAAGAATTTGTTTCTGAAATTTACTATGTAAAAGAATGATTATGAATTTCGTGGATTGAACATTGTATGTGTTACTTTGCGAAGGTGTTTTGTGTATAGAATGCTACTGATTATTTTACTATGGGTCATTCTTCATGGCCAAATTTTTGCAATGGAATTTCAAAATCCTTAGACTATTAGGTCTTAGCTATTGGTCGGTGTTGTAAACGATATTATTCCTAGTTGGAACCCCGAACAGTCCTTGAGCGCTAAATTCTTCCACCTCATAGAAGAGTTGAACCTCCTATGCCATTGATGCTCACCTGAATTTAACTCTGGGGTAGCTTGTTGAGTTTTTCCCAAGGATTTAGAATCGTTCACTATAGGGCTCTTACCCCTTATCTCCATGGTGGAAGCTTTACACCACCAAGGAGAGAGAGATTTCCAACATAGCCGATAAACAAAAAGAACCTTCAACTTAGCCGATAGAATGGTCACCCTAACAACAGCCTTCTGAAGCGCCCTCCAGGTTCATATGGACTGGATTCTATCTTGATATTGGGGTAGAGGTTGATGGGCATTGGAAAGAGCAGAGTAGGAACCCACCTTTGCATTGGCCTTTAATTTACCAAGGTGAATTAGAGTTCCTACAATGACCCTTAGCGCTACTCAGAGATAACCCATGAAAGTTACATTTCCATATGAGGTTACTCATAGAGCCTTAGAGCGACTAGGCCAAGATATTGTGTGCGCAAACACAAGATGCAATACCCTTCCTAGACATATTCAACGAATCACAGGACCATTAGTGAACAGACCCGGGTTGATTGTTGCCCCATCTTCTTAATTGAGGTCATTCCATTTTAAGAGTGTGTGCAGTGTAAAACTTGGGTAGAACTGCCATCTATCTTGTTCCCGGTCGCTGGAATTAATTCGTTTCCCAGAGGGTAAATTCAATATTCGATTAAGGGAGATTTTTGGGGTTCCCCTTCAGCTCTGGTACACAGGCGTTGCCTTGTGACTGAATGCGTACATATCTGTTTCTTCTATTTTAAACTCAGTTACCACCACCGTTGAATCTTGTTACCTTAACCTTGTTTATTGGAATGAATCTTGAATTTATCCTTAATGGATGTGTAGATAGCATTGGACCCCGAATGCATGGAAGGGATGGTTAAGATTCCTTATTTATTTGGATAGGATAGTAGGAATCCTTACTTTGATTATCAATTTTTAGGATTGAATAACTCTCATACATATTCAAGGAATGTGTACAATAGCATCAAACCCTTGTCATTGCCACTTCTCGATAGACCATGCATAATTTTAAGGAAATTTCCCTCTCAGGTCACTCTTTAAACAAATCATTAATTTTTGTGGGTTGAATTAATCTCAATTATCAAAATCTATTATTGTTCCCATGACAGACCAAGGGTCGGATTAATCCTATAATTCTGTCAAGTTGAGAGCTTGTTGGTTAGTTCCCTTACCTCAGTCTAGTTTCTTAGTGAACCAATGATTACTCCTAATAGTTGTGAAGTGACGAGGTCTCCTTAATCTTCTCATTTATAAAATGGGTGAGCTAGTGAGCGGAAACGACATTGATCTGAAAAATAGAGATCTTCCTTTTTCCTTTAAAGGATTATGTAAAAAGGGTTGGTATATATATATATATATAAACTACTTGATACGATTGATCTTCGTAGTCCTCTAACATGGATATAAGTATTAGTGTAAACCCTTATGTGTTAATTATGACGCTAACCTTCTTAAATTTTTAATCTAAAGGAAAGTGGTTGACATATTTTTGGTGTCATAATTAATTTCCTTTAAAACCTTCTTTAAGGATAGGTAAGATAGCTTGAACCCCTTTACTTATTACTTGTGATAGTGTGTTGTGATTAAACCTTAATATATAAAGTTATAGTCCTTAAACCATGCTTATTAAGTGGATCCTTGAGTCTAGTGGAAACGAAAGGCAACTGAGAGTCCCTGTTGAAAGATTATTCTGAGTTATGTCTATTGATTTTAATTAGATATGTATTGGGGTAGCATTGAATTTGTATATAGTGTCTTAAGAAGATTGATCTTCTTATGACTCTTTAAATGAAAAGCTATTTCAACCTAGGAAAATATGTTTATTGCTTAAAGGATTTGGACTTCCTAAATCCCTTATCGAATATCTACTCTCTTTATAACGATGTTATAATGGACACATAATGTAAAAGTGGTGTTAATTTATTACATTGATCGTCTTATGGGTTCTCGTAATGACTATGAAATTTTAGCATTCCTTACATACTCCTAGAAGATTTTCCTTAACATGAAGGTGTATAGTTAATCTATACAAGATTAAGACTGTAATTGAACTCTTGATTTATTAATCTTATGTAAAAGCCTCTTACTCTTTACCCCAATTTGTTGATTGAAAGAATTATTAGGTAGAGTAGATTAATATTGGCACTATGATGATTTGACAATTAAGTATGTTGATTATTTTCGACACAAAATGAGAGCGGAGATATAATAAAGAAATGTATAGAGATATCTTGGATATCCAATAATATAACATAAATGTATCAGAGATGCAACCATAAACACAGAGATACAGTAATACACAATTTTCTATTAATGAGAGAAAATGTACAAAGACTATAAAAATACAGAGTGAAAGACTCGCTAGAATAGTGACAACTTATCTCTGAGAAGAGATGTGTCCGCTACTCGCATTGGAAAGAAGATGATTTTACAATGAGACTCCAAAGGTATTTTTATCATTAATAAAATCCAAAACCCTAACCTCAGAAGATGAAAAGCTAACAGTTTTGTGGACCCCGTTTTGGGTAGTTTGGTGTACCAACTTCCCGAGGGCATAACTTTGGAATACGATCTCTGTTTGGGGCACACAATATCTAGTTGGAAAGGTATCATCGAGGAGATTCATTTTGGGGGCTCCGTCAAAGACTTCGACTATAATTGGGAATATGTATCCCATAAAAACTTTATTTAGGCCCTCAAAATGGCCCTGTAAGTTAAAAACTGTTGAAAATTGTAAATTGCCAAAATTGCCAGAAAAATGTTTTGAGCTAGATGGAAAAGGTGGGTGGCCACTAATATCCACCTGGATCAATACTCCCACCTTAGGAAGAAATGGTATCCATTGCATTGAGTTCCTTGGAGAGAGGGGAAAGTGATTGAATCTTTGTTTGAAGCTTGCCTTGTTGGAGACGTTGCGTTGTGGAAGGATTTCATGAACCTGTTGTTGGTAGGGTTGAATCTGTTCAACCAGTCAAGCTACATGATATGTCTGGTCGCAAAAGGAATATTTTCAATTTTTTGTAGTCTTTTAGACCTACTTCTGTTGGATAGAAGGTGCTTGGGACGAGGCTGTAGTGGTTGTAGTATCCTTCTATTCACCTTTTGAACATATTGTCAAGAAGCTGAATTTTGTAGTATGAGATACTACCTTGCGGCATTGTTTAGGTGGGACAGTAGTTGGAACTACCTCAGGTATCCTATAGAGATGACCCCCCAGAGTAGCAATGCAACTACAGGGTAGAGACTCATAGATAGCATGGCGCTTCCACATATATGGTTGGCCCAAGAGAACATCACAAACATCCAATGGGGAAACATCACATAATACCTCATCCTTGAAGGGTTGAATGTCGTATGAAAATTGACTCTGTTGACTGACACAAAGATCTCGTCCCTGGCGAAGCCACCCAATTTTGTATTCTTGCGGGTCTAGTGTTGTCAACAATCCCAATTGTTTGACGCCCTCGGCTGAGATGAGGTTCTTTTGGCTTCCGCTATCAGCAATAAAATGGAGCAGGGTCCCCTTCACCCACATCTGTGAATGAAAAAGGTGCTCCTCCTCTTCATGATCTGTGGGTTCTTTTGGTTGAATTGTTGTGGTCGCGACAATAGAAGTGGGATTTGCATCGATGATCTATCTTCTATCAATATTTTCTGAATCAAATTATGAATCAAGGTTTGGCTCCTTGTCTTTGATCTCACACCATTTTCCAGTGTCCTTCTTCATCTTTCCATGACCCATCTTTTCTAGTGTCTTGGACTGGTTTTCAAGAGACTGTTTGTTAGGGTCATCTTTATCATACTTTGGTTGTTGAGGATTTGCAGACCCAAACCCTTTTTGTCCTGGTGCTTAAATTTTTGCTCAATTTTAACAATATATTGATAAGCAGCACCGAGTGATGAGATGTCCAGAAAATCCATTTCATTTTTGATGTATCTGTGTAGAGCCCATGATATTTCAGAACCAAATGTCGTTAAGAGTCTTTGATACCCAGCTTTGTGTGCAAGGTATGGAAGGTATTGGTGAACTCTGAAATTTTTTGGCCCCTCTCTTGTCGCAGTGTGGTTCATCTCATGTATTGGTCCTCATAGTTTCCAACAGGGTAATATTATTCCTTTACCATAACCACAAAAAAATCCCAAGTGGGCTCGACCCCACCAATGTTTGACATGGGGGAGAGCCTTAAGGAGTGTGAAGGTGATCTTTTCTTTGTCAGATAAATTATGAACAGAGAAATAACCTTCTATCATATTTAACCATTTTTCTAGGGCATCTGCATCTATCTATCCTTCAAATATGGGAATATCAAAATTAACTTGTACCTTGAAAGGCGAGGTGCCTCCAAAGTGGCCACTTGATGAAGACCAACCTGTTGTTATCGGCAAGCGTTGAAGGATGTGGGAAAAATTCTCCATCATTTCAACCCTCTGTTGCATGAGAGGGTTTCTTGGGTGTGTGAGAGCAATGGTCCTCAAGAGAGACAAGCTCGAGACCCAACTTTCTATACTTGGACCTCGTTGGGGACATGCACTAAAAAACGATCAAGAGTAGCCTACTCTAATACCACTAATCCATATTATTTTTTGCATGAAATGAGAGAGGAGATATAATAAATAAATGTACAAAGATATCTCATATATCCAATAATATAACAGAAATGTATTGGATATGCAACCATAAACACAAAGATACAATAATACACAATTTTCTGTTAATGAGCAAAAATGTACAAAGACTGTAAAAATACATAGTGAAAGACTCGCTAGATTGGTGGCAGCTTATCTCTCAGAAGAGATGTGTTGGCTACTCACATTCGCAAGAAGATGATTTTACAATGAGGCTCCAAAGGCCTTTTTATCATAAATAAAATCCAAAACCCTAACCCAAAAGATGAAAAGCCAATAGTTTTGTGGACCTCGTTTTGGGTAGTTTGGTGTATCAACTTCCTGGGGGCATAACTTTAGCATACGATAATTGTTTGGGGCGCACGATAGCTTGTTGGAAAGGTATCGTCAAGGAGATTCATTTTGGGGGATCAAAGATAGACATTGGCTATTAATGTTAATCTCAATCCCGAAAAACCTTCATTTAGGCCCTCAAAATGGCCCTGGAAGTTAAAAACTGCTAAAAATAGTAAATTGCCAGAAAACTATGTTGAGCCAGATGGAAAAGGTGGGTGGCACTGATATCCACTTGGATCAATCCTCCCTCCTTATGAAGAAATGGTCTCCATTTCATTGATTTACTGTGGGAGAGGGGAAAGCAATTGAATCTTGGTGCGTTTCTTGCCTTGCTGGAGACGTTGCGTTGTAGAAGGATGTCATGAACCTGTTGTTGGCGGGGTTGAATCTATTCAACCAGTCGGGCTACATGAGATGTCTAGGTGCAGAAGGAATCTTTGAAATTTTCTTCATTCTTTTCGACCTGTTTCTGTTGGATAGAAGGTGCTTGGGTCAAGCTATAGTGGTTGCAGTATCCTTCTATTCAACTTTTGAAAAGATTGTGAAGAAGTTGAATTTTGTAGTATGAGATACTACCTTGCGGCATTGTTTAGGTGGGAAAGTAGTTGGGACTACCTATGGTATCCTATAGACATGACCCCCAAAGTAATAATGACACTACAGGGTCGAGACTCATAGATAGCATAGTGCTTCCACATATATGGTTGGCCCAAGAGAATATCACAAACATCTAGTGAGGAAACATCACATAATACCTCATCCTTGAAGGGTTGGATGTTGTATGAAAATCGACATTGTTGGCTAAAATGAAGATCTCATCCCTGATGAAGCCACCCAATGTTGTATGGAAGTCGGTCATGTGGTGTTTTTGACAATCGCAATTGTTTGACGACCTCTATTGAGATGAGGTTCTTTGACTTCCGCTATCAACAATAAAATGTAGCAGGGTCCCCTTCACCCGCATCTATGAATGAAAAAGGCACCCCCCCTCTTCAGAATCTGTGGATTCTTCTAGTTGAATTGTTATGTTCGTGACAATAGTAGTGGGGTCTACGTCAATGATCTGTCTTCTATCAATATTTTCTTAATCAGATTCTAAATTAGGGTTTGGCTCCTTGTCTTTGATCTCGACCACCAGTGACCATTTTGAGTGACATTCATCGGTGTTGTGCCAGGGTGCAGAAGGAATATTTGCAATTTTCTGCATTCTTTTCGACCTACTTCTGTTGGATAGAAGGTGCTTGGGCCAAGGCTGTAATCATTTAATTATCCTTCTCTTCACCTTTTGAACAGATTGTGAAGAAGCTGAATTTTGTAGTATGAGATACTACCTTGCGACATTGTTTAGGTAGGAAAATAGTTGGAACTACCTCTGGTATCATGTAGACATGACCCCCTAGAGTAACAATGACACTACAGGGTCGAGACTCATAGATAGCAAGGCACTTCCACATATATGGTTGGCCCAAGAGAACATCACAAACATCCAATGAGGAAACATCACATAGTACCTCATCCTTGAAGGGATGGATGTTGTATGAAAATCGACAGTGTTGGCTGACACGAAGGTCTCATCCCTGGCGAAGCCACCCAATGTTGTATGGTTGCGGGTGTGGTGTTGTAGAAAATCCCAATTGTTTGACTACCTCTGTTGATAAGAGATTCTTCTGGATTCTGTTATCAACAATAAAATGCAGTGGGGTCCCCTTCACCCACATCTGTGAATGAAAAATGCGCTCCCCTCTTCAGGATCTGTGGGTTCTTCTGGTTGAATTGTTGCGGTCATGACAATAGCAGTGGGGTATGTGTCAATGATCTTTCTTCTATCAATATTTTCTTAATCATATTCTGAATCAGGGTTTGAATCCTTGTCTTTGATCTTGGCCACCAATGACTATTTTGAGCGACATTCATCTGTGTTGTGTCAGGGGATTTTGTGGAAATCACACCATTTTCCAGTATCCTTCTTCATCTTTATGTTACCCTTCTTTTCCTGTGTCTTGGAATGGTTTTCGGGAGACTGTTTGTTAGGGTGGTCTTTATCATAGTTTGGTTGTTTTAGATTTGCAGACTTGAATTGTCATTTGTTCCAATGCTTAAACTTCTTCTCAATTTTAATAGCATATCGATAAGTAACACCGAGTGATGAGATGTCCAGAAAATCCATTTCAATTTGGATGTATCTATGTAGAGCCCCACAATATTTCTGAACCAAATGTCGTTCAGAGTCTTTGATACCCAGCTTGGTGCACAAGGTATGGAAGATATTGGTGAAATCCGAAACTGTTTATCCCCTCTCTTTTCATAGTATGGTCCATCTCATGTACTAGTCCTCATAGTTTCCAATAGGGAAATATTGTTCCTTTACCACATCCATAAAAAAATCCCAAGTGGGCTCGGCCCCATATATTCCAGACTCCTCTGTGGAACTTTTCTCCCAGTGAGTTTCCCACCAATGTTTGACATGGAGGAGAGCCTTAAGGAGTGCGAAGTTGATATTTTCTCTGTCAGAGAAATTATGAACAGAGAAATAACCTTCTAGCATATTCAACCATTTTCCTAGGGCATCTGTGTTTTTTTGTCATTAAAATATGGGAATATCAAAATTAACTTGTACCTTGAAAGGCAAGGTATCTCTATAGTGGTCACTTGATAAATACGCTTCTGTTTTTATCGACATGCATTGAAGGATGTGGGAAAAATCATCCATCATTTTGTCCCTCTGTCGCATGAGAGCTTGCTCAAGCAACAGATTAATAGAATTGTCTGCTCTGTCATTTTTCTTTTCTTCTGCCATGGATAACCTAGGTGGCCTAGAAAACCTTAAGAGGATATTTAAACTTTGTAAAATATTTAAACATTGTCATATTTAAATAATTAATTAAGGGTTGAAATTATTAATTTTAAATCCCAAATGAAATTCTAAGCTTATTTAAAATTTAAGCCTAAGTCTAAGCTTGGTGAGAATACTAAAACTAAATTACAAAATAAATAAAATAGGAAAGAGGTAAATCAATTCAAGAAATTAAGATGAAATAAGTCTAAAGAATTAATACAATACACATGTGTGCAGAAAATACCAAATTGGAATTTAAGATAAGAAAGGAATAAAGCATTAAATAATGTGTACACATAGAAAGGTATTGATCCATATTATTTTCGGCACGAAATGAGAGTGGAGATATATTAAAAAAATATACAGAGATATCTCGAATATCCTATAACATAATAGAAATGTATCAAAGATGCAACCATAAACACAGAGAAACAGTAATACACAATTTTCTTTTAATGAGCGAAAATGTACAAACACTGTAAAAATACACAATGAAAGACTCACTATAATGATGGCAACTTATCTATGAGAAGATATGTGTCCACTACTCACATTCGCAAGAAGATGATTTTACAATGAGGCTCCAAAGGCATTTTTATCATAAAGAAAATTCAAAACCCTAACCCCGGAAGATGAAAAGCCAATAGTTTTGTGGACCCTGTTTTGGGTAGTTTGGTGTAACAATTTCTCGGGGGCGTGAATTTGGCATACGATCTCCATTTGGGGTGCACAATAGCTCGTTTGAAAGGTATCGCCAAGGAGATTAATTTTGGGGGATTGATTAGAGCCTTCAAATATCATTGAGAATATAAATCCCAAAAATCCTTCATTTAGGCCCTCAAAATGGCCCCAGAAGTTAAAAAATGCTACAAATAGTAAATTGCCAAAATTGCCAGAAAATTGTTTCAAGATAGATGGAAAAGGTGGGTGGCCACTGATATCCATCTAGATCAATCCTCCCTCCTTAGTAATAAATGGTCTCCATTGCATTAATTTCCCGGGGGAGAGGGGAAAGCGATTGAATCTTGGTGTGTTGCTTGCCTTGCTGGAGACGTTGCACTATGGAAGGATGTCATCAACCTGTTGTTGGCAGGGTTGAATCTGTTCAACTAGTCGGGCTACATGAGATGTATGGGTGCATATGGAATCATTGAAATTTGTTGCATTCTTGTCGACCTACTTCTATTGGATAGAAGGTGCTTGGGCCGCTATAGTGGTTGCAGTATCCTTATGTTCACCTTTTGAACAGATTGTGAAGAAGATGAATTTTGTAGTATGAGATACTACCTTGTGGCATTTTTTAGGTGGGAAAGTAGTTGGAACTACCTCTGGTATCCCGTAGAGATGGCCCCCAAAGTAACAATGACACTACGGAGTCGAGATTCATAGATATCATGGCGCTTCCACATATATGGATTGCCCGAGAGAACATCACAAACATCGAGTTGGGAAACATCACATAATACCTCATCCTTGAAGGGTTGGATGTCGTATGACAATCGACACTACTGGCTGACACAAAGATCTTGTCCCTAGCGAGGCCACTCAATTTTGTATGGTTGCGAGTGTGGTTTTGTCAACAATCCCAACTGCTTGACGACCTCTGCTGAGATGAGGTTCTTTTGGCTTCCTCTATCAACAATAAAATGCAGTGGTGTCCCCTTCAGCCACATCTATGAATGAAAAATTCTCTCCCCCTCTTCAGGATCTATGGGTTCTTCTGGTTGAATTGTTGTGGTCGCGAAAATAGCAGTGGGGTATGTGTGGATGATCTATATTCTATCAATATTTTATGAATCATAGTTCAGCTCCTTGTCTTTGATATCGGCCACCAATGAATTTTTTGAACGACATTCATCAGTGTTGTGCCAGAGGATTTTGTGGAAATCACAAAAATTTTCTGTGTCCTTCTTCGTCTTACCGTGACCCTTCTTTTCCTGTGTCTTGAACTGGTTTTCGGGAGACTGTTTATTAGGGCCATCTTTATCATAATTTGGTTGTTGTGGATTTTCAATCCCAAACTCCCGTTTGTTCTAGTGCTTAAATTTCTTATTGATTTTAACAACATATCGATAAGTAGCACCGAGTGATGATATGTCCAGAAAATCCATTTCAGTTTGGATGTATCTGTGTAGAGCCCCACAGTATTTCAGAACCAAATTTCATTCGGAGTCTTTGATACCCAGCTTGGTGTGAAAGGTATGGAAGGTATTGGTGAACTCTGAAACTGCTTGGCCCCTCTCTTTCCTTAGTGTGGTCCATCTCATTTATTGGTCCTCATAGTTTCCAACAAGGTAATATTGTTCCTTTACTGCATCCACACAAAAAATCCCAAGTGGGCTCGACCCCATATATTCCAAACTCCTCTATGGAACTTTGCTCCCAGTAAGTTTCCCACATATGTTTCACATTGGGGAGAGACTTAAGGAGTGCGAAGGTGATATTTTCTTTGTTGGAGAAATTATGAACAAAGAAATAACCTTCTAGCAAATTTAACCATTTTTCTAGGGCATCTACATCTATCTGTCCTTCAAATATGGGAATATAAAAATTAACTTGTACCTTGAAAGGTGAGGTGTCTCCAAAGTGGTCTCTTGATGAAGACATCCATGTTTTTATTGGAAAGTGTTGAAGGATGTGGGAAAAAATCTCCATCATTTCGTCCCTTTCGTGAGAGCTTGCTCAAGCAACAGATTAATAAAATTGTTTTCTCTGTCATTTTTATTTTCTTCTTCCATGGAGGGTTTATTGGGCGTGTGAGAGTGATTTTAATCAAGAGAGACAAGCTCAATATCCAACTTTCTATACTCAAACCTAATCAGGGACATGCACTGAAAAGCGATCAAGAGAAGCCTGCTCTAATACCACTAATACGAATGATTTTCGTCACGAAATGAGAGCGAAGATATAATAAATAAATGTATAGAGATATCTCGGATATCCAATAATATAAAATAAATGTATTAGAGATGCAACCATAAACACAGAGATACATTAATACACAATTTTCTATTAATGAGAGAAAATGTAAAAAGAATGTAAAAATACAGAGTGAAAGACTCGCTAGAATGGTGGCAGCTTATCACTAAGAAGATATGTGTCTGTTACTCACATTATCAAGAAGATGATTTTACAATGAGGCTCCAAAGGCCTTTTTATCATAAATATAATCCAAAACCCTAACCCTAGAAGATGAAAATCCAACAGTTTTGTGGACCCCGTTTTAGGTAGTTTGGTGTATCAACTTCCCGGGGGCGTAACTTTGGCATACGATCTCCATTTAGGGAGCACGATAGCTCGTTGGAAAGGTATGATTGAGGATATTCATTTTGGGGGATAAATCAAAGCCTTTGGGTTTCTTTGAAAATCTCGATCCCGAAAAACCTTCATTTAGGCCCTCAAAATGGCCCTGGAAGTTAAAAACTGTTAAAAATAGTAAATTGTCAAAATTGCCAGAAAATTGTTTTGAGCCAGATGGAAAAGGTGGGTGGCCACCGATATCCACCTGGATTAATTCTCCCTCCTTAGGAAGCAATGGTCTCCATTCCTTTGAGTTCCCGGGGGATAGGGGAAAGCGATTGAATCTTGGTGCGTTGCTTGCATTGCTAGAGATGTTGCGTTGTGGAAAGATGTCATGAACCTATTGTTGGCAGGGTTGAATCTATTCAACAAGTAGGGCTACATGAGATGTCTAGGTGTAGAAGGAATATTTTCAAATTTTTTTCATTCTTGTCGACTTGCTTCTATTGGATAGAAGGTACTTGGGCCGAGGCTGTAGTGGTTGCAGTATCCTTTTGTTCACCTTTTGAACAGATTGTGAAGAAGCTAGATTTTGTAGTATGAGATACTACTTTGCGGCATTGTTTAGGTGGGACAGTAGTTAGAACTACCTCTTGTATCCTTTAGAGATGACCCTCCAAAGTAACAATGACACAACGGGATCAAGATTCATAGATAGCATGGTGCTTCCACATATATGACTGGCCCAAGAGAACATCACAAACATCTAGAAAGGAAACATCACATAATACCTCATCCTTGAAGGGTTGGATTCCATATGAAAATTGACACTATTGGCTGACAAAATGATCTTGTCCTTGGCGAAGCCACCCAATGTTGTATGGTTGTGGGTGTGGTGTTGTCGACAATCCCAACTGTTTCACGACCTCTGCTAAGATGAGGTACTTTTGGCTTACGCTATCAACAATAAAATGAAATGGAGTCCCCTTCACCCACATATTTGAATGAAAAAGGCGCTCCCCTCTTCAGGATCTACGGGTTCTTCTCGTTGAATTGTTTTGTTCGTGACAATATCAGTGGGGTATGAGTCGATGATCTGTCTTCTATCAATATTTTCTAGATCAGATTTTGTATCAGGGTTTGGCTCCTTGTCTTTGATCTCAGACACCAATGACTGTTTTGAGCGACATTCATCGGTGTTGTGCCAGGGGATTTTGTGGAAATCAAAATGGCCCTAAAAGTTAAAAACTGGTAAAAATAGTAAATTGTCAAAATTGCCAAAAAATTGTTTTGAGCCAGATGGAAAAGGTGTGTGGCCACCGATATCCACCTGGATAAATCCTCCCTCCTTAGGAAGGAATGGTCTCCATTGCATTGATATCCCGAGGGAGAGGGGAAAGTGATTGAATCTTGGTGCGTTTCTTGCCTTGTTGGAGATGTTGTGTTGTGGAAGGATGTCATGAAATGGTTGTTGGCGGGGTTGAATATGTTCAACCAATCGAGCTACATGAGATGTCTAGGTGCAGAAGGAATCTTTTCAATTTGTTGCATTCTTTTTTACCGACTTATGTTGGATAGAAGGTTCTTGGGACGAGGCTATAGTGGTTATAGTATCCTTATGTTCACCTTTTGAACAGATTGTGAAGAACCTGAATTTCATAGTATGAGATACTACCTTGTGGCATTGTTTAGGTGGGACGGTAGTTTGAAATACCTCTAGTATCCTGTAGAGATGACCCCCCAGAGTAACAATGACACTACGGGGTTGAGACTCATAGATAGCATGGCACTTCCACATATATGGCTGGCCCAAGAAAACATCACAGACATCGAGTGGGGAAACATCACATAATACCTCATCCTTGAAGGGATGGATGTCATATGACAATAGACACTCTTGGCGAACACAAATATCTCATCCCAGGTGAAGCCTCCCAATGTTGTATGGTTGGAGTGTGGTTTTGTCGACAATCCCAACTGTTTGAGGGCATCTACTGAGGTGAGGTTCTTCTCGCTTCTATTATCAACAATAAAATGCAACTGGGTCCCCTTCACCCACATCTATGAATGAAAAAAGAGCTCCCCCTCTTCAGGATCTATGGGTTCTTCTGGTTAAATTGTTGCGGTCGCAACAATAACAGTGGGGTCTTCATCAATGATATGTATTCTATTAATATTTTTGGAATCATATTATGAATTAGGGTTCGGCTCCTTGTCTTTGATCTTGGCCACCAATGATTGTTTTGAGCGACATTCATTGGTGTTGGCCAGTGGATTTTGTGGAAATCACACCATTTTATTGTGTCCTTCTTCATCTTTCCGTGACCCTTCTTTTACTGTATCTTGGATTGGTTTTCGGGAGACTGTTTGTTAGGGTCATATTTATCTTACTTTGGTTGTTGTGGATTTGTAGAACCGAACTCTCATTTATTCTCTTGCTTAAATTTCTGTTCGACTTTGGCAGCATATCAATAAGCAACACCGAGTGATGAGTTGTCTAGAAAATCCATTTCAGTTTGGATGTATCTGTGTAGAGCCCCACGGTATTTCAAAACCAAATGTCATTCGGAGTCTTTGATACCCAAATTGGTGTGAAATGTATGGAAGGTATTGGTGAACTCTGAAACTGCTTGGCCTCTCTCTTGTCGCAGTGTGGTCCATCTCATGTATTGGTCCTCATAATTTCCAACAAGGTAATATTGTTCCTTTACTTCATCCACAAAAAAATCCCAAGTGGGCTCGACCCCATATATTCAAGACTCCTCTATGGAAATTTTCTCCCAGTAAGTTTCCCACTAATTTTTGACATGGGGGAGAGCCATCAGGAATGTGAAGGTGATATTTTCTCTATTAGAGAAATTATGAACAGAGAAATAACCTTGTAGCAAATTTAACCATTTATCTAGGGAATCTGCATCTATCTGTCCTTCAAATATGGGAATATCAAAATTAGCTTATACCTTGAAAGGAGAGGTGCCTCAAAATTGGTTTCTTGATGAAGACGTGCCTATTTTTATCGGTAAACAAGCTCGAGACCCAACTTGCTATACGCGGACCTCGTCGGGGACATGAGCTGAAAAACGATCAAGAGCAGGCTACTCTGATACCACTAATCTGGATTATTTTCGGCACAAAATAAGAGCAGAGATATAATAATGAAATGTATAGAGATATCTCGAATATCCAATAATATAATAGAAATTTATCAGATATGCAACCATAAACACATAGATACATTAATACACAATTTTCTATTAATGAGCGAAAATGTACAAACATTATAAAAATACAGAGTGAAAGACTCGCTAGAATGGTGGTAGCTTATCTCTAAGAAGAGATTTTTCTACTACTCGCATTTGCAAGAAGATGAATTTAAAATGAGGATCCAAAGGTATTTTTATCATAAAGAAAATCCAAAACCCTAACCCTAGAAGATGAAAAGCCAACAGTTTTGTGGACCCTGTTTTGGGTAGTTTGGTGTATACACTTCCCGGGGGCGTAGCTTTGGCATACGATCTCCGTTTGGGGCGCACGATAGCTCGTTGGAAAGGTATCGTCAAGGAGATTAATTTTGGGAGCTCAATAATATCTTTTGACTATCATTTTGAAAACATATCCCGAAAAACCTTCATTTAGGCCCTCAAAATGGCCTCGGAAGTTAAAAATTGTTGAAAATATTAAATTGCAAAAATTGTCAGAAAATTGTTTTGAGCCAGATGAAAAAGGTGGGTGGACACCCATATCCACTTGGATCAATACTCCCTCCTTAGGAAGCAATGATATCCATTGTCTTGAGTTTCCGAGGGAGATGGGAGCGCAATTGAATCT
This sequence comes from Picea glauca, assembly GCA_000966675.3. Taxonomy (NCBI): domain Eukaryota; kingdom Viridiplantae; phylum Streptophyta; class Pinopsida; order Pinales; family Pinaceae; genus Picea; species Picea glauca. The sequence goes on along the minus strand of JZKD02S1812590.1, from coordinate 594,861 downwards.
TGGTGTGCTACTTGCCTTGCAGGAGACATTGCGTTGTGGAAGGATGTCATGAAGCTATTGTTGGCGAGGTTGAATCTGTTCAACCATTCAGGATACATGAGATTTCTAGGTGCAGAAGGAATATTTAAAATTTTCTTCATTCTTGTCAATCTTCTTCTGTTGGATAGAATTTGATTGGGTCGATGTTGTAGTGGTTGCAGTATCCTTATGTTCACCTTTTGAACAGGTTGTGAAGAAGCTGAATTTTCTAGTATGAGATACTAGCTTGTGGCATTGTTTAGGTGGGAAAATAGTTGGAACTACCTCTAGTATCATGCAGAGATGACCCCCAGAGTAACAATGACACTACGGGGTCAAGACTCATAGATAGTATGGTGCTTCCACATATATGGCTTTCCCAAGAGAGCATCACAGACATCCAGATGGGAAGCATCGCATAATACCTCATCCTTAAAGGGTTGTATTTCGTTTGAAAATCAACATTATTGGCTAACACGAAGATCTTGTCCCTAGCGAGGCCACCCAATGTTGTATGGTTGCAGGTGTGGTGTTGTCAACAATCCCAACTATTTGAAAACCTCTACTGAGATGAGGTTCTTTTTGCTTCCACGATCAACAATAAAATGCAGTGGGGTCCCCTTCACCCACATATGTGAATGAAAAATTCATCCTCCTCTTCAGGATCTATGGGTTCTTCTCGTTGAATTGTTGCGGTCGCAAAAATAATAGTGGGGTATGTGTGGATGCTCTGTCTTATATCAATATTTTATGAATCATATTATGAATCAGGGTTCAACTCCTTGTCTTTGATCTCAACCACCAATGAATGTTTTGAGCGACATTCATCTATGTTGTGCCAGAGGCTTTTGTGGAAATCATAAAATTTTCCAGTGTCCTTCTTCATCTTTCTGTGACCCTTCTTTTCCTGTGTCTTGGACTGGTTTTTGGGAGACTGTTTTTTAGGGCCATCTTTATCATAATTTGGTTGTTGCGGATTTGCAGACCCGAACTTTCGTTTGTTCTGGTGCTTAAATTTTTGCTTGATTTTAACAGCATATCGATAAGTAGCACCGAGAGATGAGATGTCCAGAAAATCCACTTGAATTTGAATGTATTAGTATAGAGCCCCACGGTATTTCAAAACCAAATGTCATTCGGAGTCTTTGATACCCAGCTTGGTGCGCAATGTATGGAAGGTATTGGTGAACTCTGAAACTGCTTGGCCCCTCTCTTTCCTCAGTGCAGTCCATCTCATGTATTGGTCCTCATAGTTTTCAACAGGGTAATATTGTTCCTTTACCGCATCCACAAAAAAATCCCAAGTGGGCTCGGCCCCATATTCCAGACTCCTCTATGGAAATTTTCTCCCACTAAGTTTCCCACAAATGTTTGACATGGGGGAGAGCCTTAAGGAGTGTGAAGATGATATTTTCTATGTTGGAGAAATTATGAACAAAGAAATAACCTTCTAGCAGATTTAACCATTTTTCTAGGGCATCTGCATCTATCTGTCCTTCAAATATGGGAATATCAAATTTAACTTGTACCTTAAAAGGTGAGGTGCCTTCAAAGTGGTTGCTTGATGAAGATGCACCATCGAGGGTTTCTTGGGCATGTGAGAGTGATTTTACTCAAGAGAGACAAGCTCTATACCCAACTTTTTATACTCATAATACGTCGAGGACATGCACTGAAAAACGATCAAGAGCAGCCTACTCCGATACCACTGATACAAATTATTTTCGGCACAAAATGAGATCGGAGATATAATAAATAAATGTACACAGATATCTTGGATATCCAATAATATAACAAAAATGTATCAGATATGCAACCATAAACACAGAGATATAATAATACACAATTTTCTATTAATGAGCGAAAATGTACAAAGAATGTAAAAATATAGAGTGAAAGACTCGCTAGAATGGTGACAGGTTATCTATAAGAAGAGATGTGTCTATTACTCACATTATCAAGAAAATGATTTTACAATGAGGCTCCAAAGGCATTTTTATCATAAAGATAATCCAAAACCCTAACCCCAAAAGATGAAAATCAAACAGTTTTGTGGACCCCGTTTTGGGTCGTTTGGTGTATCAATTTCCCGGGGGCGTAACTTTGGCATACGATCTTCGTTTAGGGAGAACGATAGCTTGTTGGAAAGGTATCTTCGAATATATTCATTTTGGGGATCAATCAAATCCCTTGGATTTTATTTATAATCTCGATCCCGAAAAACCTTCATTTAAGCCCTCAAATTGGGCCCAGAAGCTAAAAACTGCTAAAAATAGTAAATTGCCAAAATTTCCAGAAAATTGTTTTGAGCCAGATGGAAAAGGTGGTTGGTGACCGATATCCACCTGGATCAATGATACCTCCTTAGGAAGCAATGGTATCCATTCCACTGATTTCCCCGGGCATAGGGGAAAGTGATTGAATCTTGGTGCGTTGCTTGCCTTGCTGGAGATGTTGTGTTGTGGAAGGATGGCATGAATCTGTTGTTGGCAGGGCTGAATCTGTTCAACCAGTCGGGTTACATGATATTTCTAGGTGCAGAAGGAATATTTTCAATTTTTTTCATTCTTTTCGACCTGCTTCTGTTGGATAGAAGGTGCTTGGGTTGAGGCTGTAGTGGTTGCAGTATCCTTTTGTTCACCTTTTGAACAGATTGTGAAGAAGTTGAATTTTGTAGTATGAGATACTACCTTTCTGCATTGTTTAGGTGGGACAGTAGTTGGAACTACCTCTAGTATCCTATAGATATGACCCCCCAGAGTAACAATGACACTACGAGATCAAGATTCATAGATAGCATGGTGCTTCCACATATATGGTTGGCCCAAGAGAACATCAAAGACATACAATGAGGAAACATCACATAATACCTCATCCTTGAAGGGTTGGATGTTGTATGACAATCGACACTGTTGGCTGACACAAAGATATCATCCCTGGCGAAGCTTCCCAATGTTGTATGGTTGCGGGTGTGGTGTTTTCGACAATCCCAACTGTTTGACGACCTCTGCTGAGATGAGGTACTTTTGGATTCCACTATCAACAATAAAATGCAGCGGATTCCCCTTCACCCACATCTGTGAATTAAAAAGGCACTCCCCCTCTTCAGGATCTGCGGCTTCTTCTCGTTGAATTGTTGTGTTCACGACAATAGTAGTGGGGTATGCGTTGATGATCTGTCTTCTATCAATATTTTCTTAATCAGATTTTGTATCAGGGTTCGGCTCCTTGTATTTGATCTCAGCCACCAATGACTGTTTTGAGCGACATTCATTGGTGTTGTGCCTAGGGCGTTTGTGGAAATCACACCATTTTCCAGTGTCCTTCTTCATCTTTCCATGACCCTTATTTTCTTATGTCTTGGAATGGTTTTCGGGATACTGTTTGTTAGGGATGTATTCATCATAGTTTGGTTGTTGCATATTTGCAGACCCAAACTCCCATTTGTTTTGGTTCTTAAATTTCTGTTCGATTTTAACATCATATCGATAAGCAGCACCGAGTGATGAGATGTCAAGAAAATCCATTTCAGTTTGGGTGTATCTGTGTAGAGCCCCACGGTATTTCAGAATCAAATGTCGTTCGGAGTCTTTGATACCCATCTTGGTGCATAAGGTATGGAAGGTATTGGTGAACTTCAAAACTGCTTGGCCCCTCTCTTACCATAGTGTGGTCCATCTCATGTACTGGTCCTCATAGTTTCTAACAGGGTAATATTGTTCCTTTACTGCATCCACAAAAAAATCCCAAATGGGCTCGACCCCATATATTCCAGACTCCTCCATGAAACTTTGCTCCCAGTAATTTTCCCAACAATATTTGACATGGGGGAGAGCCTTAAGGAGTGTGAAGGTGATCTTTTCTCTGTCAGATAAATTATGAACAGAGAAATGACCTTCTAGCAGATTTAACCATTTTTCTAGGGAATCTGCATCTATAATTCCTTCAAATATGGGAATATCAAAATTAAATTGTACCTTGAAAGGTGAGGTGCCTCCAAAGTGGTCGCTTGATGAATATGCGCATGTTGTTATCGGAAAGCGTTAAAGGATGTGGGAAAAATTCTCCATCATTTCATCCCTCTGTCGCGTGAGAGCTTTCTCAAGCAACATATTAATAGAATCATCTGCTCTGTCGTTTTTATGTTATTCTGCCATGGAGGGTTTCTTGGGCGTGTGAGAGTGATTTTCCTCAAGAGAGACAATCTCGAGACCCAACTTTCTATACTCGGACCTCGTCGAGGACATGCACTAAAAAATGATCAAGAGCATCCTACTCCCATACCACTAATTCGGATTATTTTTGGCATGGAATGAGAGTGGAGATATAATAAATAAATGTACAGAGATATCTCGGATATCTAATAATATAACATAAATGTATCAGAGATGCAACCATAGACACAGAGATATAGTAATACACAATTTTCTATTAATGAGCAAAATTGTACAAAGACTATAAAAATAGAGAGTGAAAGACTCGCTAGAATGGTGGCAGCTTATCTCTGAGAAGAGTTGTGTTCGCTAATTGCATTCGCAAAAATATGATTTTACAATGAGGCTCCAAAGTCCTTTTTATCATAAATGAAATCCAAAACCCTAACACTGAAAGATGAAAAACCAACATTTTTGTGGGCCCTGTTTTGGGTAGTTCGGTGTATCAACTTCGTGGGGGTGTAACTTTGGCATACGATCTTTCTTTGGGGTGCACAATAACTCGTTGGAAAGGTATTTTTGAGGAGATTCGTTTTGGGGGCTCAATCATAGTCCTTGGTTTTATTTGAGAAGCATGATCCTGAAAAACCTTCATTTAGGCCCTCAAAATGGCCCTGGAAGTTAAAAACGGGTAAAAATAGTAAATTTCTAAAATTGCCAGAAAATTGTTTTGACCCAGATGGAAAAGGTGTGTGGCCACCGATATCCACCTGGATAAATCCTCCCTCATTAGGAAAAAATGGTCTCCATTGCGTTGAGTTCTCGTTGCGTTTTGGAAGGATGTCATGAACCTATTGCTAGCGGGGTTGAATTTGTTCAACCATTCGGGATACATGAGATGTCTAGGTGCAGAAGGAATCTTTTCAATTTGTTGCATTATTGTCGACCTGCTTCTATTGGATAGAAGGTGCTTGGGTTGAGGATATAGTGTTTGAAGTATTCTTATATTCACCTTTTGAACAAATTGTGAAGAAGCTAAATTTTTTAGTATGAGATACTACCTTGCGACATTGTTTAGGTGGGACAGTAGTTGGAACTACCTCTAGTATCCTATAGAAATGACCCCCCAGAGTAACAATGACACTACGATGTTGAGACTCAGATAGCATGGTGCTTCCACATATATGGCTAGCCCAAGAGAACATCATAGACATCTAGTGGGGAAACATCACATAATACCCCATCCTTGAAGGGATGGATGTCGTATGACAATCGACACTGTTGGCTAACAGAAATATCTCGTCCCGGGTGAAGCCTCCCAATATTGTATTGTTGCAGGTGTGGTGTTGTCGAAAATCCCAACTATTTGAAAACATCTATTGAGATGAGTTTCTTCTCGCTTTTGCTTACAACAATAAAATGCAGCGGTCCCCCCTTCACCCACATCTATGAATGAAAAAGGTGCTCCCCCTCTTCAGGATTTGTGGGTTCTTCTGGTTGAATTGTTGTACTCGCAACAATAGCAGTGGGGTCTTCATCGATGATATGTCTTCTATTAATATTTTCTTAATCATATTATGAATCAGGGTTCGGCTCCTTGTCTTTGATCTCGACCATCAATGACTTTTTTTAGCGACATTCCTTGGTGTTGGCCAGGGGATTTGTGGAAATCACACCATTTTCTAGTGTCCTTCATCTTTCTGTGACCCTTCTTTTCCTGTGTCTTGGATTGGTTTTCAGGAGACTGTTTGTTAGGGTCGTATTTATCATACTTTGGTTGTTTTGGATTTTTAGACCCAAACTCCCATTTATTACATGCTTAAATTTTTTCTCGATTTTAGCAGCATATCAATAAGAAACATCGAGTGATGAGATGTCCAGAAAATCCATTTCAGTTTGGATCTATCTGTGTAGAGCCCCATGGTATTTCAGAACCAAATGTTGTTCAGAGTCTTTGATACCCAGCTTAGTGTGCAAGGTATGGAAGGTATTGGTGAACTCTGAAACTACTTGGCCCCTCTCTTTCCGCAGTGTGGTCCATCTCATGTATTGGTCCTCATAGTTTCCAACAAGGTAATATTGTTCCTTTACCACATCCACAAAAAAATCCCAAGTGAGCTCGGCCCCATATATTCCAAACTCCTCTGTGGAACTTTTCTCCCAGTAAATTTCCCACCAATGTTTTTCATGGGGGAGAGCCTTAAGGAAATCAAAGGTGATCTTTTTTCTGTTGGAGAAATTATGAACAGAGAAATAACCTTGTAGCATATTTAACCATTTTTCTAGGGAATCTGCATCTATCTGTCCTTCAAATATGGGAATATCAAAATTAATTTGTACCTTAAAAGGTGAGGTGCCTCCAAATTGGTTGATTGATGAAGACACGCATGTTGTTATCGAAAAACAAGATCAATACCCAACTTTCTATACACGGACCTCATCGGGTACATGCACTGAAAACGATCAAGAGGAGCCTGCTCTGATACCACTGATCTGGATTATTTTCGGCACAAAATAAGAATGGAGATATAATAATGAAATGTATAGAGATATCTTGGATATCCAATAATATAACATAAATTTATCAGAGATGCAACCATAAACACATAGATACATTACTACAGAATTTTCTATTAATGAGCGAAAATGTACAAAGACTATAAAAATACAGAGTGAAAGACTCGCTAGAATGGGGGTAGTTTATCTTTGAGAAGAGATGCGTCTGCTACTCGAATTCACAAGAAGATGATTTTACAATGAGGATCCAAAGGCCTTTTTATCATAAAGAAAATCCAAAACCCTAACCCCGGAAGATGAAAAGCCAACAGTTTTGTTGACCCCATTTTGGGTAGTTTGGTATATCAACATCCCTAGGGCATAACCTTGGCATGTGATCTTTGTTTGGGATGCACGATAGCTTGTTGGAAAGGTATCGTTGAGGAGATTAATTTTGGGGGCTCAATCAAAGACTTTTTCCATCATTGAGAACATCAATCCTGAAAAACCTTCATTTAGGCCCTCAAAATGGCCCCAGAAGTTAAAAATTGCTAAAAATGGTAAATTGCCAAAATTGCCAGAAAATTGTTTTGAGCCAGATGGAAAAGGTGGGTGGCCACCCATATCCACTTGGATCAATCCTCCCTCCTTAGGAAGCAATGGTATCCATTAGGTTGAGTTCCTGGGGGAGATGGGAAAGCAATTGAATCTTGGTGCACTGCTTGCCTTGCAGGAGACGTTGCGTTGTGGAAGGATGTCATCAACTTGTTGTTGGTGGGGTTGAATTTGTTCAACCAGTCGGGATACATGAGATGTCTAGGTGAAAAAGGAATCTTTGAAATTTGTTTCATTCTTTTCCACCTGCTTCTGTTGGATAGAAGGTGCTTGGGCCGAGGCTGTAGTGGTTGCAATATCCTCATGTTCATCTTTTGAACAGATTGTGAAGAAGTTAATTTTGTAGTATGAGATACTACCTTGTGGCACTGTTTAGGTGGGACAGTAGTTGGAACTACCTCTAGTATCCTGTAGATATTACCCCCCAGATTAACAATGACACTAGAGGGTTGAGACTCATAGGTAGCATGGCGCTTCCACATATATGGCTGGACAAAGAGAACATCACAGACATCCAGCGGAGAAACATCACATAATACCTCATCCTTGAAGGGATGGATATTGTATGACAATCGACATTGATGGCTGATAAGAAGATCTCGTCCTTGGTGAAGCCACACAATATTGTATGGTTGCGGGTGTGGTGTTGTTGACAATGCCAATTGTTTTACAACCTCTTATGAGATGAGGTTCTTTTTTCTTCCTCTATCAACAATAAAATGTAGTGCAATCCCCTTCACCCACATCTGTGAATGAAAAAGGTGCTCCCCATATTCAGGATCTGTGGGTTCTTCTGGTTGAATTGTTGCAGTCATGACAATATCAGTGGGGTCTGTGTCGATGATCTTTCTTCTATCAATATTTTCTTAATCAGATTCTTAATCAGGGTTCATCTCCTTGTCTTTGATCTCGGCCACCAATGACTATTTTTTGTGACATTCATCGGTGTTGTGCCAGGGGATTTTGTGGAAATCACCTCATTTTCTGGTGTCCTTCTTCGTCTTTCTGTGACCCTTCTTTTCATGTGTCATGCACTAGTTTTCGGGAGACTATTTGTTAGGGCCGTATTTATCATACTTTGGTTTTTGCGGATTTGCAGACCCGAACTCCCATTTGTTCTGCTGCTTAAATTTTTGCTCGATTTTAACAGGAGATTTATAAGCAACACCGAGTGATGAGATGTCCAAAAAATCCATTTCAATTTGGATGTATATGTGTACAGCCCCATGGTATTTCAAAACCAAATGTCGTTCAGAGTCGTGCGCAAGGTATGAAAGGTATTGGTGAACTCCGAAACTTTTGTGCCCCTCTCTTGTCGTATTGTGGCCCATCTCATGTACCGATCCTCATAGTTTCCAACATGGTAATATTGTTCCTTTACCACATCCACAAAAAAATCCCAAGTGGGCTCAGCCCCATATATTCAAGACTCCTCTATGGAAATTTTCTCCCAGTAAATTTCCCACCAATGTTTTGCATGGGGGGTAGCCTTACAGACTGTGAAGGTGATCATTTCTTTGTTGAAGAAATTATGAACAGAGAAATAACCTTCTAGCATATTTAACCATTTTTCTAGGGCATCTGCATCTATCTGTCCTTTAAATATGGGAATATAAAATGTAACTTGTACCTTGAAAGGTGAGGTGCCTCCAAAGTGGCCTCTTGATGAATACGCACCTTTTGTTATCGGCAGGCGTTGAAGGATGTGGGAAAAAATCTCCATCATTTTGTCCCTCTGTCATGTGAGAGCTTGCTCAAGCAACAGATTAATAGAATTGTCTCCTCTGTTGTTTTTCTTTTATTCCGCCATGGAGGGTTTCTTTGGCGTGCGGAAACGATTTTCCTCAATAGAGACAAGCTCGAGACCCAACTTTCTATACTCGGACCTCGTCGGGGACATGCACTGAAAAACGAGCAAGAGCAACCTGCTCTAATACCACTAATCCGGATTATTTTCAGCACAAAATGAGAGTGGAGATATAATAAAGAAATGTATAGAGATATCTTGGATATCCAATAATATAACATAAATGTATCAGAGATGCAACCATAAACACAAAGATACAGTAATACACAATTTTCTATTAATGAGCGAAAATGTACAAAAACTGTAAAAATACAGAGTGAAAGACTCACTAGAATGGTGGTGTTATCACTCCAAGAAACCCTTTGTGGTTGCAGATCAAAGGTGCTTGGTAACTTAAGAAATAAATGTTTTTGTATTTTGTAAAGGTGGATCAATGGGATAACTCAATTCAACTTATGGCATTCAGACATCAAATGATAAACAAATAGACAGTGTTCTCCAAGATTGGTTTAACAGTAAGATATCTTTCAGTGGGTGAAGAAAATATTGTTCATAAACCAGTGCAAAGCAGGGTCTAATAAACAACTAAAGAGACTGATTATAATGTCATGAACCAAACAATAGGATAACAACTATTCA
>JZKD02S1812590.1:533997-544782 GCA_000966675.3 Picea glauca | reverse complement strand
CCCACACTGGGTGAACCACGTAAATCTGTGTCTCTCTTGTATTGTGTGTCTTCTGTGTTTTTGTTTCTGCATTTGTTTTATTTTATTGCTCCGCGGTCCTGTTTTTCTAACAGTGAACCCATGATTACTCCTAATAGTTTTGAAGTGACGGGGTCTCCTTAATCTTCTCATTTATAAAATGAATGAGCTAGTGAGTGAAACCAACATTGATTTGAAAAATAGAGATCTTCCTTTTTCCTTTAAAGGATTATGTAAAAAGGGTTGGTATATATATAGTACTTGATACGATCGATCGTCGTAGTACTCTGACATGGATTGAAGTACTGGTGTAAACCCTTATGTGTTAATTACAACGCTAACCTTCTTAAATTTTTAATCTAAAAGAAAGTAGTTGACATATTTTTGGTGTCATAATTAATTTCCTTTAAAACCTTCTTTAAGGATAGGAAAGATAGCTTGAACCCCTTTACTTATTACTTGTGATAGTTTATTGTGCTTAAACCTTTATATATAGTCCTTAAACCATGCTTATTAAGTGGATCCTTGAGTCGAGTGGACATGAAAGGAAACTGGGAGTCCTTGTTGAAAGCTTATTATGAGTTATGTCTACTGATTTTAATTAGATATGTATTGGGGTAGAATTGAATTGGTATGTAGTGTCTTAAGAAGATTGATCTTATTATGACTCTTTAAATGGAAAGCTATTTTAGCCTAGGAAAATTTGTTTATTTCTTAAAGGATTTGGACTTCCTAACTCCCTTATCAGATATCTAGTCTCTTTATAATGATGTTAGAATGGACACATAATGTAAAAGTGGTGTTAACTTAATACATTGATCGTCTTATGGGTTCTCGTAATGACTTTGAAATTTTATCATTCCTTACATACTCCTAGAATATTTTCCTTAAGATGAAGGTGTATAGTTAACCTATACAAGATTAAGATTGTAATTGCACTCTTGATTTATTAATGTTATGTAAAATCCTCTTACTCTTTACACCAATTTGTTGATTGAAAGAATTATTAGGTAGAGTAGATTAATATTGGCACTATTATGATTTGATGATTAAGTATGCTGATAATTCTAGTTTTGAGAAGCGGCGTGTGATTGAGTTATGGGATTTAGATACTTCCTTGTTCCTCATAACAGTCTCCAGCCCTGAGACCTTAAGTGGTCAAAATCAATCGGATGAATCCTGAGCTTGAGTGTTGCTTATGTGTCTTGGAGGTCCTAACCATGCAGGGTAGGTTGGGTGGTTAGTTCTTGATATTCAGTGACATGGTCGATCATTTATTTATATTTTTCTTCAACGTATTGTGAAGTGTTGAACTGCATCGCTATTTATGTTTCTGTGTTGATCATGCATTGCTATCAATTATGTTAATGCGTTGGTTTTTTGTCTTTATGGATTATGATGTTGTGTCTCTTGTAATGATATTAATTATGTTGTATCGATTTTAATTTCCCAAAAAAAAATAATATCCACCTTTTTCACATCACTTTCATTGTCGTAACGGAGGGGCCATTAAATTTTCTGGGATACATGATTGCGGGATATTAATATCGGTGCCAAATCAAGCTAATTCAATGGAGTCAAGGTGGATTAAATGGTATATTAAATAAAGGAGAAACCGTTAATGAAAATATTCACTACTTCAGCCAAGGCACCATAAGGAAAAACATATCACTATATCAAATACTCATCAAATCAACTAGGAAGAATGAGGAAAAAAGATAAGATCCTTCCTCCACGTGGTAAATTTATCCCTTGATGGATCGATCTTGAAGGCTTAGTAGAAGACTTGAAAATTTCCACCATTAATCTTCATGCAACAAAACAAAACCAAGTAGGAAAAGATTCAAGAGTTGACAACATTCATACACAAAGAGAGAACCCTTAACACCATAAATTCTCTAAAAAATATATATCGATTAAGCTCCCAAAGAGAGATCTCCAAATTATCCAACCATGAGTGGAAATGAGGAAGTTCATCTCTTTATATAAATGATGTCAATCTTCCTTTACATTAAAATAATATTTCATGTGTTTTTTTAGATCTAGGCTAAGAAAAGTAAAACTACAAATAAGCAATCCAAAAATAACAACAAAATAAAGTGTTCAAGACATATGTACAATGAACAAGATTAAACAAATCCCCATGAGAGGGGGTATTCTCCAAAGAAGGGTGAATGATGCCCCAACACACCATGTCTATCTTCCAAAGGCCCTCCAATATGGTTAGATAGTAAACATCATCGAAAGTGGGTGGTCAAAGCCTTAAATGACATGGTGGAGTGATGTCCCAAGCAAACGGTAGCCCAAAGTATAACCCCATATGTGGAAAGCCTTCTCGAAATAAGCCTATTGATATTCAAAATTTGCAACCAACGCATGACCAAGCTCTAACATCAAGTGAGGAGCCTTCACAAGGCATGAAATGTGCTCTTACACATCACCATATGCTATGAAAAATGTCTAATGGTTTTCATAATACTTGATGGGTATTTTAATCACCTTTTTAACTACTCATTAATACAAGTAGGAGACTATACATGTAATTTTCAAACTAAGGATTCGTAGGGAACTTGCGAACTGCCATGCACTGTAGATTCATGTACAATTTATTCAAATATTGTTCTAGTTATGAAGTTGTAGTAATGAGAGTAGGAAATAATTATCACAAGACAAGAGTTTTAGAATACTTCTGACAAGGTCACCAATGCTAAGAATGACAGACTAGCAAGAAACTAATCTAACTGCAAGCAAGGTAAAGGAATTCAACTAGATAAGAAGCAATGTGCTCTAACTTGTAATTCAATGATAATAAAATTGCAGAGAATGACTTTCCTCTTTTTCATAAAATAAAAACCAACTAAAAGTCCAACCAGATAGACAACAATGTGTTGTAACCTCCAATTGAATGGAACTAAAATTGCATAGAATGAATAACTACTTTTGTAGAAAGGAAATTCCAACTAACTTATAGGAAAAGGAAGGCTAACTAATTTTCAAAGAATGAAACACATTTTGTTTGAAATGAAAGGAACCAATTCTTGTAAATAAAGTAAAGGACTAAATGGTGACTCTGTAAATAGGTATCTTCCAACCCTGAACCTCGTAATTAATAAATATTGAACTCTGTATAAAGTATAGTAAAATTAATTAATTTGTAGTTATGTTCAAGCTTGTGCGAGGACTAAAAACAATGTAGCTTCCTAGGTAGGATTGCAAGAATAACTTGATCAAATTACAAATGATAAACAAACTGCATAAACAAAAAATGTGTATTGTTGTAATAGTGTATTACTTATGGAACTGTAGAAATAAATGAATGGAAATCACACACATAGAATTCCTTAAATGAACCAATCATAAAACTTACTAAATATACAATACTACCTCGCTAAGGAGGGGGACCTACCTCCTTAGATGAGGTACTGAGAAAATCTTATAGTCGAAAGTCAAACTTAAATCCTCATACAAAAAAAGAAAGAATGAAACAACACTTTTATGAAATGTTGGACACAGTATCAGATGTACAATAATAATTGTTCTCCCCTTTCTCGAGTTGAGCAGTGTTCTTATACATTTTTACATATCCTTATCTTGGCAAAGTGTTGAGGACAACCATGAGGACATATGATCCTCAGGATGTTGTCAATCTCATTTTCAACGACTTGATTAATATAGACAAAAAATACAAGTCATGACTTAGCATCCACATATGTCGGTCAACCAGATGATAAAAGGCGTTGAAGTAGTTATGGTCAATCGATGCAACACAATTGTTTTATACTAACGACCTTTAGATGCATAGGTGTATTTTCCACCAAATAGTACATTATGCTACTTGATCGATTAACAACATCAGGAGTAACAACCACAACATCCAACATTTTCATAGTTGATGTAACAACAACAAGGATTTATGGTGTAATGGTTTCATGGTGGCATTGTTACAACAATGGCAATGGAAAATGTTATTGCAATAGCAACATCAAGTGTTACAACAACGGTCTGGTAGGTGTTACGACAATGTGACTTGTAGGTGTTACAACAACTGTAACAACACTTGTGACAGTCTTTCTAGAATAGTGTTGCACAAGCCTTTTCAATAGTAAGAACAAAAGAGTTAGCTTTCCCCTAATCACACTAGCATAATCACTTAAAATGACATATATTGTGGGGAAGCATACCTTAGGAAAAATGCATCATGACTAGAAAAGGTAATCTCCAAGATAATTATTATAACAAGCAAAAATGACCAAAAAGGTGGAAAACGGATGTGGAAAAGATGGTATTTTTGGTGCCCATCATCTCCCCCCAACCTAAATATGTTGTGTACCTTCATGCAATTAGTCGATCAACCTGAGTCAAAGTCTTCATGAGAAGCATTGGAATGAAGTTTGTTAATGTTTAAGTCTCAATGTCACTGAGCATTAGCTAGATAATAGCCTCCATTAGACTCAATGTCCTTCTAATATCTAGGTTCCACCCCCTCCTCCAAGTCGTAATCAAACTGGTATTTTTGGGCAGGTAGCTAGATCATGGGATAATGGAATCTTAGTATTGAGATTCTTATAAGTTTGGTCAAAAAAAAATTGTTTCCAAGTAAACATCATGCAGGATGTTAGCGATAATATTTACCTTAAGAATCTTTACTATTTTTGACAAATAAGATATTTTCAATTTGTAACATGTTAGTTAGGTGTAGTATGCTTTTGGTTTTCCAATTGTAGCCTTTGTACTTCAATTATAAATATTAACAAATGGAGTACTATGTATGTTGTATTGAAAATTCTTACGCTTGAGTGTGTTTATAATGTTTTCTTTATGTAGTTACTTTATAATTTCTTGACCATGTGTCTTCCTATAACACATTTTGTTGATTCTATGCCACAATGATTCCTCTTTACATCATATGAATCATTCTCCATATTTTATGTTGTAACTATCTATCAGTTCTCTAATTTCTTTCCTTGTAATACTTGAGTTATTTTTTTCTCATTTATGCACTCTAAATCCTTATGTACTTCATCATCACATGTGTAACAATATTTCCTTCACCCACTACCACCAAAGCTTCTTCTTTGTCCCCTAAAACATCTATCACCTATACCTTGGCCTCTACTTGGTTCATTATTTTCATCTATCTTCTCAAAGTTCTCTGTGGTATTGAAACTTTATGAACATGAACACCTCTTCCTCTAGTAAAACTTCTTCTATTAGCCTTCTATTGTAATTTTTCTTCTACTTTTAGCGCTAACAAATATGCATCTTCTATTGAACAAACTTTGTGTAAACTTATCTCATCTTGAACTGCAAAACTTTATATCATTCACTTATGTTGAAATAGGTTGATCCTCATCCTCCTTCTCTCCAACTGTTGGGTTGTTTCATGCTTGCATGCATCTTTCTTAATGTTGGGGGGTTAAGACCCAGGTTTCATCCAACGTTTACCAAAAAAAAACCCAAATAATCGACATATCAATACTCAGCCATGGTTGAAGAAGGTCTCACTCGAAATGTTATGAGGATCATAGAAACCATCCGGTATTGTGTCGTGGATGAAGGGATAAACACATAGAGGTCCATCTGAGTTGACATTCATACATTCCATAGCTAACAACTTACTATTATTAATATGAAAAATCAATACACACATATATCCAAATACCACATGAGTAACACATGGTAGATCATAATCATTGTAACTTTATTATTCTCCTCATTTCATCAAGCATGAACATACATTAAGCAAATCATATTTTATAGCAACACAGTCTCATATCCATTTATATAATTTCTCTGATTTACAATACATTGTGCCATGCGCTTCCTTTCAGACATTTCACCTATGACAAACTCAAGCTACAATTGGAGACATTATAATTCTACAAAGGCTCAAAATGAGTTCTTCAACAATGAACAATAGGAAATGACTCAATGGATCAATCGAGAGAGTAACTCTATGAATCAACATCCTTTTCTTTGTTGTCCTTGCTTCCTTTTATATCCTTCTCGGCTCTGGATCTCTGTCTCTCTCATATATGCTCCACTCTCTCTACTGACTAACAATCTTGCATGCTTCTGTCACCTGTCTGCATTCCCTGTAGCCTTTCTGGAATCAGAGAAATCCTAACTACCTTACCAATTCATCTTCTGGTTGTTCCACATATCTTCGAGATGTCGACAGTAATCATTGGGGGAGATTTCCTGAATATTTATTTCTTGATTTCGGCATGTGTCTTCTTGATTTATGGCATGCATTGAAAAAACTTGGATTGGCACACAAATATCAAAATAAGATCTAACACATAAGTATCAAAACTGGATCTAGAGCACACTTCTTGTCAATCATCACCCATCTACTTAGGCATGTGAAAAATTGGAATGAGTGCCCACAACTTTTTTTTTGCATGCGTGTGAAATTAACCCAAAACATTGAGTGCCAACAGGCCCCCACCACATTACTTGACTCGTCCTCGAGCCAAATTCCTCATGGCACTACTAAATATTCAAAAATTTGCGATGAAAGTAGCCTTTCATCACAAAAATGAAGATAAAGATTTTAATTTATCTCTTTTTTTAATAAGCCAATGTTCTTCACCCATGCAATATTCTCTACCTTTCATCACAAGTTTAAGATCGATGAAAGGTAGAGTTCATCGCATGTGCGATGACACAAATATTACCATTGCACCGTTCATACAATCACTCAACTATTTGACAAAGTCAACATTGACTTGGTCAACTTTCGTCCCATGTGCGATGATACAAAGATTACCATTGAACTGTTCAAACAGTGACCCAACTATTTGACAAAGTCAACATTGACTTGGTCAACTTTCTTTGGAATGGAGACGAAACAAAATATATAAATATTTAGCAAATTAGAGATGTTATGGCAATCTTGCTATAATAATGACAGTTCATAAAAGGTATTTTTCTGCGAAAGAATGGTGGAAAATAATAGAGGTGGGAAAAAAAGTAAAGAGGGTGAAAAAGGTGATGATAGATGTTATTGCTCTTCCAAAAAAATGTTGTTTTACACGTCCCATAATAATTTTAATAGAAATAGCTAAAAAACATTGTAGGAAATATGGCCACACTAATGGGGGATCGAATGAATATCATCCCGTGGTAATTAGCTATATATATATATATATATATATATATATATATATATATATATATATATACTAATTAACATATATATATAGTTTGTATATTTGTTATACACACTAATTTTGAATGATTGTTTGTAATTATAAAGTTAGATTTTCCGCCTAACTTTTTGCAGAATGCTACACCAAGTACTAGTAGAAACGATGTTGTACAAGTTGAGGAACATGAAGTAAATGAGGATCTCATGAGGGAAGATGATCAGATAAATCGAATGATTCAAGATTTGTTTGCTCAGTTGGATGAGGATGAGGATAGTGATGGTATTTATGACGGACCTCTATTAGAAAAGGAAAATAAGCGACTTTATAAAGGCTCAAGAGCAAATCTTATCTCTGCTAAATTGTTGTTAGTGAACTTAAAGGTTATGAATCATTTGTTGAGCACTTGTATGACACAGATCCTAAGGTATGTAATATGTTTCATCTCATATACATAAATGTTGACTTTTTTCTATTTTTTCTAGTGTTAATTAATGTGTAAAATAAGAATTCAATATTTACGATTAATATTCTTTACATTAACTAGTTGTTTGTTATGTTGTAGATTGTTAGGTAAATTTTTGTTACCATCGTAAATAGTTTACCTCGCACATATCGAAATTTGCATGTCATTATGAAAGACATCGGAATGGAGTATCAAACTATAAATTCATTTCCTAATGATCATATTATATATTATGGACAACATGTGTCAAAAATAGAATTCCTGCAATGTCTTATCAGTAGATATCAAACCGATCAAGTAACCAAAAATGTGCCTTGAAAGGTTCTTATTCATACTCCCATAATTCCACGTTTGCAACGATTATTCAGGTGTGAAAGCATAGCACATTTTATGGATTACCATGAATGAAACATGAAATGTACCCAACCACCCATAGGCTGGCCACGCTAACCTGCACACATACCCAACCTCCCATAGGTTGGTCGTGCTACTGCAGAAACTCGCTTCTGAACAAATCTCTATCCGAAATCAAAATCATGAAAGGCACTCATGCATAAATCAAGATCCATGCTACAACATAAATAAAAAGACAATGTGCCATGCACAACAAATAACCAACATACATGGACATTATAAATACAAATATCATAGATAATTAAATACAATGTGGAATATAAAATATGTAGAAAACACAGAGCGCACTTATCTTTGCAAGTAAACATTCACCAACTGGCTGCAGACCAAGGATGTTCCTACCAACCATAGACATTGTTGTTCATTTACTCTCAACAGCAGGTCACCCCCGAGCCAGGGCTATGAATCCACAAGGGCGGATCCTAGGCCAAATCTAAAACACACAACAATTGGCTAACTATCTCTCAGGCTTCCAAACCACACAACAAATCCCAATTTTGAGCTCTTTTTCCCCCTCAGCCTACACAACCCAAAGAAATGAAAACCTTTCTCTGCCATGTAGTCCCTCAAGCTTTCCCACTTCTTTCTAGGGCTCCAATGCTACTGGTAAGGAAATATCCCTACTGGAAACTCCAAAGATTCTCATATGTGGACATTTCTATCCGAACTGTCATCAAGATCATGCACACGGGCGTCCATTCCCTCCTAGAATGATTAGAAATTATATTATGTCCATTTAACAATGGCTCTCCTCTTCCAGCCATTCATTTCCATGCTCAGACCAAGAGCACCTGAAATAGCCATGATGAGTGAGGAAAAAGGAAGAAGAAGAAGAACAACAAGGGAAAAGTAGTACTGAAGCAACCCCCAAGGGATGTTTATATAGTTACATGAATACAAGAGCCACGTGACCTCCCTCCCAAGAATCTCTTGTAACCCCTTTTCTCCATAAAATCAATTATGGGTAAATAAAATAATAATAAAAAGACTTAGCCCCTCAAGCCCCCTCTCTCGTGGAATCATAACCCCCTATCTCTTTTGTCCTTATTCTTCTTGCAGTAGTGTATTTTATTAATGTATATGAAGTATTATATTTCCTAGGCACTCTGGCCCTTTTCAACTTTATCATCTCGCCAGCCTAAGTAAAAATTACATAATACATTATAGTTCATAAGGGTTAAAATTGGGATGTTACGTCCCCCTCCCCTTATTTTGGCACTGTCCTTGGTGCACAACACCATTCCAATGTTATTAACATTACAAATCTAGGCTCTTTAGCCTTAATCCACATAGGAAATCCAGTTAATTCTTATATACATAGGCACTCTGGCCTAACAATAAACATGTATCCATGGGCATTTCGACCGAAAACATGTATAATGACCTTCCAAATTAATAATTCTAGCAGCAGTTCCAACCAGCAAGCTCTCCTTCCTTCTCATCCCTGCATAACCGAAAGAACTGAATCCCCTTTCTCTATCATGCAGTCCCTCAGGTTGTTCCACTTCTCTCCAGGGATCCAGTGCACTCGACCATGAAGTTTCAAAGTTGCGGCTTCCAAAAATCTAGCTACAACAAGTCCATTGGACTTTCTTCATTCCATGCCTTTGTCATTCAACTTCTCCAGCATCACCTTCTTCTTTTCCATCATAGTCTGGTAATTTTCTAGATCCTCAACATTCATCATTTTCCTACAACATTTCGAATCAGCAACATGTCAATTCACAATTTTGTGCATAATTTTATTTTATTTTCATAATTTAAAAGTAAATTTTTCATAATCCAGTACAATACTTATCTATGTGGTTCATGGAGCTTCATCCATATGGTTGTCTCATTAACTTGGCTCATTGCTTTCCTTGACATACACATTGTGTGCATGATCCCAATCCATAGTTTACAAGAGATATCAAAGTCTCCTCTTATTTGTGTTCACTCACCTTCCAGGCCTAGGCTCAGGCATTCCCTTCTCTGCTATAAAGTCCCTCAGGCGATCCATCTTTCCTGGACAACGCTTTCTTGCACGAGAATATTTCCAGAGACTTTATCGATTCTTACAGCCGAGGCGATTATCTTGCTTGTGTTACCACAACACAACATATTATAGGGCGATCATGGCTTACCACGAGGTTCTCATGTCCCAACAATAGTATTTTTCATGCTTTCCAGCTTTCATATCCACATCTCATTTGTATTATACACATACATTCATCATGAGATATCACTATAACAATTTTCAGGCATAAATGTCAAATCTATTTTATACAGGAAAACAAAATTTTCCCAAGCATTCAAGATTTTTGCTCATGATGTTTGGCTCTGCAACTATAGATATCGATCTTCTTTATGGGATTACATCCCTGCCATATCCAAGACCATTCTACCTACAATTTTTTCAACCTTTCATTCGACCACACAAACTATTATCATAACATAGGAATTTGTAATTATTAATTTCTAAAATTGATTTTATACAAGAAAATAAAATTCCCATGCATGAATTTTCTACTCAAAATGTTTGGCTTCTACAGTTGTAGATATCATTATTCCATATGGATTACATCCTTGTCATATCCAAGACCATCCTACCTGCAATTTCTTCAATTTACATTCAGCGAAAACAATTTGTCAGTAATTATTAAATTATAATTCCCAAAATTGTTTTATATAGGAAAAATACAATTTCCAGACATGAGCTTCTTCTCATAATAATCTGGCTCTTGCAACAATAGGCAT
>JZKD02S1812590.1:464629-495071 GCA_000966675.3 Picea glauca | reverse complement strand
TATAGTTGTAATCTGTACATTGGAATGGTAATGGAGTGTCATGAGTTATGTAATTTTATCATAGTGTGTTTGCATTCATTGTTATTTTAATTTATTAATGTTTGAGATCAATGGGAGTGAAGCGGTGGTGGAGAGTTTTGGGTTAAGGTTCGAAATTTGTTAATATTTGAGATGAGCAAAATGAAATGTTGGGTTTGAAATACCATGGATATTGAATCTGCGCGGTAGCTATCGAAATGAGTGGCAAATAAAACCCCAACTTCTATCTTCAGATACAAATTAGATTTATCTTCACATACAAATTAGATGTTGAGTGGCCACTAGAATTGCTTAAAAATTGTTTTTATCCTACTATATTGCTACCACATATGCCTTGAGGGGGGGCATTTCTCACCTAAAATGTCATACAAAGCCATAGTTGTAGATTGTAGAGCACTAGACTCCTAATACATACATTTCTTGTCCTCTGTATTTTCATCCATAACACAATTGTTTATATAGTTTGAAACTATTTCAAAATCTTATTCAATTTTATATGTCGTTTTTCTTATTTACAAAGAAAAAGTTGTTATTTAAGAAAAAATTGTTATTTGTGTTTATATATTGATTGAAATTATATTATTCATATGCATATTACACTTATATCGAAATATTATTTTTATCTCATATTATGTACAACAAAAAAAGTTTCTAATAATCTCTTAGAGAATTGACACATTAGTTTAGTTTACTGTGATAAAGAAACTATATATAAAAAACTTTAGAAAGAAACCACAAAATAAACTAAAAATGAATAAAACATTAAAGGCAAAATAAAAGTCAAAATCTAATAGAAGAGATGAGATGGTAAAATTTGTTTTCAGTTAACTTTTCCAAAATGTACTACTTTCAACTACATGTTGATCTTCCTTTGATTGCTTTCTCATTTAACTTTTTGAAAATGTAAGTGAAAAAAATAACTTCAAAGGATTTTGCTACCACTTTCAAGTGTTCACCAATTGGTAATATGGGGCAATTAAATTAAAACCTTTTAATCTAATTAATGATCAAATTGGAATGTCCAAATATTTAGATATCCATAACATATTTTTTCCAATGTACATCTTAAAATAAATTTGAAGGCCATAAACCCATATATTTATTGGTCCCTTCCCCTAAACCAACTTTAAACATGACATTGTGGACATACGAAAGATACAAGCTTCCACTCTACTACTAAATTATGGGGTCCCTTGCTTGGCTCCATTGAAAAAACTCATGTTTGGGATTTATAGATTACTAGATCCTCTATATGTTTAGGTCTCCTTTGTTTGAAAAACAATTTGAGGAGGAGATATGTGAGAATCCTTTGTTTGAAAAGAATCTATAGGTTGAAGAGATGGATATGATATGTGAGAATCCTTTGTTTGAAAAGCAACTTGACCGCTTCTTGGTGAACGAAGATATGATCACACCCAATCACATGACTCGGGCCTGGATAGATCCTCCTTTCCTCTCCGATCATGTCCCCATCTGCCTACAGATTGGAGAAGGGAAACCGGGGACAAAATATCCCTTCAAGTTCAATCCGACTTGGTTGTTGGAGCCTGCTTTCGATCAAATAGTTCGATCGGTCTGGTCCGAATCGACTCTCACATTACCCGGGGACGCACAGGGCAATTTGGTGAGGAAACTCAACAGCCTGAAAGAAAAGTCTATCATCTGGCTTAAGAGAAAAAAATCCTTAGACTCATCTAAGCTGAACAGAATTGAACATCAAATAAATTTTTTACACAGACAAAAGGCTCGGGACGACCAACAAGTTGACTTCAAAGCTACATTGCATCATTTAGAGGCAGCTCACACTCTTATTCTATGGGAGGAAGAGGATAGATGGCACCTGAAAAGCAGGGAGCTATGGCTTACTAGTGGAGATAGTAACACCCGCTACTTCCATCGTTTTGCCAGTCACCGCAGGAATAAAAAACTCATATGGGATATTGAGGAAGATGATGGGAGTATTCTACATAAGACTGAAGACATCAAGCAGGTGGCTCACAACCACTACAAATCTGTTTATCAAGAAGAAATTGATATCAATCTACATGATCAGATAGAAACTGCCTGACTTTTTCCACAAATGGTTACAGATGAGGAGGCGAGAGCACTGGAATCCCCTTGCACAAAAGAAGAAATCCTCGAGGTGGTAAAAGGCTTCACTAAATAAAAAAGTCTCGGTCCCGATGGGTGGACGGTGGAACTTTACCTCCACTATTTTGATTTAATGGGACAAGATCTGTTGGATGCAATTGAGGATTCGAGGATCAGAGGGATTGTCAACAAGCAACTAAATAATACTTTTATTGTCCTGATTCCAAAACAAAATCTTCCCGATAGTTCTCGGACTACCGACCCATCTCGCTTTGTAATCTCAGCTATAAGATCATTGCTAGAAGAATTCACCCCATACTCTCCCAAGCACTGTCAGAGGAACAACTTGGATTTCTTAAGGGGAGACAAATCCTCGATGCTACTGGAACTGCACAGGAGTGCTTACACAGTATTAAGACAAAAAATTTACCAGCCATCCTCCTAAAGCTGGACCTCAAAAAGGCCTTTGATTGTATAAACTGGAATTTTTTACACCTCATCCTTCTACAGTGTGGATTTGGGGTTGTCACTACTAATTGGATGATGGGATGCATAACCTCAGCCACCTTTGTTGTTTTGATCCACGACGAGGCTACTAAAGTTTTCCACTGTGAAAGAGGGCTTTGACAGGGTTGCCCCCTCTCACCCCTCCTTTTCATCCTGGTCTTAGAAAATCTTAGTATCTTATTAAAGAGAAGTCAATCAAATGGCAAACTGTCGGGGATCAGAGCTTCAAGACTGACTCAGATACTGCATCTTCTCTTCGTAGATGACGTGATTATCATGGCATCGACCTCCATGTCTGAATGGACAAAAATTTATAATCTGCTTAACACTTTCGGTTCTGTTTCAGGTCTGAAGATCAATTATCAGAAGTCAACCTTCTTGGCCTCAGGAGCTTGGGACGAATTCCTGACGGATCTAAAGACATTATTCGACATCGATATTCGAGATCTTGCAGATGGTTTCAGTTACCTTGGATACCATATCAAACCTACAAGCTACAATGCAAGGCACTGGAGATGGTTAATTGAAAAGTTCGAATTTAGAATCCTTCACTGGTGTAATAGATGCTTAACTTTGGGTGGAAGATACATCTTAATCAAGGTTGTTCTGGAAAGCCTTCAGGTATACTGGATGGCCCTGGCACACATCCCTCTCTCAGTGATAAAGAAGATTCAATAGTTGATTTTCACCTTCCTCTGGAATGGCAACAAGCAGAACAGAGGCTACCATCTCTGTGGGTGGGAGACCCTATCAAAACCAAAATCGCTGGGAGGCTAGGGAATGAGAAATTTATATTTTTTCAACAAAGCAATCTCGACGAATACGCTTTGGTGAATTCTGATGGCTCCAAGCATTTGGAGAAAAATTATAAAAGATAAATACATCACCCACCATTCGGTCCATTCCTGGCTCAGATCAACAACAACTTCTCCATGGAGGGGCTCACAAACTTGGAAGCATCTTCTGAAGTCGCTCTTGATTCTACTACACTGGATCGCGTGGCTACCTGGCTCTGGATCCTCTATGGAGATTGGCAGGGACGCTATCCTTGGCATGGGTAACAAAGGCCTGCTATCACCTAGTCTGCTGGAACGCTTGCACAGTAAAGGTTTACACTTCCTGTTTCAAATAAAATCTCCACCTAGCCATGGCTTGATAGGAGAAACCTGGGTATCAAGCTCCTCGCTGGAACTAGACAGTGAGCATGCAACATAATGGAACTGCTACAAACAGAATCTCATTGGAGTTGGCATCCGTCTACAGGAGCGATCAGACACCCTCATTTGGACGGGAGGAGACAAAACCGGAAATATCTTAGTTAAAAACACATACCACACGATTGCAGAGGCGATCTGGAAAAACCGCAATGAGACTTGGCGTACACGATTGTGGAAATGGAATTGCCCCTTGAAAATCAAATTATTCATCTGGTTATTGACTGAGAACAAAATCCTTGTTTGGGATAACCTCTAAAGCCATGGTTGGGCAGGCCCCAATCGGTGCATTTTGTGCAAGATGGACAACGAATCCTATTTACATCTCTTTGTGAACTGCAATTTCACCCGAGATGTTTGGTTACAAGTCACTACTACTTTAAATATTTCAGAACACTGGATTGGATCCTCGGTGAAACAATTCTTCAGCACATGGTGCTCTAGACACCAGACCTATCCTACGTTGCTAGCCACCTTTTGCTGGAACATTTGGTTAGCGAGGAATGCTGCCATTTTTTAAGATAAGTCTCCCTCGATCCACCTGGTGACCAAAAAAATTATTGCAGCGATAAACTGTCCTATCACACTTACAAAAGTTCCGCCAACCCGCAGATCTACTATAACTCTCTACTATAACTCTTCCACCTGACAAAGACATTGCCTGGTTTGACGGAGCTGCACAACTAGATGGAATACTCTGTGGGGCGGGGGGATACATCCTCATAACTCTCACACTTCTATCAGGTGGACTCTTAATTGTGGACATGGCACAAACACCAAGGCTGAACTTATGGGGGCGTGGGCATCCCTCATCTTGACCCACAGACTGAACATTGAAGTGTTGCTACTACTGGGAGACTCCAAAGTCATTATTAATTGGATAAATGGCAAAGCCGATCTACAGGCAGTAGCACTGGAATGGTGGAAAGAGAGAACACTTGAAGCTACAAGACTTATCAAGAGCCTCTCCGCCTTACACATCTATAGAGAAGACAATAGAATCACGAACATTCTATCAAAACAAGCTTTATCCCGGCCCCTCTTCTTACATTCTCTAGATGGGAGGATGGCAATGAGGGTTCTCCAATAATGCTCAATATCTAAAGCGGTCCTCCAATAATGCTCAATATCTGAAGCGAAAGACACAAGAAAACTGATCTTCTTTAGTAACAGATCCTACTGATATTGGCGATAGCTTCTCCCACTCTTGACAAAATGACATTGGTTGGATGTTTGACATCATGCGAGCAGGAAGCTGCCATTTTTCATAGGTCTCTGCTTTGACACAAAAGCTGAATTGTAAATTTTTATATCCTTATGAATATAAATAGAATTTTTCTGATGGAAAAAGCAATCTATAGGTTGAAGAGATAAATATGATATGTGAGAAGCATTGAAAGATTGGAATGTATTTTTTATTAAAATTTTAGGAATTTCTTGTTAGCAAGATGCCTATAGTCATACAAATTCCTTTAGTTTTTCTTTTTTTGGTTAAATCATCCTTTCTTCCCTAATATCCTTATTAAATGCTCCAAATCCGCAGTGAAAATACTTTTACATTTTTATCATTTTTCCACTCCAAATCCGTTGTGGAAGAAATCATATTTTTTCCAAATGCCAGTGCCCAATTCCAAATGGTTAACAAGTTTCTGGATGCGTAATTGTTTAATGGCAATGGGTACTAGCGTTTAATGGCTGAGTTGACTCACCTGGTAACATATTTTATTGCCTCCACCTGGTAACATATGCGTTTAATGGCTGAGTTGACTCACCTGGTAACATATTTAATTGCCTCCGCCTGGTAACATATGCGTTTAATGGCTGAGTTGACTCACCTGGTAACATATTTAATTGCCTCCGCCTGGTAACATATTTAACATATTTTATTGCCTCCGGCGGACGTACGACACCTGAATTCAATAATAATATCATTCCTCTTCGAATTCAAAGATATCATGAATATATCAATGATACGACACCTGTACTGTAAAATATGATATTTTCGTGCGTAGTTCATCGAAACAAGACTTTTAGCACGCTCCAGTACTATCGCTGCGCAGAGAAATCTAGTGGCCGAGCGCCAAGGTGTTTTCCAAATATGATATTTCACTATTTACTATCACACTCTATCACTATACTTGAAACATTTTAAATCGAACAGTAAATCTCTCAAAATACCACTTGGCAACATCTCACACTACCACTTGGAAAAGGTAATCAGATATTACATGGCGCGTGGACCATTTGAGGATTGCTGCCCTAGTGAAAATCCATATTTTACCTCAGCGGATTTTTACCTGCGTTGTTTCAAACTGGGCGGAGGTGGGACAACAGGTTTTGCATTTGGAGAAAAATTGTTTAAACTGGGCGACAACAGGTTTTGCGTCTGGTTAAAAGTTGTTTAAACTAGGCGCAGGTTCACCGCAGGTTCAGTTTTCATGGTGCTTATTCTAATTTCCATTAAAGAAAATAGAAAAGCAGAAAAGAGAAGGCAAGGGGAGTGGAGCGTATTAAAGAAAATAGAAAAGCAGAAAAGAKRARGCAASGGGAGTRGWGCKTTTCCATTAAAGAAAAKAGAAAAGCAGAAAAAGAYRAAGGCAACGGATARTGCTTTTCCAKTAAAGAAAAGAGWARWGYAGRWAAAGACAAAGGCAACGGATAATGAGTGGAGTAGTGTAGGTAGCWKMAAWAGMCAWRGGYAWCGGATAWTGAGWGKAGTAGTRTARGTRKTCYTCAATGCCATGGGTATGATATTGAGAGTATATATAAGTGTTCTTGCAGTAGGGAGATTGCGCCTGCTTGGATGTAGAAGTTCCCTGATTGCGCCTGCTTAGATGTAGAAGTTCCGTGATTTTCCTAATTTATCCTGTGTGAAGGTGTTTTGCATTTCTTCTTTCAATCTCCTCTTTCAATTTTGAAGAAGCATTTCTCTGATTTGTCTTTTAACGCTTTTAGTTGAATGCTGCCAAAGATGAATACAAGTTTTGTAGTTGCCTGGTGCAGTTTCTTCTTCATGGTGTAGTTGTCTAGTTATCTGTGTGTATTAGATATTTCTGAATGCTTATTCAAGTTTTTTGTAGTTATATTTTTATGTTCGTGTGATTGACTTTTTCTTTATTGAATACAATTATAGAGATTGTTTTCACTGACCATCCCTTTTACTAATTCTTTTCTCTGTTTTGATTTCTTGGCTGCATTCCATTAGAAAATATTGGAATGTGGAATGGTTATATTTAAAGCTATTCTTAATGTATTTATGAAAATTAATTGCTATTCTTAAGTTCTTCATCTTAACTGTATTGAAAGATCATTTCATGCGTTTTCTTCTTCATGGTAGTTTCTTTATTCTTCTTGGTTCAGTTTGAGTTTTTCTAGTGTATTTTCTGTTAAACTCTTGGTTGAGTTTGAGTTTTTCGATTAAATTCTTGGTTGAATTTGAGTTTTTCTAGTGTATTTTCTGTTAGATTTGTGTTCATGTGAAGTTTTTCTATTGTATTTTCTGTTAAATTTGTGTTCATGTGAACATGTTTATGTCTGTTGTTCAGAATCGTTCATGTCTGTTATTCAGAATCGTTCAGATCAACTTCTTATTTGTTTGAGTAAGATTAATGAAAACTATTGATATCATATTCTGATTTCTTTTACATTTTATTTTCTCTCTTACCTTTAATTTCCATGATACAGGTCATTAGCCCTCTTCGGTTTGGCGGCCGCTAGATCGGCATCATGCCTTTCTGGTTCCATTCCACCCCCTATTTGTCTTTTTAGGCAGGGACAACATAAAGAAAGGTCTCTTGGATGGGAAGGTTGGATTGCCTTGAAATATATAAATGGGGCACTTCAGTCTAGGTCGGGGCAGATAAAAACCAGTGAAAAAGGGGAATGAGCAATAAAGTAGCCGCCAATAATGAGCAGTCGTGTTGAGGGCGAGTGAACCGGTCAAACTTCTTTTACATATTCTTTTATCTCTTACTTTTAATTTCCAATATTCTTTTATCTCTTACCTTTAATTTCCATGATACAGGTCATTAGAAATTTAGCCAAATATTGGAGCGTTTACATTTAGATATTCCATGGAAATCAAATGCCATGTGAAGAGCATAGAGTGCAATCCATAAATAATTTTTGATATGTTTGATATTGTCCTTGATGAGTTTGAATTTTTTTTCCGTACAAAATCCTTAGAATTTACTTAACTTTTAATCTGGCACATTTTATTCTTTGTTTTATTTATTTGAATTTTTATTTTTGATTATGCAAAATTCTTGAGGTGAAATGCTACCAAGACGTGAGATACTTGACTTTTAATCTGGCACATTTTATTTTGTCTTATTTGATAGTTAACTTTTAATCTAGCACATTTTATTCTGTCTTATTTGATACTTAACTTTTAATCTGGCACATTTTA
This sequence comes from Picea glauca, assembly GCA_000966675.3. Taxonomy (NCBI): domain Eukaryota; kingdom Viridiplantae; phylum Streptophyta; class Pinopsida; order Pinales; family Pinaceae; genus Picea; species Picea glauca. The sequence continues at coordinate 486,812 of JZKD02S1812590.1, read as the reverse complement.
TTCTGTCTTATTTGTTTGAATTATTATTTTTGATTATGCAAAATTTTTAGAGGTGAAAGGCTATCAAGATTTTATTCTTTGTCTGAATTGTTTGAATTATTTTTTTAGCTTATACAAAATTCAGGGGAAACGCTACCAAGATGATGAGATAAACGTTTATCAAGATGATGAGATACCAAGATGATGAGATATTTAAAGTCCATCAAGACGATGAAATACTTAACGTTTTTAGAGGTGAAATGCTATCAAGATAATGAGATACTTAATTTTTACATTAATCTGTATGTATAATGTGTTTTTTTATTGGCAATGATTTGTTTCAACTATTTTTTTCCTATGCAGAATTCTTTGAGGTGGAATGCTTTCAAGAGCATAACATGCTGAACTTCTTCATTTCATTAATCTGTATAACATGTTGAACTTTTTCATTTCATTAATCTGTATATAAGGTGGAATGCTTCCAAGATGTTATTTTTTTCCTATGCAGAACCCTTTGAAGATGTTATTTTTTTCTTATGCAGAACCCTTTGAAGTGGAATGCTTCCAAGATGATAACATGCTTAACTTCTTCATTTCATTAATCTGTATATAAGGTGGAATGCTTCCAAGATGTTAATTTCATTAATCTGTATATAAGGTAGAATGCTTCCAAGATGTTAATCTGTATATGAGGTGGAATGCTTCCAAGATGATAATGTGCTTAACTTCTTCATTTCATTAATCTGTATATAGATATAGAAGTGGTCTAGACTCATTTTATCCTTAGAGGTGGAATGCCTCCAAGATGATAACATTAAAATTGAATGTTGTGTAAGGTGGAATGCTTCCAAGATGATAATGTGCTTAACTTCTTCATTTCATTAATCTGTATATAGATATAGAAGTGGTCTAGACTCATTTTATCCTTAGAGGTGGAATGCCTCCAAGATGATAACATGCTTAACTTGTTCATTAATCTGTATTTAGGAGTGGCCTGACACATTTTATTCTTTATGGTAACTTGTATTTTATTTTAATCATTTGTGCTTCATAAATAATGTGTTGTATGTATGAACAATGTTAATGGAGAGGTTTTCCCTGATTTTCTTGTATATTATTTTAATCATTTATACTTCATAAATAATGTGTTGTATGTATGAACAATGTTAATGGAGAGGTTTTCCCTGATTGAACAATGTTAATGGAGAGGTTTTCCCTGATTTTCTTGTATATTATTTTAATCATTTATGCTTCATAAATAATGTGTTGTATGTATGAACAATGTTAATGGAGAGGTTTTCCCTGATTTTCTTGTTTATTTTTATTAATTTCCAAGATACACTTAATTAAAAGCTTAGGAGAATTTTGGAATCTGAACTCTTATGTATATTCTAATGTTTATCTTGTTTATTTTTATTAATTTCCAGGATGCACCTAATTAGAAGCTTAGGAGAATTTTGGAATCTGAACTCTCATGTATATTTTAACGCATTGTTGTTTTATTAATTAGAAAATGTTTCTATGTCTACAATGTTAATGGAGAAGTTTTTCCTGATTTTTTTGTTTATTTTTATTAGTTTCTAGGATGCACCTAATTAGAAGCTTAGGAGAATTTTTTAATCTGAACTCTCATGTATATTCTAATGCAATGTTATTTTATCCAAATAGAAAATGTTTCTATGTTTACAATGTTAATGGAGAGGTTTTCCCTGATTTTCTTGTTTATTTTTATTAATTTCCAGGATGCACTTAATTAGAAGCTTAGGAGAATTTTGGAATCTGAACTCATGTATATTCTAATGCAATGTTGTTTTATCCAAATAAAAAATGTTTCTATGTTTACAATGTTAATGGAGAGGTTTTCCTTGATTTTCTTGTTTATTTTAATTAATTTCTAGGATGCACCTAATTAGAAGCTTAGGAGAATTTTGGAATCTGAACTCTCATGTATATTCAATTAGGAGAATTTTGGAATCTGAACTCGCAATGCTGTTTTTTCTAAATAGAAAATGTTTCTATGCTTGTCTTTTTTATTTTATGTGTGAACAACACTATTAATGTGATTTTTCCCCCTCTAAATTTATGGTTTCCTTTTCAAATTAGCTGCAATTTTTTAATTTCCATGATGCATGTGATTTGAAATTTAGTAAAATATTGGTATTTTTATTATGGAGATTCATACTTATATGAATGGAAGATAATTATGAAAGATAACTGTGATACTCGTTAACAAATTACAGTGATAATAAATTTGACAAAACTGCAAGGTTGGGTTTTATGATGAGATGCTTAACAACTCATTAACTGTATTCAGGAGTGGTGATGTGCATTTTCCTATTAGATAACTATGAAAGATAACTGTGATACTCGTTAACAAAATACAGTCATAATAAATTTGACAAAACTGCAAGATTGGGTTTTCTCATGAAGATGATGAGATGCTTAACAACTCATTAACTGTATTCAGGAGTGGTGATGTGCATTTTCATATTTATACTAATTTTTATATTTGATTTTATTGTAGAATGTTATAGGCATATGTCTATGTTTATGTGTCATCAATGATCAATGTGATTTTCTGTGTGAAACAACATTAATTTATATGTTTTCATTGGCTTTTTCCAATTTGATTGCAACTTTTTAATTTTTAATGCATTTGATTTATAAATTAATAAAATATTAAAATATTGAAAATTTTTCTTTGGAGATTAATAGATTTGTTAATGGAAGTTCACCACAATGCTGATTAACAAAATACATAGATAATAAAGATTTGTTAATTGAAGTTCACCACAGTGCTTATTAACAAAATACATGGATAATAAATTTGATAAAACTAATTTTTAATGCATCTGATTTATAAATTAATAAAATATGAAAATATTGAAAAGTTTTCTGTGGATATTAATAGATTTGTTAATGGAAGTTCACCACAATGCTCATTAACAAAATACATGGATAATAAAGATTTGTTAATGGAAGTTCACCACAATGCTTATTAACAAAATACATGGATAATAAATTTGATAAAATTGAGGGAGAGTTTTGCATCAGAAACCTATCAACTTCATTAATCTACATATAGGAATGGGGTGCATTTTGATATTTATGGGAATTTCTATTATTTTTTATTGTATATTCTATGTTTTTAATATTTATATTGAGGGCGAGTTTTGCACCAGAAATTTATCAACTTCATTAATCTACATATAGGAGGGGTGCATTTTGATATTTATGGGAATTTCTATAATTTTTATTGTATATTATTTGTTTTTAATATTTATACTTATGATTGTATTGTTTCTTTGATTTCCTCTTACACATTATTTTCTTTTTAGCCATTAATTTCCAGGTTGGTGTAATTTGAAATTTTAAAAGAATATTGAAATCTATATTCTATTCTGATGCAGTGATATAAATACTATGCTATACACATGGGATATATGTCCATGTTTGTGTGTACTTCTTGATCAATGTAATCTTTGTACAAGCAACATTAAGGGGATATATGTCCATGTTTGTGTGTACATCATGATCAATGTATTTTTTGTATAAGCAACATTAAGGGAAGCCTAGTTTGTCTAATTTTTTTTTTTTGTCTCTTAATGAAGTAGAACCATTCAATTTTTTTGACCATTAATTTCCAGGTATACTATCCATATGGAATATATGTACATGTTTTGTCTAATTTTTTTTGTTTCTCTTATTGAAGTAATAACCATTCAATTTTTTTGACCATTAATTTCCAGGTATACTATCCAGGATATATGTTCATGTTTGTGTGTACTTCATGATTAATGTATTTTTTTGTATAAGCAATAGTAAGGGAGGCCTTGTTTGTCTAATTTTTTTTGTTTCTCTTATTGAACAATTGTTCAATCTTTTTTGAAGCATGTAATTAGAAATTTTGTAGAATATTGAATGTTGACTCTAATTTTGAAGCATGTTCACTCTTATTGAAGTAACAACCGTTCAATCCTTTTTTAAGCATGTAATTTGAAATTTTGTAGAAATATTGAATGTTCACTCTAATTTTGTTGTATTTTTTTGTTAAAGGGAAGCCAAATGTTATGTTCATTAATAAAATAAATCCATGAGGTGAAAGGTGGTAAAGACGATGATATAAGTTCTTCATTATTTTGTATTTAAAATTGGTTTTCAATAATTTATTTAAAGTATTCTTTTTATGCAAATCTCTTAAAAGTAGAATGTTTTGCCTAGATGATGAGAGGCCCAACTCTTCTTAAAAGTGGTGTGGTGTTTTTTTTTTATTCTTTATACTAATTTCTTTTATAATAATAATGAACTCGACAAAATGAATAAACGTGACAAAACTGTGACAATAATAATGAAATGAACTCGATCATGTAATTTGAATGTTAACTCTAATTTTGTTGTTTTTTTGTTAAAGGGAAGCCAAATGTTATGTTCATTAATAAAATAAGCCCTTGAGGTGGAATGTGGCAAAGATGATGATATAAGTTTTTCATTATTTTGTATTTAAAATTGGTTTTTAATAATTTATTTAAAGTATTTTTTCTATACAAATCTCTGAAAGGTATAATGTTTTAGCCCAGATGATGAGAGGCCCAACTCTTCTTAAAAGTGGTGTGGTGTTTTTGTTTTCTTTATACTAGTTCTTTTTATAGTAATAATGAACTCGACAAAATGAATAAACGTGACAAAATTGTGACAATAATAATGAAATGAACTTGACAGAGATTGAGGTTTGTATTGGTTTTTTCTATTGCTAATTATTTGTTTGAAATATTTGTTTTCTATCATAATTCTTGAGGTGGAATGCTGCTAAGATGGATATACATAAATTTATCATTATTTTTTATTAAGAATTGGTTTCTTGTTCAAAAAGTATATTTTTCTACTCAAAACTCTTAAGAGGCAGTATGTTGCCAAGATGATGAAAGACCTAACTTCTTAATGGTGTGTGCTACATTTTCTTCTATATTCTAATTCTTGTTATTGGTGATTGCATATTCCTCTTCTATATCTTCTTCTAATTATGTGTGTGTATGCCAATGAGTATGATTCATGTGCAATTGTTCTTTATTCCAGCAACATTAATGAAGACATTTCCACTGATTTTGGTTTCATTCACTTAATTTCATAGAGATGAATATTGGAATCCATACTCATGCCATGTTAATCCATCCTATCTTTATGTGTACACTTCATTCTATTTGTGAACAACATTAATGGAAATGTTCTTTCCCTCCAAATTTATGATTTCATTTTTCAAATTTGTTTAGATGAATTTGATTTGAAATTAATATTTACTTTAGAAATTTGTTATGGAAATTAATTGTGATGCTCGCCAACAATAAACACAAATGGAGACTTCCCAGGAATTTTCTTGTTTCTTTTTACATGTCTTTGTAACTTATAATTTAAAGGATGTTTGTGGTTGGAAATTTTTATAGAAATTTTATGTGTAAGCAAGTGGGTTTCTAATTTAAAAGATGTCTGTGATTGGAATTTTTTATAAAAGCTTTGTGTAAGCAAGTGGGTTGATGCTTTTGCAGCTGATCTTAATCTTCACACCCATTTGATACACATCGTATTCTCTTTTGGTACGTTTCTTGCTGCTATTTTTTAAAGTTTATTCTCATTTTTGTATATGTGATTATTGCTTAATTTCCTTGCTTCCAAATTTTTGCATACGTTGTTGCTTATTGCTTAGGCATAAATATGCTTGAAATTGAATCGTTTTTATGTTTGAAATCATGCTGTAGGGATGTGCTTCTCTTCAAACAAAGCAGTGAAACATAAATTGAGAAATGTACACAAGAAATAGAAAAGGATAACGAAGCTGTTGAGGTTTCCATATACATTGATTATCCTACCATCTATGTGATGTATAGTCCTTAAAGTCCGCCAAGAGATTAAGCTCAGTTTTTACTTTCAAAGGAATAAAAATTGGCAAAGAGCCCAACTTTTCGTCAACATTTTTTTTCACTTCAATAGAAGTAGCATAATCTTTTTGGACCTTCTAGGTAAAAGTATTATAATATTTTTGGACCTTGTAGGAAATATGTAGTATGCAATTTTAAACATTAAATTGATGATCAAATCATTTGCTTGACATGTGATCACAGCCTTAAAAAGTGCCCATGCTACATCGAAAGGCTGAAATCGGCCTTTATCTGAAAGGACAAATGACTATAGTTGTATATGTGCTTACAGATGATGGATGGTTGTTTATATCACATTTGATATGGGGGTAAGCTTGAAATCCCATAAAATTAGGGTTTTGCTTCAACCAACTTATAGACCTTTTTATTGAAATTTCAATTATTTATCTTCACTTTCTAATAAAAAAGAATTATAACATAAGAAGTTGTGCACATCCGAAATCTTCATCAAGGAGTGTAGTTTTGCATCAATGATTGGAAAAGAAGAATATAAGAATTTGTTTTAACAAGAACTTTGAACAATAATCTGCACTCTCCTCAATATTTTAGGAAAGGTATTTTTATATATATTTTTATATTTTGTACTTTTTACTTATACATCTCGTACTTATTTCATCCATATGTATTAATTAACATCATTTCATTGTGTTTGTGCTTTGCTGGATGAAATACAAAGTTCAAACCAAATACTTATTTGTATGAAATGAAATCCGATAAAATTAGGGTTTTGCTTCAACCAATGTATAGATACTTTATTGAAATTTTCAATTATTTATCATCACTTTTTTATAGTAAAGTTTTACTACACATGAAGTTGTGCACATCCGAAATCTTCATAGAGGAGTGTGGTTTTCCCTCAATGATTGAAAAAGAAGAATTTGTTTTTAACAAAAACTTTGAATATTAATTTGTACTTCTAATCTCTTCAATATTTTAGGAAAGTTATTTTTTTATATTTTGTACTTTTTAGTTGTACATCTCATACTTTTGTGTTCCATCTATGTCATTAATATTATTCAATTGTATTTGTAATTTGCTGGATGAAATACAAAGTTCAAATCAAATACTTATAACAAGGGAGGTAGGCTTGATGGCTTGTTATACATTCAATTTCCCCATTGTATAGCTATAACGCTTTATAAATAAATCATGTATATACAATAAGATAGTTCCATCTATGTCATTAATATCATTTCATTGTATTTGTGATTTGTTGTATGAAATACAAAGTTCAAACCAAATACTTATATCAAGGGACGTAGGCTTGATGACTTGTTATACATTCAATTTCTCCATTATATAACTATAATGCTTTATAAATAAATCATGTATATACAATAAGGTAGTTTCGATGGCTTGCCATACATTAAATTTAATATGTAACTTTAATGTTTTATAAATGAAATATGCATCCAATATCCTTGTGTAAAGGGTAGTGATCTATAGAGTACTAAATTAATATCATTGTGTAAAGGGTAGTGATCTATAGAGAACTAAATTGAACGGGCATTTTTTTTTCTTTCACAAGATCACATAATGCTAAACACATGAGAGTTATTGTGTGCAAGAAATGTATTCTAGTTTTTAAATATCACCACCATTTATTTAGTATTTTTCATGTTATTCTAAATATAATTTTAGGATCCCTTATGTGATGCTCCTAGGCATGGGACCATGCTTAATTCATGGTTTAGAAAAACATATTAGGAAATATTTTTTTATGATAGTGAGTCGGTCAAACAAAATATATAAAGTTTTGATTAGGAATGGTTGAGGGTATGTCTTCTAGTTTTCGGGCTAAATGGGACTCTCTTCTTAGTTGTTGCCCTTCCTCTTTGAGTATGTGAAAATGTAATTTGTCATGTATGTTGATCAATATTGCCATAGCTAGCTTGTTTCTGATCTAAATGTAAGTTGAAAAGAGCTTTTAGGTAATTTTGGTCATGTAAAAGTCTTAGTTTGTGTTTTGCCAAGAACAAGACTACAATCATGTGCATAAAGAATTTCAACAAAGTTCTAAGGAAAAAATATCTTGTCCAAATTGATGTAGATTTGATGACATAGTAGTCCTCTAACAAACAAAATCAGACATTTGCTACCATTTTTAAAATTTTACTACTGTTTCAATTAGAAGTGTCAACATGCTGCTTATGCTTTGGGTTTGTTGGTTTTCAAAATTTAATAGAGTTCTCGCCACCCTTATATGTTTTTCTGTTCTATTCACTCTTGTATGTTTTTCTGTTCTCGTCACCATTGCATGCTTTTCTGTACTATAATATAGTCATAATTGAAAGAGAATTCATTGAACTAGATTTGGTAAATGTGACTGTACTAGAGTTGGCTAAATGAACTAGGTAGAAATTGTATTTTATCAAATTGAATAAAAATATTAGTTATACTATCTATAGAGATTAAGGTGAGTAAAACAGTGTAGAAATTTTATTTTATGAAATTGAATAAAAAGATTAGTTAAACTATCTATAGAGATTAAGGTGAGTAAAATAGCATAAAGGAGGTAGAAATTTTATTTTATCAAATTGGATAGAAAAATCAATTTAACCATGTATACAAGGAATGATTTTTTTTAACAAAACATTAAGGGGAGTAAATGTAACATAAAAAGCTAATCACTTTTGTTTCACAAATTAATATAATTATTTACTATATTAAAACCACATATACAAAATTATATATAGGTTTAGTCATGAGAATTTATTGATTAAGGGGAGTAAACATGATATAGGAGGCTAATCACTTTTGTTTCACAAATTCTTATAATTATAAATATATTATTAACTGTACTAAAACCACATATACTAAATTATATATAAGCTTAGTCAAAGTCTTGTTTATTATTATCTAAATGTAATTTTAGAGGTTAGAAAAATGGAGACGATGAGCTTTCCTCTCCCACTTACTTGTACAACTAATCGCAAAGTCTCAGGTTCTAATCCTTCCCTAGCTCAGACAAATGGTGCAAGTAAATTTGGTCTGCATTTGCAAACATTTGTTTTCAGATTGTCTTCAATCAAACTTTGCAAGTTGTCCACACATTTGTCTTCAGATTATCTTCAATCAAAACTTTGTGAGATGTCCAATGGAGGTGGGCTCTTTTTTGGATGAAGGCTTTGCAAAATTTGGGGTTTTTCTGCAATTTTTTTTTTAAGTTTTTGTTTTTTATGGGATTTTAGTTATGCTTCTATCTATTCCAGAGATTTGCTGTGAAATCCACATAATTATATATTCCTTTATGTGTAAAAGTTTCAGATTTGGTTTACTAAGGCCTTATCACAGTAAGAATGAAAAATATGCCAAAAGAGAGATTTTTTGGAGTAATCTCCCTGTTGTTGACTTTCTTTGTCTTCCTGTCTGCCAGCTATCCAATTTAGTAGTAGCTAGACTTCAATTGTCATTGTGTTCAGTTTCGGTTTATTCTAGTTGGTTTGGAGTGAGGACACGTGGGGAGTGAGCACAGGTGTATTTTTATTTTTGGTTTGTAAAAAGGGCGTGATTGCATAGTTTAAACCAACAATTGGAAAAGGTGATGCTTCTTGTGCAGCGCCTTCGATATTAGTTTCATGTGAGGGCATTAGATTTGGTGAATTGAGCTTGGCAATGTGACCCTATGCAAGAGTCCTCACATAGACCCAAAAGTAGTCGTTATCACACAACATTTTGGGAGGATGGATACCAATTTGAAAAGATCCACAACTTTCCATCCATAGACATATCTAAGGACCTAAAAACAAAAATTCATCTAGGACCAAATTGAAGAGATCAACAACTTTCCATCCACATACATAAGTAGTGAACATGACATTGGGTCAAATTTTGAGGGGTTTCAATCAGAACCACCTAAGGACCTCAAACAAAAATTTTATTTACATTCAAACGCTCTTACATCTAAGCAGTACGCACCTCCACCAATAATTCTCACTACGAATCTTGCTTTGGATATCGATCTCTAGATGTTATATATAGGATGGAAATGAGGAGCAAGGGAAGGGCTCGTAGGTTAAGCATCGAAGGTTGAAATATTCATTGATAATATTAGACATATTCATTCACAATTATATGAGACATTGAAGAAGTCGTTGGAAAAATACAAGGCCCAACATGGCTAACGTAAAATTGAAAAGACATTCAAGGTAGGAGATAGAGTCCAGTGTCATTTGAACGAAGAAAGAATACAAGGTCCTAGTAAGAAGACCTAGGCTCTCTCGTATGGTCATTTTGAAGTTTTGGATAAGGTATTTGATAATGTATTTGATAATGCATATAGAGTCATTCTACCTCAGTATATGCTCAATTATTTAGTAGCAAATATGNTTCTTGTCACCCTTGTATGTTTTTCTATTCTAGTCACTCTTGTATGTTTTTTTGTTCTCGTCACCATTGCATGCTTTTCTGTATTATAATATAGTCATAATTGAAAGAGCATTCATTGAACTAGATTTGGTAAATGTGACTGTACTAGAGTTGGCTAATTGAACTAGGTAGAAATTGTATTTTATCAAATTGAATAAAAAGATTAGTTATACTGTCTATAGAGATTAAGGTGAGTAAAATAGTGTGGAAATTGTATTTTATCAAATTGAATAAAAAGATTAGTTAAACTATCTATAGAGATTAAGGTGAATAAAATAGCATAAAGAAGGTAGAAATTTTATTTTATTAAATTGGATAGAAAAATCAGTTTAACCATATATACAAGGAATGGTTTTTTTTAACAAAACATTAAGGGGAGTAAATGTAACATAAAAAGCTAATCACTTTTGTTTCACAAATTAATATAATTATTTACTATATTAAAACCACATATACAAAATTATATATAGGTTTAGTCATGAGAATTTATTGATTAAGGGGAGTAAACATGATATAGGAGGCTAATCACTTTTGTTTCACAAATTCTTATAATTATAAATATATTATTAACTGTACTAAAACCACATATACTAAATTATATATAAGCTTAGTCAAAGTCTTGTTTATTATTATCTAAATGTAATTTTAGAGGTTAGAAAAATGGAGACGATGAGCTTTCCTCTCCCACTTACTTGTACAACTAATCGCAAAGTCTCAGGTTCTAATCCTTCCCTAGCTCAGACAAATGGTGCAAGTAAATTTGGTCTGCATTTGCAAACATTTGTTTTCAGATTGTCTTCAATCAAACTTTGCAAGTTGTCCACACATTTGTCTTCAGATTATCTTCAATCAAAACTTTGTGAGATGTCCAATGGAGGTGGGCTCTTTTTTGGATGAAGGCTTTGCAAAATTTGGGGTTTTTCTGCAATTTTTTTTTTAAGTTTTTGTTTTTTATGGGATTTTAGTTATGCTTCTATCTATTCCAGAGATTTGCTGTGAAATCCACATAATTATATATTCCTTTATGTGTAAAAGTTTCAGATTTGGTTTACTAAGGCCTTATCACAGTAAGAATGAAAAATATGCCAAAAGAGAGATTTTTTGGAGTAATCTCCCTGTTGTTGACTTTCTTTGTCTTCCTGTCTGCCAGCTATCCAATTTAGTAGTAGCTAGACTTCAATTGTCATTGTGTTCAGTTTCGGTTTATTCTAGTTGGTTTGGAGTGAGGACACGTGGGGAGTGAGCACAGGTGTATTTTTATTTTTGGTTTGTAAAAAGGGCGTGATTGCATAGTTTAAACCAACAATTGGAAAAGGTGATGCTTCTTGTGCAGCGCCTTCGATATTAGTTTCATGTGAGGGCATTAGATTTGGTGAATTGAGCTTGGCAATGTGACCCTATGCAAGAGTCCTCACATAGACCCAAAAGTAGTCGTTATCACACAACATTTTGGGAGGATGGATACCAATTTGAAAAGATCCACAACTTTCCATCCATAGACATATCTAAGGACCTAAAAACAAAAATTCATCTAGGACCAAATTGAAGAGATCAACAACTTTCCATCCACATACATAAGTAGTGAACATGACATTGGGTCAAATTTTGAGGGGTTTCAATCAGAACCACCTAAGGACCTCAAACAAAAATTTTATTTACATTCAAACGCTCTTACATCTAAGCAGTACGCACCTCCACCAATAATTCTCACTACGAATCTTGCTTTGGATATCGATCTCTAGATGTTATATATAGGATGGAAATGAGGAGCAAGGGAAGGGCTCGTAGGTTAAGCATCGAAGGTTGAAATATTCATTGATAATATTAGACATATTCATTCACAATTATATGAGACATTGAAGAAGTCGTTGGAAAAATACAAGGCCCAACATGGCTAACGTAAAATTGAAAAGACATTCAAGGTAGGAGATAGAGTCCAGTGTCATTTGAACGAAGAAAGAATACAAGGTCCTAGTAAGAAGACCTAGGCTCTCTCGTATGGTCATTTTGAAGTTTTGGATAAGGTATTTGATAATGTATTTGATAATGCATATAGAGTCATTCTACCTCAGTATATGCTCAATTATTTAGTAGCAAATATGAAAATTTTGAAACTCCACTAGCCTTCCATGTTAGACTAGAATAAAGATGGGCAAGTCTTACCAATTGTAGAGGACCTAGAAACAAAAGCTCAGGGAGAGGTAGTAGAGGATACAATTTTGCAAAAGAAATCCAAAGCAATTGAATGTGGGTAGCATGAAAGGTGGGTTTTTAGGACAACTTCTAGTGAAGGTTAAATCATACACTAGGGAGAAGGTAGAGGGAAATTTTCCTAACCTCCTTGAGTAAGAGCTTTTGTGAACCAAAATCCTCCAAGAATGGGGAGACAGTCTTTTATTAGAGATATATGGCCCACTATGTAATAAAGTCACTCTATGAATTTAGAATATGTCAATGTTCATTTTTTTGTGTAAAACAATCTATCCCACATTCATAGGTTGAAATGATTTGTTTAATGAACAATGATATATAAGGAGGTAAACTCCTTTGTAAAAAGTGCATCAGATACGCATTGATAATACATGTGGTGTTATTGTGAGTATTTTTCTTTGAGATTAGTTATGTGACTCAAACCTATTTATAGTTTCCTCTTTTAGTGATCTAGATCATTTCATAATATGGTATCATAGCAGAAAACCCGCTGTATCAAGGAAGCCGAAGTCTTATCCCAATTCTCTGTTTTACCTAGATCATATGTGTTTTCTCTAAGAACCGGGTAACTTGGGACTTCTACCATGGGACTTCTATCAACGGGAAGGAGTATAATGCAACTTAGAAATAACATTGGAATTCATTGATTTCCTATCAAATAGTTGTCAAGTGGAACTTGAACTCATCATAGGGCTTGAGAAACATCTTTAGGGTTTTAACCATTTTTTAGGGGAAATTGTGTTGAGAATGGAAAACAATGGTGTTGAGGCGACCAAATAAGTTACAGTGATTGCGGATTCTTCTTGTACAGAATGAATTTTTATGAAGATTTTGATCTTCCTTTGTGTTCAAATTGCCAATTGCTTGGGGAGTTTGGGTAGATAGAAAAGTGGGGGCCACCAATTTTGTTGACAATGAATGGGTGGAGACGTTATAATAGCATCCTTCAGAAACATCGAGGATGGAGCTACTGGTTCTTGAAATAACAATGCACACTCAATTATTTGGATTATTTGGCCGGGTTTTCTCATATTGGGTGTCCCATGGTATATCTTGTGCTAATTTTCTAGATGGTGTGTTAATTTCTCCATCTTATTTCATTTTGGTCTTAGCTTATTTCAGTAATTTGTGTGCTAAATCTTAGTGTTAAGTAAAACATTGGACCACAATGTTATCGATTGGATGTCACATCGACATCCATTACTCACATTTGTAGAGCTAGTCATGTGTGGAATCACAAGAAGATTCTAAATATTTGAAAACCGTAATCAAGAGTTGAGGCATGCAAAAACCTTAAGGGTTCCATTATTTTTGAATTGATTATTGTTCCATACAAATCAAGGAAGTGGGATATTGGAGCAAAAAAAAGAACTAGAAGACCCTATAACAAGTATATACTCCATAGTGTCAATGGAAACTATAGTGACTCTTTTCTTTGCATTTGCATTTGCATTGTATATTTGAGAACAAAAGAGAGGCATAGTCTCCACCTTACGACTAGGTTTTCTCATGTTAGGTTTCTCAATCTTCTAGTAGTTTTCTAGATGGTGTGTTAATGCCTTTAGCTTCTTTCATTTTAGTCTTATCTTACTTTAATAATTTGTGTGCTAAATCTTATTCATGAGAAAAGCACTCAATTATAAAGAGTTCATAGAAATTTGTAAGATATGTTTTGAAAAAAAAAATTAGTTGAATATCCACAACTGTTTATAGATCAATGAATAGATAACATAATCACCCATCTTGGTCTTCTAGGTTTATGTTAGTTTGATATTATTCATATATAGAGAAAGATTGGAATGATACTACATTATACAATACCTCACTTGCTTTGTAGCTTTTGGTCCCAACGAAGAAATGATATGGTAATGGATATTATTTAAACATCGATATGAAAACTAATGCAGTCATAAAATCAAGTTCCATTTTACAATCAAGTTTCATATTTAAAATGTGACAACTAAAACAAATAGTTTTGAATCCCAAACAATAGGTACACTCTAATGGATGTTGCTTTGGAAAATAGTGGGGATTTGAGGTTGAACTCATCTTAAAAGCAATCTTTCGCATATTTGCAGTCCCACATAATATTCTTGTTTCCCGCCTCTCACACACAAAGAACTTGTTATCAATGAATTCACATTTAGTTAATTGAGCTTTTATTGGTGGCCCCTAATAAATAACTAGTTGAGTATTTATTGGTGGCCCGTAATAAATAACGAGCTATGAAGAAAGAATAAAAAGATTTTGATTATACAAGCACTATGCAATTTTTCAATCCATCTCTTTTTGGGATACAACGAAGCCCATATATATTTCAAATTAGGAGCTAAGGACAACCTATTTTGAAGCAAATGATAGATGAAGAGGCATACCAAATGACCAATCTCATTCTCTCCAAATTAGGGCCCTACATTTGAATGTTCATTTTATGAAGAGGCATACCAAATGACCAGTCTCATTCTCTCCAAATTAGGGCCTTACATTTGAATGTTCATTTTATATTGCTACATTAGGGCTCTCTTTTGGCAGCCCTGACGTTGTCTCAGGTACAATTTAACTTGAGATGCAAAGGTCTAGTGCAGAATTGCGGCTTAATTTGTCGGAGTTAGGCATGCTACAAGTGGTATACTAGAACCATAATAAACTAACAAGACCTTTGTCATCGAGATTTTTCAATCAGGCAACCATGGAACAACTAACTCCATCGTACAATATATTTGCTTCAATGCAAGTGTCGGGCAACTATGGCATGGACAATCAACTAATTGTAGTGGACTCGAGCTACAAGAGAATACATGGTCCTCTTCTCATATTCATGGCAACCATGTCGATCCTTAGATTGAATTGATTAATTGGTAAAACCATACCTGGGATCACTTTGTCTTGGGGTTTGTATGTTGAACCTATCTGGTATGCTATTTAGGATTAGCACTTCCATCAATTCCACATTTATTATGGATCGTTATGGTTTGTTTCTACATTATTTTGCAACTTTCGTATGATAGTGGAATTGGCGTATGGGTTATGGATCTATTGCCTTGGTTTTTCATGTGAATGAGTTTGTGTTTTTGGAGGTTCATGACATAATAGTTTTCCAATTTATTATGTTTTGGAGGTCATTGACAATGTGTTTACCATAACTCTCCAATGAAACCCCCATTTTTTGTCTTGTTTTAAGTGTTGAGAAGAGTTACATTCTCTTTCCAATGATTGGTTGAACGCCATAATTGATGCCTTTTTGGGATTCTAGTTTTTTTCATGGGATGGATGAATTAAGATAATTGATTCCTCACTTGTACATGGGTACCTATCATGGCCTTGTTTTTTGGAACCCATATTGAGGATTGTTGTCCATGATGGCCTTTATTTTTTGTACCTTTTTTTTTTCATCTTGAATAGTGGATTTTGGGCCACTTGCAAATATTTTTAGAGTGTCACTAGTCGAATACCTCCATGACCAACCTTGTTTCGCAGGCCTTGGAACTAGCTACTTTGAAGTGTTTCTTTCATAGTTGTTGAACATTGTTGTCAACTTCAATTGGTACCTCCATAACTTTGCAATCATCTGTGACATCCATTGCCATCGTTTACGACCACTAGTTCAATGTTGTGGAAGACGGTGTGCAATGCTTCCTTTGGTGATTTATTATGCTCCATTGTTTTGTTCAACATCAACTATGTTTTAAGAGTGAGTCTCATATCAAGCATTGATTCCTATTTTGACTCGCTGGTTGCAGTGGCTAACGATCCATGCACTCTGACGAGATGGATTGGTATCCATAAGGACATTCATTTCAGATTATCGATCTCTTTTCTTGATAAGTTTGAAATTTGTTGTTCGGATTTTTACATGGATCTTTGATGACATTGACAACTTGGGGTTACCTAGCACTATATAGAGCTTTGACCATACTTCATGTNTTTTTTTTAACAAAACATTAAGGGGAGTAAATGTAACATAAAAAGCTAATCACTTTTGTTTCACAAATTAATATAATTATTTACTATATTAAAACCACATATACAAAATTATATATAGGTTTAGTCATGAGAATTTATTGATTAAGGGGAGTAAACATGATATAGGAGGCTAATCACTTTTGTTTCACAAATTCTTATAATTATAAATATATTATTAACTGTACTAAAACCACATATACTAAATTATATATAAGCTTAGTCAAAGTCTTGTTTATTATTATCTAAATGTAATTTTAGAGGTTAGAAAAATGGAGACGATGAGCTTTCCTCTCCCACTTACTTGTACAACTAATCGCAAAGTCTCAGGTTCTAATCCTTCCCTAGCTCAGACAAATGGTGCAAGTAAATTTGGTCTGCATTTGCAAACATTTGTTTTCAGATTGTCTTCAATCAAACTTTGCAAGTTGTCCACACATTTGTCTTCAGATTATCTTCAATCAAAACTTTGTGAGATGTCCAATGGAGGTGGGCTCTTTTTTGGATGAAGGCTTTGCAAAATTTGGGGTTTTTCTGCAATTTTTTTTTTAAGTTTTTGTTTTTTATGGGATTTTAGTTATGCTTCTATCTATTCCAGAGATTTGCTGTGAAATCCACATAATTATATATTCCTTTATGTGTAAAAGTTTCAGATTTGGTTTACTAAGGCCTTATCACAGTAAGAATGAAAAATATGCCAAAAGAGAGATTTTTTGGAGTAATCTCCCTGTTGTTGACTTTCTTTGTCTTCCTGTCTGCCAGCTATCCAATTTAGTAGTAGCTAGACTTCAATTGTCATTGTGTTCAGTTTCGGTTTATTCTAGTTGGTTTGGAGTGAGGACACGTGGGGAGTGAGCACAGGTGTATTTTTATTTTTGGTTTGTAAAAAGGGCGTGATTGCATAGTTTAAACCAACAATTGGAAAAGGTGATGCTTCTTGTGCAGCGCCTTCGATATTAGTTTCATGTGAGGGCATTAGATTTGGTGAATTGAGCTTGGCAATGTGACCCTATGCAAGAGTCCTCACATAGACCCAAAAGTAGTCGTTATCACACAACATTTTGGGAGGATGGATACCAATTTGAAAAGATCCACAACTTTCCATCCATAGACATATCTAAGGACCTAAAAACAAAAATTCATCTAGGACCAAATTGAAGAGATCAACAACTTTCCATCCACATACATAAGTAGTGAACATGACATTGGGTCAAATTTTGAGGGGTTTCAATCAGAACCACCTAAGGACCTCAAACAAAAATTTTATTTACATTCAAACGCTCTTACATCTAAGCAGTACGCACCTCCACCAATAATTCTCACTACGAATCTTGCTTTGGATATCGATCTCTAGATGTTATATATAGGATGGAAATGAGGAGCAAGGGAAGGGCTCGTAGGTTAAGCATCGAAGGTTGAAATATTCATTGATAATATTAGACATATTCATTCACAATTATATGAGACATTGAAGAAGTCGTTGGAAAAATACAAGGCCCAACATGGCTAACGTAAAATTGAAAAGACATTCAAGGTAGGAGATAGAGTCCAGTGTCATTTGAACGAAGAAAGAATACAAGGTCCTAGTAAGAAGACCTAGGCTCTCTCGTATGGTCATTTTGAAGTTTTGGATAAGGTATTTGATAATGTATTTGATAATGCATATAGAGTCATTCTACCTCAGTATATGCTCAATTATTTAGTAGCAAATATGGAAATTTTGAAACTCCACTAGCCTTCCATGTTAGACTAGAATAAAGATGGGCAAGTCTTACCAATCGTAGAGGACCTAGAAACAAAATCTTAGGGAGAGGTAGTAGAGGATACAATTTTGCAAAAGAAATCCAAAGCAATTGAATGTGGGTAGCATGAAAGGTGGGTTGTTAGGACAACTTCTAGTGAAGGCTAAATCATACACTAGGGAGAAGGTAGAGGGAAATTTTCCTAACCTCCTTGAGTAAGAGCTTTTGTGAACCAAAATCCTCCAAGAATGGGGAGACAATATTTTATTAGAGATATATGGCCCACTATGTAATAATGTCACTCTATGAATTTAGAATATGTCAATGTTCATTTTTTGTGTGTAAAACAATCTATCCCACATTCATAGGTTGAAATGATTTGTTTAATGAACAATGATATATAAGGAGGTAAACTCCTTTGTAAAAAGTGCACCAGATACACATTGATAATACATGTGGTGTTATTGTGAGTATTTTTCTTTGAGATTAGTTATGTGACTCAAACCTATTTATAGTTTCCTGTTTTAGTGATCTAGATCATTTCATAATATGGTATCATAGCAAAAAACCCGTTGTATCAAGGAAGTCGAAGTCTTATCCCAATTCTCCGTTTTACCTAGATCATATGTGTTTTCTCTAAGAACCGGGTAACTTGGGACTTCTACCATGGGACTTCTACCAAGGGGAAGGAGTATAATGCAACTTAGAAATAACACTGGAATTCATTGATTTCCTATCAAATAGTTGTCAAGTGGAACTTGAGCTCATCATAGGGATTGAGAAACATCTTTAGGGTTTTAACCATTTTTTAGGGGAAATTGTGTTGAGAATGGAAAACAATGGTGTTGAGGCGACCAAATAAGTTACAATGATTGCAGATTCTTCTTGTACAGAATGAATTTTTATGAAGATTTTGATCTTCCTTTGTGTTCAAATTTCCAATTGCTTGGGGAGTTTGGGTAGATAGAAAAGTGGGGGCCACCAATTTTGTTGACGATGAATGGGTGGAGATGTTATCATAACATCCTTCGGAAGTATCGAGGATGGAGCTATTGGTTCTTGAAATAACAATGCACACTCAATTATTTGGATTATTTGGTCGGGTTTTCTCATATTGGGTGTCCCATGGTATATCTTGTGCTAATTTTCTAGATGGTGTGTTAATTTCTCTATCTTATTTCATTTTGGTCTTAGCTTATTTCAGTAATTTGTGTGCTAAATCTTAGTGTTAAGTAAAACATTGGACCACAATGTTATCGAGTGGATGTCACATCGACATCCATTACTCACATTTGTAGAGCTAGTCATGTGTGGAATCACAAGAAGATTCTAAATATTTGAAAACCGTAATCAAGAGTTGAGGCATGCAAAAACCTTAAGGGTTCCATTATTTTTGTATTGATTATTGTTCCATAGTTGAACAAATCAAGGAAGTGAGATATTGGAGCAAAAAAAAGAACTAGAAGACCCTATAACAAGTATATACTCCATAGTGTCAATGGAAACTGTAGTGACTCTTTTCTTTGCATTTGCATTTGCATTGTATATTTGAGAACAAAAGAGAGGCATAGTCTCCACCTTATGACCAGGTTTTCTCATGTTAGGTTTCTCAATCTTCTAGTAGTTTTCTAGATGGTGTGTTAATGCCTTTAGCTTCTTTCATTTTAGTTTTATCTTACTTTAATAATTTGTGTGCTAAATCTTATTCGTGAGAAAAGCACTCAATTATAAAGAGTTCATAGAAATTTGTAAGATATGTTTTGACAACAAAATTTAGTTGAATATCCACAACTGTTTATAGATCAATGAATAGATAACATAATCATCCATCTTGGTCTTCTAGGTTTATGTTAGTTTGATATTATTCATATATAGAGAAAGATTGGAATGGTACTACATTATACAATACCTCACTTGCTTTGTAGCTTTTGGTCCCAACGAAGCAATGATATGGTAATGGATATTATTAAAACATCGATATGAAAACTAATACAATCATAAAATCAAGTTCCATATTTAAAATGTGACAACTAAAACAAATTGTTTCGAATCCCAAACAATAGGTACACTCTAATGGATGTTGCTTTGGAAAATAGTGGGGATTTGAGGTTGAACTCATCTTAAAAGAAATCTTTCACATATTTGCAGTCCCACATAATATTCTTGTTTCCTGCCTCTCACACACAAAGAACTTGTTATCAATGAATTCACATTTAGTTAATTGAGATTTTATTGGTGGCCCCTAATAAATAACTAGCTGAGTATTTATTGGTGGCCCGTAATAAATAACGATCTATGAAGAAAGAATAAAAAGATTTTGATTATACAAGCACTATGCAATTTTTCAATCCATCTCTTTTTGGGATACAACGAAGCCCATATATATTTCAAATTAGGGGCTAAGGACAACCTATTTTGAAGCAAATGATAGATGAAGAGGCATAGCAAATGACCAATCTCATTCTCTCCAAATTAGGGCCCTACATTTGCATGTTCATTTTATGAAGAGGCATACCAAATGACCAGTCTCATTCTCTCCAAATTAGGGCCTTACATTTGAATGTTCATTTTATATTGCTACATTAGGGCTCTCTTTTGGCAGCCCTGACGTTGTCTCAGGTACAATTTAACTTGAGATGCAAAGGTCTAGTGCAGAATTGCGGCTTAATTTGTCGGAGTTAGGCATGCTACAAGTGGTATACTAGAACCATAATAAACTAACAAGACCTTTGTCATCGAGATTTTTCAATCAGGCAACCATGGAACAACTAACTCCATCGTACAATATATTTGCTTCAATGCAAGTGTCGGGCAACTATGGCATGGACAATCAACTAATTGTAGTGGACTCGAGCTACAAGAGAATACATGGTCCTCTTCTCATATTCATGGCAACCATGTCGATCCTTAGATTGAATTGATTAATTGGTAAAACCATACCTGGGATCACTTTGTCTTGGGGTTTGTATGTTGAACCTATCTGGTATGCTATTTAGGATTAGCACTTCCATCAATTCCACATTTATTATGGATCGTTATGGTTTGTTTCTACATTATTTTGCAACTTTCGTATGATAGTGGAATTGGCGTATGGGTTATGGATCTATTGCCTTGGTTTTTCATGTGAATGAGTTTGTGTTTTTGGAGGTTCATGACATAATAGTTTTCCAATTTATTATGTTTTGGAGGTCATTGACAATGTGTTTACCATAACTCTCCAATGAAACCCCCATTTTTTGTCTTGTTTTAAGTGTTGAGAAGAGTTACATTCTCTTTCCAATGATTGGTTGAACGCCATAATTGATGCCTTTTTGGGATTCTAGTTTTTTTCATGGGATGGATGAATTAAGATAATTGATTCCTCACTTGTACATGGGTACCTATCATGGCCTTGTTTTTTGGAACCCATATTGAGGATTGTTGTCCATGATGGCCTTTATTTTTTGTACCTTTTTTTTTTCATCTTGAATAGTGGATTTTGGGCCACTTGCAAATATTTTTAGAGTGTCACTAGTCGAATACCTCCATGACCAACCTTGTTTCGCAGGCCTTGGAACTAGCTACTTTGAAGTGTTTCTTTCATAGTTGTTGAACATTGTTGTCAACTTCAATTGGTACCTCCATAACTTTGCAATCATCTGTGACATCCATTGCCATCGTTTACGACCACTAGTTCAATGTTGTGGAAGACGGTGTGCAATGCTTCCTTTGGTGATTTATTATGCTCCATTGTTTTGTTCAACATCAACTATGTTTTAAGAGTGAGTCTCATATCAAGCATTGATTCCTATTTTGACTCGCTGGTTGCAGTGGCTAACGATCCATGCACTCTGACGAGATGGATTGGTATCCATAAGGACATTCATTTCAGATTATCGATCTCTTTTCTTGATAAGTTTGAAATTTGTTGTTCGGATTTTTACATGGATCTTTGATGACATTGACAACTTGGGGTTACCTAGCACTATATAGAGCTTTGACCATACTTCATGT
>JZKD02S1812590.1:407056-418806 GCA_000966675.3 Picea glauca | reverse complement strand
TTAATTTACGCTTACAACTTGATTAAAAATGACCCTCGTCCTTATGTTTATTAATTTACGCCGATATGCGTACACCCGCACTATGTACCTTTCGGCGTTATTGTTCTTCTTAAGATGTCGCGTTGAGCACATACGTCCTTTTGTGGGCTCCCCCATTTACGTCTTTGGTGCTTGATAGCTTGGCATGTGGTCTTGGGTATGACAGTTAAAGTATTTAAATGTTAAATTAATTGTAAAAGAAACAACGCATGGCGCGCTGGTAGGGCAGATTTTGTAAAGACTTTCACGGTGGAAGGAGGTCCGAGGTTCAATCCTATCGCACTCCATAAAAATTTATACTTAACCCTAACTAATATTTTATTAAGCTAAATAACTTTATTAGCTTCATAATCATACTTTAATCGAATATTTGATTTGAATGTTATATTTAAAAAAAAAAATTATCCTTATCCCTTTTTTTTTGTTTTAAAAAAATAATAATAAAATAAAAAAAAATAGATAAAATTTTTACGATTTGAACCTTGAAATTAAATTTACATTTTTTTTTAATTTAATTATAAAATTAAAATAAAATAAATAAAAAAAATATATAAAAAATACTACTGCCCATAAGGAAATCCGTGTTTTATTTCTCGTGAGGCGTTTGGGCGTTGGCATGTGGCATGCGTTGTGTTTGCATGCACGACTCATGTTTTACAAAGCCCTGCGATGACAGCATAACGTGTAAGGCATGAATGCACACAGATTCCAACAAATAACATCCGGATTGACAGCAAAAGAGGAAAAATCAAAGCTTCCCACTGCGCTAGGATAGTTTCCTGCTGATGCATTTCCTTCCTCCTTGCACAATTCCTCAAGAGCAACACGAGCAGCTGCATGCTCTGCAGCTTTAACGGTGCGGGAACAACTTGAAGGAGGAGAATCATATTTTTGTCCATTCACAATTACTGTTGCGTGTGGGTTCGAATTAGGATTCAAGACCGTCTTGGACAGTGGGGCTCTACCCCATCTCTTGCACATGCTCCTTCCTAACAGTGCAAATGAAAATGTGGCAGAAGTTGCAGCAAGTGTTATTGCTCGTTGCTGTGAAACCAGCACACAACAGCATGCTTTGGACATCCTTGTAGATCTGTGGGGAAGCTCTCTAAAGAGAAGAGAGGCTTGGTTAGATGCTTTAAGAGCGCACGTAACGAAGAGACTTCACTCTGCTCACGAGATTTTACGGATTGTGTAAATGGCTGTGGAAACCATGCGCAGAGTGAGGGTGGGGATCGGAGGTCGCGATTATTTTTTTAATTCACCGGACTGGGCTCTTAGGAAAAGCTAAATTTGAATTGATAATTTTTTTGGCATGGTGGATCTGTCTATGATGCCTGGTTCAGCTGCACTTCTAATCAGGTCATTTTCTCTTCCTCAGGTTTAGCGTTTTCAGTGGATTCTTGCAGGGTAGGCGCCATATGAATCCGTTTGCACGGGTAAAGTATCCCTTCACAGGTACGAGTGGTAGATTTACATGGTTCTGAAGGGTGTTTGAAAGCGTGAGGTGATTTTCTGTGGCTTATGTGTTAGAGCATTGGTCTTATGTGTTAGAGCGTTGGTCTTAAATGAAAACAGTTTTTTTTTAGCTGCTGGTGCATGAAATGGTAGAGCCTGTGGGCTTTGGGGTTATACGTTTGCGCTGTGTTGGCGCTGCTTTGTGTGTTTGTTTTTGGTGTATTGAACGGTGCTTATCCCTTGGTATTGAACGGTGCGTAGACCGCCATTCTGGGCCCCCTCGCGGTTTCCTCCTCTGAGTGACTTGATGTGTAGCGCTTGTTCTCGGTTGATTGTGTTATGTATGGTGTGTGGCTAGATGCTTGGCCTTGGTGTTTTTTTCTTTTCTTATTTCTTCATTATTTTTTATCGTTGAATCCAGGCTAGGGTTTGGTTTAGAACAATGGCGATCCCAACGATGTCATTTTCTATTTCTTGTACTTTGTACAGATCCACATCCTCTTGTCTATACTCTCCTGTGTGGTGATCTCTTGAACGAACTAGTATCGAAAGTCCTTCTGAGGCGTGGCTGAAATTTTGTTTTGGGCGCGTTTGTGTTTATAGACAACGCTTGTACAACTTCCTCCGGGTAGAGCATTTTAAGCATCGGACAATCCAAGTGATAATAGGTTCAGTCGAGACTGTATGGTTCGGGTAGACCAGGTTGAAGAGCACAGGTCTGGTCCCATGGGAGTTTGCATGGGCTTACAACCATTCATATGGAATTGATCGAGAAGTGTCTTGGCATATTTGGAAGACTGGTTTTGTATAATCCTCCACCCTGTAGCGTTTCTTGGAAAATTATTGTGTCCAGTAAATTATTGAGAATAATGTGGTATAGTATAATTTCTGGAAAGGAAGAAGTTGTTTTTTTTTTTATACACACAAAAAAAAAACATATACATTGTTATTTTATTAAAATCAAGTGTTATTTCAATATAAAAAAAAAGATTTATAAGATCGGAATGTCTAATATCTCCTTAAAAACTTAATATATTGTTCTAGTCTAGGACTTTTCATCTACTGTTTTAGACTTAGACTTTTCTACTTAATTGCTATTGACAATTGTCAATTGCTTGTACAAAAAAATTAACATGACTTATTCTATCTTATCATACATTGAAAAAAAAGTAACTCTCTTCACTATAATCCAGTGCTTGTTCGGATAATCTATCTGCCATTGTGTATTACTGTGTATAATCTACAAAAAAAAAATCAATTTTAATAATTGGGGTATTGCTTGTTTATGAGCCCTACTAATTGAAACCCTAGTTTAGAGCCCTTNTTTTTTTTTAACATTTTCAATTCTTATTTCATTTATATATATTTTTAGATTTGTTTATATAATCAATTAATAGTGCGTTTGGTTTGGTTTGCAGGTTAGGCCGAGGGGAATTTGAGCTTGGAGTTTTGGCCCTTTAGGCCCAGATTTCAAACCTACGCTCTGATACCATATGTGATAGCCGGATTTACATTTTTACATCAATTTATTTTGATAAACTAAGACAGAAATTCAATAACAAGAAATTTTATAACCCTAACTTCCGTAACTCAATTTTTTACTATGAATAATAAAAAAAATTCTTTAACATAATACAACAATGCATAAATCTTAGAGAAATACCTTAAGTCTGATGCTAATAATCCTTCCTATTGTCCGCAGCAGCTTGTTTCTTTCCCGCTTCTTTAGAACATTACCCAAAACCGACCTCCCTGCCGACTAGATAGCTCCTAGCCCTAGGATATCTACGGATATCCTAGCCCTCCGTGCCCAAAACCCCAAGCAACTTCGGTCCACTGTGTCAATGTCACTCACAAAATTCCTCCCTCTCGGCAATACTCAGAGCTCTCCAAAGTCCATGGCCAACTCCCGTCGAATGGTCGTTCCCCCCCAACTCATTTCCTTTTTCAGAGCTCTCCAAAGTCCATGGCCAACTCCCGTCGAATGATCGTTCCCCCCCAACTCATTTCCTTCCTTATCCCTCCTTCACCAACACTCCTCCTCCATTAACTCCCTACCTAACTCCTTTATTACCCCTTATCCTCCCGCCGTTAATACCCTTATCCCTCCTTTATTACTTATCCTCATGTATTTAATATAATATCCCTTGTGGGATACGTAACCTAATTTAATAATATATCTTATTATCCACCGTTTATTTAATACTTTTATTAATTAATGAATTAATTAATAGTTAATTTAATTATTAACCATCATGAACAATTATTTAATAATAATCAATTAGAAATGTTATTTTAAGACATAAATATAGTTTAGCTAATCTTTTAGGATTATATTATTAAATTAATTATACTTAATAATCAAGGGTCGTTACACAAAACTACACTCCTCGATGAAGATTTCAGATGTGCACAACTTCTTATGTTATAAATCTTTTTTATTAAAAAGTGAAGATAAATAATTGAAATTTCGATAAAAGGGTCTATAAGTTGGTTGAAGCAAAACCCTAATTTTATGGGATTTCAAGCTTAACCCCATATCAAATGTGATATAAACAACCATCCATCATCTGTAAGCACATATACAACTGTAGTCATTTGTCCTTTTAGATAAAGGCCAATTTCAGCCTTCCGATGTAGCATGGGCACTTTTTAAGGCTGTGATCACATGCCGAGCAGATGATTTGATCATCAATTTAATGTTTAAAATTGCATACTACATATTTCCTTCAAGGTCTAAAAATATTATAATACTTTTATCTAGAAGGTCCAAAAAGATTATGCTACTTTTATTGAAGTGAAAAAAAATGTTGACGAAAAGTTGGACTCTCTGCCAATCATTATTCCTTTGAAAGTAAGAACTCGACTCAATCTCTTGGTGGACTTTAAGGACTATACATCACATAGATGGTAGGATAGTCAATGTATATGGAAACCTCAACAGCTTCGTTATCCTTTTCTATTTCTTGTGTACATTTCTCAAATTATGTTTCACTGCTTTGTTTGAAGAGAAGCACATCCCTGCAGCATGATTTCAAACATAAAAACGATTCAATTTCAAGCATAGTTATGCCTAAGCAATAAGCAACAATGTATACAAAAATTAGGAAGCAAGTAAATTAAGCAATAATCGCATATACAAAAATGAGAATAAACTTCAAAAAATGGCAGCAAGAAACGTACCAAAAGAGAATACGATGTGTAACCCACTTGCTTACGCAATGCTTTTATAACAATTTCCAATCACAAACATCTTTTAAATTAGAAACCCACTTGCTTACAAATAAAATTCCTATAAAAATTTCCAACCACAAACATTCTTTAAATTATAAGTTACAAAGACATGTTAGAAGAAACAAGAAAATTCCTGGAAAGTATCCATTTGTGTTTATTGTTGATGAGCATCACAATTAATTTCCATAACAAATATCTAGAGTAAATATTAATTTCAAATCAAATTCATTTGAACAAATTTGAAAAATGGAATCATAAATTTGGAGGGAAAGAACATTTCCATTAATGTTGTTCACAAATAGAATGAAGTGTACACATAAAGATAGGATGGATTAACATGGCATGAGTATGGATTCCAATATTCATCTCTATGAAATTAAGTGAATGAAACCAAAATTAGTGGAAATGTCTTCATTAATGTTGCTGGAATAAAGAGCAATTGCACATGAATCATACTAATTGGCATACACATACACATAATTAGAAGAAGATATAGATGAGGAATATACAATCACCAATAACAAGAATTAGAATATAGAAGAAAATGCAGCACGCCACCCTTAAGAAGTTAAGTCTTTCATCATCTTGGCAACATACTGCCTCTTAAGAGTTTTGAATAGAAAACTATACTTTTTGAACAAGCTTGTTATTAGAAACCAATTCTAAATAAAAAATAATGATGAACTTATTATATCCATCTTAGCAGCATCCCACCTCAAGGATTATGATAAAAACCAAATATTTCAAATAAATAATTAAACAATAGAAAAAACCAATGCAAACCTCAATTTTTGTCAAGTTCATTTCATTATTATTGTCACAGTTTTGTCACGTTTATTCGTTTTGTCGAGTTCATTATTACTATAAAAAGAATTAGTATAAAGAAAACAAAAACACCACACCACTCTTAAAAAGAGTTGGGCCTCTCATCATCTGGGCAAAAACATTATACCTTGCATAAAAAAAAATACTTAAAATAAATTATTAGAAACCAATTTTAAATACAAAATAATGAAAAACTTATATCGTCTTTGACACATTCCACCTCAAGGGTTTATTTTATTAATGAACATAACAATTGGCTTCCCTTTAACCAAAAAACAACAAAATTAGAGTTAACATTCAAATTACATGATCGAGTTCATTTCATTATTATTGTCACAGTTTTGTCACTTTATTCATTTTGTCGAGTTCATTATTATTATAAAAGGAAGTAAGAAATTAGTATAAAGAAAAAAAAAAAAAAACACCACACCACTTTTAAGAAGAGTTTGGCTTCTCATCATCTGGGCAAAACATTCTACCTTATAGAGATTTGCATAGAAAAAATACTTTAAATAAATTATAGGAAACTAATTTTAAATACAAAATAATAAAGAGCTTATATCATCGTCTTTACCACCTTTCACCTCAAGGGTTTATTTTATTAATGAACATAACATTTGACTTTGCTTTAACAAAAAATACAACAAAATTAGAGTGAACATTCAATATTTCTACAAAATTTCAAATTACATGCTTAAAAAAAATTGAACGGTTGTTACTTCAATAAGAGTGAACATGCTTCAAAATTAGAGTGAACATTCAATATTCTACAAAATTTCAAATTATATGCTTCAAAAAAGATTGAACAGTTGTTACTTCAATAAAAGAAACAAAAAAAATTAGACAAACAAGGCTTTCCTTAATGTTGCTTATACTAAAAAATACATTGATCATGAAGTACACACAAACATGACCACATATCTTGGATAGCATACTTGGAAATTAATGGTCAAAAAAATTGAATGGTTATTACTACAATAAAAGAAACAAAAAAAATTAGACAAAACATGGACATATATTCCATATAGATAGTATACCTGGAAATTAAAGGTCAAAAAAATTGAATGGTTCTACTTAATTAAGAAAAACAAAAAAAATTAGACAAACTAGACTTCCCTGAATGTTGCAGATTTCAATATTCTTCTAAAATTTCAAATTTCAAATTACACCAACCTAGAAATTAATGGCCAAAAAGAAAATAATATGTAAGAGAGGAAACCAAAGAAACAATACAATCATATCAATATAAATATTAAAAACAAAAAATATACAATAAAAATAATAGAAATTCCCATAAATATCAAAATGCACCCCTCCTATATGTAGATTAATGAAGTTGATAAGTCTATGATGCAAAACTCATCCTCAGTTTTATCAAATTTATTATCCCTGCATTTTGTTAATAAGCATTGTGGTGAGAACTTCCATTAACAAATCTTTATTATCCATGTATTTTGTTAATGAGCATTGTGGTGAACTTCCATTAACAAATCTATTAATCTCYAAAGAAAAATTTTCAATATTTTAATATTTTATTAATYTATAAATCAGATGCATTAAAAATTAAAAAGTTGCAATCAAGTTGGAAAAAACCAATGAAAATATATAAATTAATGTTGTTTCACACAGAAAATCACATTGATCATTGATGACACATAAACATAAACATAGACACATGCCTATAACGTTTTACAATAAAATCAAATATAAGAATTAGCATAAATATGAAAATGCACATCACCACTCCTGAATACAGTTATACGTTGTTAAGCATCTCATCATCTACATGAGAAAACCCAACCTTGCAGTTTTGTCAAATTTATTATCACTGTATTTTGTTAACGACTATCACAGTTATCTTTCATAGTTATCTAATATGAAAATGCACATCACCACTCCTGAATACAGTTAATGAGTTGTTAAGCATCTCATCATAAAACCCAACCTTGTAGTTTTGTCAAATTTATTATCATTGTATTTTGTTAACGAGTATCACAGTTATCTTTCATAGTTATCTTCCATTCACATAAGTATGAATCTCCATAATAAAAATACCAATATTTTACTAAATTTCAAATCACATGCATCATGGAAATTAAAAGATTGCAGCTAATTTGAAAAGGAAACCATAAATTTAGAGGGAAAAAAATCACATTAATAATGTTCACACAGAATCAAAAAGACAGAGATAGAAACATTTTCTATTTGGAAAAAACAGCATTGTGAGTTCAGATTCCAAAATTCTCCTAATTGAATATACATGAGAGTTCAGATTCCAAAACTCTCCTATGCATCCTGGAAATTAATAAAAATAAACAAGAAAATCAAGGAAAACCTCTCCATTAACATTGTAGACATAGAAACATTTTCTATTTGGATAAAAACAGCATTGTATTAGAATATACATGAAAATTCAGATTCCAAAATTTTCCTATTCAGATTCCAAAATTCTCCTAACCTTCTAATTAGGTGCATCCTAGAAATTAATAAAAATAAACAAGAAAATCAGGGAAAACCTCTCCATTAATTTTCGTATAGCTTTCGGATAGAAGGTTGAATAAGCGAGTCAAGCTTTGCAGTGAAACTGCGCCTTATTTGTTTGGTCCTGCGCTGGTGCTGCGCCGGCCTTACCGGGCGGGTTCGGTCTATGAAAAGGCGAGCACTTATTGCTTATGAATGAAAGGCACTTATTTATTGCTTATGCCAGCCAGCAGATTCGTATCTTACTCATTGCTCTTCATCCTTTGGGTCAGCTATTGTTCCTCATTCTCTGGGACAACAATCCTCAATATGGGTTCCAAAAAACAAGGCCATGATAGGTACCCATGTACAAGTGAGGAATCAATTCTCTTAATTCATCCATCCCATGAAAACAACTAGAATCCCAAAAAGGCATCAATTATGGCATCCAACCAATCATTGCAAAGAAAATGTAACACTCTTCTCAACACCTAAAACAAGGCAAAAAATGGGGGTTTCATTGGAGAGTTATGGTAAACACATTGTCGATGACCTCCAAAATGCAATAAATTGGAAAACTATTACACCATGAACCTCCAAAAACACAAACTCATTTACATGCAAAACCAAGGCAATAGATCCACAACCCATACACCAATTCCACTATCATACGAAAGTTGCAAAATAATGTAGCAACAAACCATAAAGATCCATAATAAATGTGGAATTGATGGAAGTGCAAAGCCTAAATAGCATAACAGATAGGTTCCACATACAAACCCCAATACAAAGTGATCCCATGTATTGTTTTACCAATTAATCAATTCAATCTAAGGCTCGACATGGTTTCCATGAATACGAGAAGAGGACTATTTATTCTATTGTAGCTCGAGTCCACTACAATTAGTTGATTGTCCATGCCATAGTTTCCCAACACTTGCATTGAAGTAAATATATTGTACGATAGAGTTAGTTGTTCCATGGTCACCTAATTGAAAAATTGCGATGACAAAGGTCTTGTTAGTTTATTATGGCTCTAGTATACCACTTGTATCATGCTCAACTCCGACAAATTAAGCTGCAATTCTGCACTAGACCTTTGCATCTCAAGTTAAATTGTACCTGAGACAATGTTAGGGCTGCCAAAAGAGAGCCCTAATGTAGCAATATAAAATGAACATTCAAATGTAGGGCCCTAATTTGGAGAGAATGAGATTGGTCATTTGGTACTCCTCTTCTTAAAATGAACATTCAAATGTAGGGCCCTAATTTGGAGAGAATGAGATTGGTCATTTGGTATGCCTCTTCATAAAATGAACATTCAAATGTAGGGCCCTAATTTGGAGAGAATGAGATTGGTCATTTGGTATGCCTCTTCATCTATCATTTGCTTCAAAATAGGTTGTCCTTAGCCCCTAATTTGAAATATATATGGACTTCGATGTATCCCAAAAAGAGATGGAATGAAAAATTGCATAGTGCCTGTATAATCAAAATCTTTTTATTCTTTCTTCATAGCTCGTTATTTATTGCGGGTCACCAATAAAGGCTCGACTCATTATTTATTAGGGTCCACCAATAAAATCTCAATTAGCTAAATGTGAATTCATTGATAACAAGTTCTCTATGTGTGAGAGGTGGGAAACAAGAATATTATGTGGGACTACAAATATGTGAAAGATTGCTTTTAAGATGAGTTCAACCTCAAATCCCCACTATTTTCCAAAGCAACATCCATTAGAGTGTACCTATTATTTGGGATTCGAAACAATTTGTTTTAGTTGTCACATTTTAAATATGGAACTTGATTGTAAAATGGAACTTGATTTTATGACTATATTGGTTTTCATATCGATGTTTTAATAATATCCATTACCATATCATTGCTCCGTTGGGTCCAAAAGCTACAAAGCGAGTGAGGTATTGTATAATGTAGTATCATTCCAATCTTTCTCTATATACAAATAATATCAAACTAACATAAACCTAAAAGACCAATATGGATGATTATGTTATCTATTTATTGATCTATAAACAGTTTTGGATATTCAACTAAATTTTTTTGTCAAAAACTATCTTACAAATTTCTATGAACTCTTTATAATTGAGTGCTTTTCTCACAAATAAGATTTAGAACACAAATTATTAAAGTAAGATAAGACTAAAATGAAAGAAGCTAAAGGCATTAACACACCATCTAGAAAACTACTAGAAGATTGAGAAACCCAACATGAGAAAACTTGGTCGGAAGGTGGAGACTATGCCTCTCTTTTGTTCTCAAATATACAATGCAAATGCAAAGAAAAGACTCACTATAGTTTCCATTGACATTATGGCGTATATACTTGTTATAGGGTCTTCTAGTTCTTTTTTTTGCTCCAATACCCCACTTCCTTGATTTGTTCAACTATGGAACAATAATCAATACAAAAATAATGGAACCCTTAAGGTTTTTGCATGCCTCAACTCTTGATTACGGTTTTCAAATATTTAGAATCTTCTTGTGATTCCACACATGACTAGCTCTACAAATGTGAGTAATGGATGTCAATGTGACATCCACTCGATAACATTGTGGTCCAATGTTTTACTTAACACTAAGATTTAGCACACAAATTACTGAAGTAAGCTAAGGCCAAAATGAAATAAGATAGAGAAATTAACACACCATCTAGAAAAATAGCACAAGATATACCATGGGACACCCAATATGACAAAACTTGGCCAAATCATACAAATAATTGAGTGTGCATTTCTATTTCGAGAACCAGTAGCTCCATCCTCGATGCTTATGAAGGATGCTATGATAACCTCTCCACCCATTCATCGTCAACAAAATTGGTGGCCCCCACTTTTCTATCTACCCAAACTCCCTTAGCAATTGACAATTTGAACACAAAGGAGGATCGAAATCTTCATAAAAAATCATTTTGTACAAGAGGAATCCGCAATCACTGTAACTTATTTGGTTGCCTCAACACTATTGTTTTCCATTCTCAACACAATTTCCCCTAAAAAAATGGTTAAAACCCTAAAGATGTTTCTCAAGCCCTATGATGAGTTCAAGTTCCACTTGACAACTATTTGATAGGAAATCAATGAATTCCAATGTTATTTCTAAGTTGCATTATACTCCTTCCCCTTGGTAGAAGTCCCAAGTTACCCGGTTCTTAGAGAAAACACATATGATCTAGGTAAAATGGATAATTGGTATAAGACTTCGGCTTCCTTGATACAACTTCATAGAATTCCCATGGTAGAAGTCCCAAGTTACCCAGTTCTTAGAGAAAACACATATGATCTAGGTAAAATGGAGAATTGGGATAAGACTTCGGCTTCCTTGATACATCAGGGTTTCCTGCTATGATACCATATTATGAAATGATCTAGATCACTAAAAGAGGAAACTATAAATAGGTTTGAGTCACATAACTAATCTCAAAGAAAGATATTCACAATAACACCACATGTATTATCAATGCGTATATGGTGCACTTTTTACAAAGGAGTTTACCTTCGTATATATCATTGTTCATTAAACAAATCATTTCAACCGATGAATGTGGGATAGATTGTTTTACACACAAAAAAATGAACATTGACATATTCTAAAGTCATAGAGTGACTTTATTACATAGTGGGCCATATATCTCTAATAAAAGACTACCTCCCCATTCTTGGAGGATTTTGGTTCACAAAAGCTCTTACTCAAGGAGGTTAGGAAAATTTCCCTCTAC
>JZKD02S1812590.1:393565-407006 GCA_000966675.3 Picea glauca | reverse complement strand
ATGCCAGTTCAATTTAGTTCTCTATAGATCACTACCCTTTACACAATGATATTAATTTAGTACTCTATAGATCACTACCCTTTACACAAGGATATTGGATGCATATTTCATTTATTCAACATTAAAGTTACATATTAAATTTAATGTATGGCAAGCCATCAACACTACCTTATTGTATATACATGATTTATTTATAAAACATTATAGCTATACAATGGAAAAATTGAATGTATACCAAGCCTACATCCCTTGTTATAAGTATTTGGTTTGAACTTTGTATTTCATCCAACAAATCACAAATACAATGAAATGATATTAATGACATAGATGGAACACAAGAGTATGAGATATACAACTAAAAAGTACAAAATTACAAAAATAGCTTTGCTAAAATATTGAAGACATTAGAAGTATAAATTAATATTCAAAGTTCTTCTTAAAAACAAATTCTTCTTTTCCAATCATTGAGGGAAAACTACACTCCTCTATGAAGATTTCGGGAAAACTATAAAAGAGTGATGATAAATAATTGAAAATTTCCATAAAATGTCTATACATTGGTTGAAGCAAAACCTTAATTTTATCGAATTTCATTTCATACAAATAAGTATTTGGTTTGAACTTTATATTTCATCCAGCAAAGCACAAATACAATGAAATGATGTTAATGACTACATATCGATGGAACAGGGATGAGATGTACAAGTAAAAAGTACAAAATATAAAAAAATAAAAAAATACATTTCCTAAAATATTGAAGAGTGCAGATTATTGTTCAAAGTTCTTGTTAAAACAAATTCTTCTATTCTTCTTTTCCAATCATTGAGGCAAAACTACACTCCTCAATGAAGATTTCGGATGTGCACAACTTCTTATGTAATAATTTTTTTTTATAAAAAAGTGAAGATAAATAATTGAAATTTCGATAAAGTGTCTATAAGTTGGTTGAAGCAAAACCCTAATTTTATCGGATTTCAAGCTTACCCCATATCAAATGTGATATAAACA
The DNA here is from genome assembly GCA_000966675.3 of Picea glauca. Taxonomy (NCBI): domain Eukaryota; kingdom Viridiplantae; phylum Streptophyta; class Pinopsida; order Pinales; family Pinaceae; genus Picea; species Picea glauca. Next base: position 405,998 of record JZKD02S1812590.1, on the reverse strand, counting down.
ACCATCCGTCATATGTAAGCACATATACAACTGTAGTCATTTGTCCTCTCGGATAAAGGTCGATTTCAGCCTTCCGATGTAGCATGGGCACTTTTTAAGGCTGTGATCACATGTCAAGCAGATGATTTGATCATCAATTTAATGTTTAAAATTGCATACTACATATTTCCTATAAGGTCCAAAAATATTATAATACTTTTACCTAGAAGATCCAAAAAGATTATACTACTTTTATGGAAGTGAAAAAAAATTGTTGACGAAACCTTGATGGATTCTCTGCCAATCCTTGTTCCTTTGAAAGTAAGAACTGAGCTCAATCTATTGACGGACTTTAAGGACTATACATTACATAGATGGTAGGATAATCAGTGTATATGCAAACCTCATCAGCTTCGTTATCCTTTTCTATTTCTTGTGTACATTTCTCAATTTATGTTTCACTGCTTTGCTTGAAGAAAAACACATTCCTACAACATGATTTCGAACATAAAAACGATTCAATTTCAAACATAGTTATGTCTAAGCAATAAGAAATAAAGTATACAAAAATTAGAAAGCAAGTAAATTAAGCAATAATCGCATATACAAAAATGAGAATAAACTTCAAAAAATAGCAGCAGGAAAGGTACCAAAAGAGAATACAATGTGTATCAAATGGGTGTGAAAGATTAAGATCAGATGCAAAAGCATCAACCCACTTGCTTACACAAAGTTTCTATAAAAATTTCCAATCACAAATATCTTTTAAATTAGAAACACACTTGCTTACACATAAAATTTCTATAAAAATTTCCAATCACAAACATCCTTTAAATTATAAGTTACAAAGACATGTAAAAAGAAACAAAAAAATTCCTAGAAAGTAGCCATTTGTGTTTTATTGTTGGTGAGCATCACAATTAATTTTCATAACAAATTTCTAGAGTAAATATTAATTTCAAATCAAATTCATCACAATTAATTTCCATAACAAATTTCTAGAGTAAATATTAATCTCAAATCAAATTCATCTGAACAAATTTGAAAAATGGAATCATAAATTTGGAGGGAAAAAACATTTCCATTAATTTTGTTCACATAAAGATAGGATGGATTAACATGGCATGAGTATGGATTCCAATATTCATCTCTATGAAATTAATAAAATGAAACCAAAATCAGTGGAAATGTCTTCATTAATGTTGCTAGAATAGAGAACAGTATTCATCTCTGTGAAATTAATAAAATAAAACCAAAATCAATAAAAATGTCTTCATTAATGTTGCTGGAATAGAGAACAATTGCACATGAATCATACTCATTGGCATACACATACACATAATTATAAGAAGATATATACAAGGAATATGCAATCACCAATAACAAGAATTAGAATATAGAAGAAAATGCAGCACACCACCCTTACGAAGTTAGGTCTTTCATCATCTTGGCAACATGCTACCTCTAAGAGTTTTGAGTACCAAAAAAAATACTTTGAACAAGCCATTGTCATTAGAAACCAATTCTAAATAAAAAATAATGAAAAACTTATGTATATCCATCTTAGCAGCATTCCACCTCGAGGGTTATGATAGAAAAAAAATATTTCAAACAAATAATTAGCAATAGATAAAACCAATGCAAACCTCAATCTCTGTCGAGTTCATTTCATTATTATTGTCACAGTTTTGTCACGTTTATTCGTTTTGTCGATTTTATTATTACTATAAAAGGAATTAGTATAAAAAAAAACAAAAAACACCACACCACTCTTAAGAAGAGTTAGGCCTCTCATCATCTGGGCAAAACATTCTACCTTTAAGAGATTTGCATAGAAAAAATACTTTAAATAAGTTATTAGAAACCAATTTTAAATATAACCTATATCATCGTCTTAGCCACATTCCACCTCAAGGATTTATTTTATTAATGAACATAACATTTGGCTTCCCTTTAACAGAAAACAACAAAATTAGAGTGAAAATTCAATACTCTACAAAATTTCAAATTACATGCTTCAAAAAAAGATTGAACGGTTGTTACTTCAATAAGAGTGAACATGCTTCAAAATTAGAGCACGACCATTCAAAATATTCTACAAAATTTCAAATTACATGCTTCCAAAAAAAGATTGAACGGTTGTTACTTCAATAAGAGAAACAAAAAAATTAGACAAACAAGGCCTCCCTTAATGTTATACAAAGAACATTGATCATGAAGTACACACAAACATGGACATATATCCCATATGGATAACATACCTGGAAATTAATGGTCAAAAAGATTGGAAATTAATGGTAAAAAAATTGAATGATTCTTTTTTTTTCCAAATGAAAATTTGTTATATAATTTTTTTTACATATTGTCATATATAATATCAGCTCCTTCACATCCAAAAACAAATACATATAAGCCTATTCAAGACATTCCAAAAACTTCTTTCAAAACAAAACACCACCTAAAAGTTCCACTGGAATGATTTGAAACATAACCAAAATATCCAGTCTCACAAATGACTCACTGTTTCAGCCCCTTAAAAAACCAAGACTTAATAAGGACCCATATATAAAAACCAAAAACCTCTACTAAGCAATGAAATTCAGAAAATATCCATATGCTTTGACTCTCCCGCTCCTCCAGGTTCCCAATGATAATATGTTAACCTTTCTTCAGGAGCCAGTAAGGCTTTTTTGGAGAGCTTCAAAGGCTTGCAGCCTATGAATACCCAGGAAAATTGATAGAGAAAGGGATGCCCATATTCCTAATAATTCAACCTTTGAATTTGTTCCTCCACCACAATTAAAGAACCACATGTAGACAAAGTTCTCAGTAATTTTAATCACCCCTCCGGCCCCACATGAAAACTGATCACTACTTGCAGCCCCATCGAAAAAAGCAGTGGTCGTAGTTCCCTCTTCATGTTGAATAAAGCATTCACATGCCCAATACCTTATGCATAACTAAAAAGATCGATGGTATCTTATTTTCAAATATACCTCTATTTTCAAAAATACCCCTATTCCTTTCGATCCACAAACACCAACAAGTTAACGCTGCAATCTCAAAAGAAACAAATTTATCAGCAATCCGTTGATAAAAAGCATCAGCTATATCCTATCCCAACCAAATCCTCTTTAACTTCAAAAGGTTCTTTAACAAAGCCCATAACTGTCTAGTAAAATCACAACTAATGAAAAGGTGTTCTAAGCTTTTTGTGTTTTTCTTACAGAAAATACAAAAGTCGGGTCCTTCCCAACCTCTTTTTTGAATTCCATCCCAAGTCAAAATCTTCCGGGAAATGGTCAGCCATGAAAAGAGTTTGATCTTAAGTTGAATCTGCTACCTCCAGATTTTCTGAATTCAATTGAATGAAAATAGAAAATTTTGGGTAGAAACAATGGACTATATATATATTATTTATAGTTATTTTGCCAGAGGTATCTCCACCTTCCCACAGAAGTTTATCATTTTCTTCACCAAGGTAAACTCCTCCACCTTCCCACAGAAGTTTATCATTTTCTTCACCAAGGTAAACTCCAACTGTTGTAAAATCTAGTTGTTATAAGGCATTTTGTAAAGAAATTCCATTCATCTGTAAGAGTACCGCTTAAACCCAACGAATCACTACTTAACCATAGATCAGAAAACTCACTTGTCGCTTGTGGATTCCTAGCATTGACCAACACCTTAATCTCCTTTCTTGAAAGATGTTCACGCAGAGACTGAGATAATAATGCTTTCTCACCCATACCCAGAATCACATCTCCGCCTATAAGAATCCGATTACCCGACCCAAGTAACCACCTCTGCTAGTGAAGTAACAAGTGAATGGATTTCAGCAGGTTCCTCCAAATCCTCGAGGTTGAGGATGCTTCGAAAAAGGCCGATTTAAACCGTTGAATCACATTGAAATGTCTTAAATACTTGTCCATCACTATGTTATGCCATAACCCTCTGTCAAAGAGTGTGTGCCAAAGAGTTTGGGCTAATAAAGCTAAATTAAAATGTGTAAAATTTCTGAGACCCCAGCCCCCACTAGACTTTGGTCTCGACAACACCTCCCAGTGGCATAAGTGCATATGACAAGTTGGGTTATTACCATTCCATAAGAAATTAATGCATAATTTATTAATCTGGTTGATGAGAAATTTAGGAATTAACTCCACTGCCATCCAATAAATAGATTGGCTTTCCAAAACCCTCTCAAGTAAAATGAGCCTCCCACCCAACGAGAGTCATTTATAACACCACAACCCAATCTTTTTTTCAATTTTGTTCACAAGCCACATCCAGTCCACCACCCTTTGCGTTCCAATATTCAGAAAAAAAGCCCAAATATTTGAAGCCTAAATGCAGGGCTGAGAAAGGAAAAACAAGTAAAGATTTGTAACGAACCATTTATGTTTCACTCAAGCCTTCAAAGTGAACTGTAGTCTGATGAATTTACTTGTAACCCGGTAGATTTACAGAAAAGGTTGATGCAATCAAGTATTTCCTTCCATTCATTAAGATCAGCATTAGACATAATCAGAACATCCCTTTGCGTTGCAATTTTCAGAAAAAAAGCCCAAATATTTGAAGCCTAAATGCAGGGCTAAGAAAGGAAAAACAAGTAAAAATCTGTAAAGAACCATTTCTGTTTCACTCGGGCCTTTAAAGTGAACTGTAATCTTAAATGAATTTACCTGTAACCCAATAGATTTACAGAAAAGGTTAATGCAATCAAGTATTTCCTTCCATTCATTAAGATCATTAAGATCAACATTGGACATAATCAAAACGTCGTCAACAAAAAGGCGGTGAAAGATGTTTAACAGTCTTGAAACTTTAACACCCAAAATCTTATTTTTCACTTTTCATTTTTTTAATAACAAGCTTAGTGCTTCCATTACCAGGATAAAGAGTAAAGGTGACAAGGGACAACCCCTCCCACTTTTGAAAAAATCTGTAACCTCTCCATTAATGATAACGGCAAAAGAAGGTGAAGTAACACAACTCGTTATCCATTTGGTCAATTGAGTTTCAAACCCTATCTGAAGGAGCACCATATGCAGAAAATCCCAATCCACACAATCATAAACCTTACGTAAATCCACTTTGAGAATCAAAGATTTCTTGTTTTTTCTCTTGAATGGTTCTTACTTCAATAAGAGAAACAAAAAAATTTATACCAACGAGGCTTCCCTTACTGTTGCTCATACAAAGAATTGCTCATACAAAGAATACACCGATTAAGAAGTACACACAAACATAGACATATATCCCATATGTGTAACATAATATGTATATCATTGCATTGGAATAGAATATAGATTCCAATATTCTTTTAAATTTTCAAATTACATCCATCTTGGAAATTAATGGTCAAAAAGAAAATATAACATGTAAGAGAGGAACCAAAAAAACAATAAAATCATATCAATATAAATATTAAAAACAAAAAATATACAATAAAAATAATAGAAATTTCCATAAATATCAAAATGCACCCCACTCCTACATACTCCTATATGTAAACTAATGAAGTTGATAGGTCACTCCTACATACTCCTACATGTAAATTAATGAAGTTGATAGGTGTACGATGCAAAACTCACCCTTGGTTTTATCAAATTTATTATCCATGTATTTTGCTAATGAGCATTGTGGTGAACTTCCATTAACAAATCTACTAATCTCCAAAGAAAACTTTTCAATATTTTAATATTTTGTTAATTTATAAAACCGAGTTTTATCAAATTTATTATCTATTTATTTTGTTAATAAGCATTGTGGTGAACTAAACAAATCTATTAATCTCCAAAAAAATCTTTTCAATATTTCAATATTTTATTAATTTATAAATCAAATATATTAAAAATTAAAAGGTTGCAACCAAGTTTGGAAAAAACCACCAAACATTGTAAGAAGAAAAACAATGAAAACATATAAATTAATGTTGTTTCACACAGAAAATCACATTGGTCATTGATAGCCTATAACATTCTACAATAAAATCAAATATAAGAATTAGCATAAATATGAAAATGCACATCACCACTCCTGCATATACAATAAAATAAAATCACTCCTGCATATACAATAAAACAAAATATACAAATTAACATAAATATGAGAATGCACATCACAACTCCTAAATACAGTTAATGAGTTTTTAAGCATCTCATTATCTACATGAGAAAACCCAACATTGCAGTACTCTCAATTTATTCTCACTGTATTTTGTTAATGAGTATCACAGTTAATCTTCCATTCACATAAGTATGGATCTCCATAATAAAAATATCAATATTAATATCAAAACCCATCACAGTTATCATCTACATGAGAAAACCCAACTTTGCAGTTTTGTCAAATTTATTATCACTGTATTTTGTTAATGAGTATCACAGTTATCTTCCATTCACATTCACATAAGTATGGATTTCCATACTGAAAATACCAATATTTTACTAAATTTCAAATCACATGCATCATGGAAATTAAAAGGTTGCAGCTAATTTGAAAAGGAAACCTTAAATTTAGAAGGAAAAAAAATCACATTAATGTAAAAGGTTGCAGCTAATTTGAAAAGGAAACCATAAATTTAGCTAATTTGAAAAGGAAACCTTAAATTTAGAGGGAAAAAAAAATCACATTAATGTTGTTCACACATAGAATATCATACAAACAGACATAAAAACATTTTTATTTGGATAAAATAGCATTCATTAGAATATTATACACATGCATCATGGAAATTAAAAGGTTGCAGCTAATTTGAAAAGGAAACCATAAATTTAGAAGGAAAAAAATCACATTAATGTAAAAGGTTGCAGCTAATTTGAAAAGGAAACCTTAAATTTAGAGAAAAAAAATCACATTAATGTTGTTCAAATCATACAAACAGACATAGAAACATTTTCTATTTGGATAAAATAGCATTCATTAGAATATACATGAGAGTTCAGATTCCAAAATTCTCCTAAGCTTCTAAGGTGCATCCTGAAAATTAATAAAAATAAACAAGAAAATCACAGAAAACCTCTCCATTAACATTGTACACATAGAAACATTTTATATTTGGATAAAACAACATTGCATTAAAATATACATTGTATGCATAGAAACATTTTATATTTGGATAAAACAACATTGCATTAAAATATACATTGTACATATAGAAACATTTTCTATTTGGATAAAACAACATTGCATTAAAATATACATGAGAGTTCAGATTCCAAAATTCTGCATTAAAATATACACGAGAGTTCAGATTCCAAAATTCTCCTACGCTTCTAATTAAGTGTATCCTGGAAATTAATAAAAATAAACAAGAAAATCAGGGAAAACCTCTCCATTAACATTGTTCATACATACAACACATTACAACACATTATTTATGAAGCATACATGATTAAAATAAAATACAAGTTACCATTAAAAAATAAAATGTGCGAGGCCACTCCTAATTAAAATATACATGAGAGTTCAGATTCCAAAATTCTCCTAAGCTTCTAATTAAGTGTATCCTGGAAATTAATAAAAATAAACAAGAAAATCAGGGAAAACCTCTCCATTAACATTGTTCACACATACAACACATTATTTATGAAGCATACATGATTAAAATAAAATACAAGTTACCATAAAAAAATAAAATGTGCCAGGCCACTCCTAAATACAGATTAATGAACAAGTTATTTAACATTGTTCATACAACACATTATTTACGAAGTATACATAATTAATACATTATTTATGAAGCATACATAATTAAAATAAAATACAAGTTACCATAAAGAATAAAATGTGCCAAGCCACTCAAAATACAGATTAATGAACAAGTTAAGCATGTTATCATCTTGGAGGCATTCCACCTCTAACGGTAAAATGTGTCTAGACCACTTCTATATACAGATTAATGAAATGAAGAAGTTAAGCATGTTATCATCTTGGAGGCATTCCACCTCTAAGGGTGGAATGTGTCTAGACCACTTCTATATACAGATTAATGAAATGAAGAAGTTAAGCATGTTATCATCTTGGAGGCATTCCACCTGGTAAAATGTTAAGCATGTTATCATCTTCAAGGCATTCCACCTCTGTTAAGCATGTTATCATCTTGGAGGCATTCCACCTCCAAGGGTAAAATGTGTCTAGACCACTTCTATATACAGATTAATGAAATGAAGAAGTTAAGCATGTTATCATTTTGGAGGCATTCCACCTCTAAGGGTAAAATGTGTTTAGACCACTTCTATATACAGATTAATGAAATGAAGAAGTTAAGCATTTTATCATCTTCAAAAGCATGCATAGGAAAAAAGTGTGTGCTTTACAGGTTTACTTCATCTAAATTTGGGAAGGTAAGAATGTGTCTAGACCACTTCTATATACAGATTAATGAAATGAAGAAGTTAAGCATGTTATCATCTTGGAGGCATTCCACCTGGTAAAATGTTAAGCATGTTATCATCTTCGAGGCATTCCACCTCTGTTAAGCATGTTATCATCTTGGAGGCATTCCACCTCCAAGGGTAAAATGTGTCTAGACCACTTCTATATACAGATTAATGAAATGAAGAAGTTAAGCATGTTATCATTTTGGAGGCATTCCACCTCTAAGGGTAAAATGTGTTTAGACCACTTCTATATACAGATTAATGAAATGAAGAAGTTAAGCATGTTATCATCTTCGAAAGCATGCATAGGAAAAAAGTGTGTGCTTTACAGGTTTACTTCATCTAAATTTGGGAAGGTAAGAAAACGAACTAAAAGTTATTTCCTCGAGGATTACTGGAAGAACAAAGAAATCAAATCAAGTGAATGAAATAAATCTGATACTCAACCTTCCTATCAATCGAAGTTCCAACCAAAACTTCGAAGTTCACTTCGAATCATGATCAGTCTGATCAGTCACAAATACTTTCGGCACACCAGTCGACCACTACCAATATTGATTCATTATTCTTGGAAGTACACGGTAATCCAAAAATGAAATCCATGGATATTTCTTCATCTTGGAAGCATTCCACCTCAAAAGGGGGTTCTGCATAGGAGAAAAAAATAATTGAAACAAATCATCGCCAATAAAAAAACACTATCATATATACAGATTAATGTAAAAGTTAAAAACACTATCATATATACAGATTAATGTAAAAGTTAAGTATCTCCTCATCTTGGTAGCATTTCACCTCTAAAAACGTTAAGTGAAAAAAATAGTTGAAACAAATCATTGCCAAAAAAAAACACTATCATATATACAGATTAATGTAAAAGTTAAGTATCTCCTCATCTTGGTAGCATTTCACCTCTAAAAACGTTAAATATCTCAACATCTTGGTAGCATTTCACCTGAATTTTAAAATCTTGATACCATTTCACTTCTAAGAGGTCTTGGTACCATTTCACCTCTAAGAATTTTGCATAAGAAAAAATAATATTTCAAACAAAAGCAAAAATAATAATTTAAGACAAAAAATAAAATCTGCCTGATCAAAAGTTAAGTATCTCATGTCATGGTAGCATTTCATGTCTTGGTGTAGCATTTCATGTCTTGGTATAAAATCTGCCAGATCAAAAGTTAAGTATCTCATGTCTTGGTAGCATTTCACCTGAAAAAAAATTCTAAGAATTCTGTATGGAAAAAAAAGAAAATTCAAACAAAAATTTGGTACCATTTTACCTCTAAGAGGTCTTGGTACCATTTCACCTCTAAGAATTTTGCATAAGCAAAAATAATAATTCAAACAAATAAACAAAAAAATAAAATCTGCCAGATCAAAAGTTAAGTATCTCATGTCTTGGTAGCATTTCACCTGACAAAAAATTCTAAGAATTTTGTATAAAAAGAAAATTCAAACATATCAATGACAATATCAAACATATCAAAAATTATTTATGGAGTGTATGGAAAAAAAGAAAATTCAAACATATCAATGACAATATCAAACATATCAAAAATTATTTATGGATTGCACTCCATGCTCTTCACATGGCATTTGATTTCCATGAAAAATCTAAATGTAAACGTTCCAATATGTATCTATATGCTCTTCACATGGCATTTGATTTCCTATGAGAAATCTAAATGTAAACGTTCCAATATTTGGCTAAATTTCTAATGACCTGTATTATGAGAATTAAAGATAAAAATGACCTGTATCATGAGAATTAAAGGTAAAAAATTCTATGGATTTTATATGGAAAACAAATAAATTCAAACATATTAATGACAATAGCAAACATATCAAATGTTATTTATGGATTGCACTCTATGCTCTTCACATGGCATTTGATTTCCATGAAAAAACTAAATGTAAACGTTCCAATATCTGGCTAAATTTCTAATTACCTTTCCATGAAAAATCCAAATGTAAACGTTCCAATATTTGGCTAAATTTATAATGACCTGTATCATGGAAATTAAAGGTAAGAGAAAAGAATATGTAAAAGAGACCAGAATATGAGATTAATAGTCTTCATTAACATTACTCAAACAAATAAATATAAACATAATCACATAAATACGAATTTAACAGATGGTAGAAAAACTCAAACTCAACCAAGAATTTAACAGAAAATATTTGATTCCCGGCCCAAAGTCCGGTTCAGAGAGAAATGGATTACAGTATTGAATCCGGCGCTGCTTCTTTGGCACTGAATGTCCTGCCCTCGTCCGATCCATTCAGTCAGGGGATTTGCGAGAAGGTCAGCCTCGTATAGCTTCGGATAAAAGGTCGAATAGGCGAGTCAAGCTTTGCAGTGAAGCTGCGCCTTATTTGTTTGGTCCTGAAGGGAGGGTTCGGTCTATGAAAAGGCGGGCACTTATTGCTTATGAATGAAAGGCACTTTTTGCCAGCAGATTCGTATCTTACTCATTGCTCTTCATCCTTTGGGTCCGCTATTGTTCCTCATTCTCTGGGTCAACTATCCCACCCACCTCCCCGAGGACAATAAAGGAAGAAACCGATATTACGAAGTGTGAAGCGTTGATGCTTATCCTGCACAAGAGGAACTACGACTGTTTTATAGTTTAGTTGCAGAAAACCAAGAATTTAACAGAAAATAAATACAGTAGAAAAACACAAACTCAACCAAGAGGAATAAATAAACTACGATGAATAAGAAAACGCATGAGATGATATTGCAATACAGTTAAGATGAAGAACTTGAGAATAGAAATAATTAATTTTCATGAATACATTAAGAATAGCTTTAAAAATAACCATTCTACATTCCAATATTCTTGTAAATTGGTAATGGAATGCAGCGAAAATATCAAAACAGAGAAAAGAATTAGTAAAAGGGATGGTTAGTGAAAACAATCTCTATAATTGTATTTAAAAAAAAAAAAAGTCAATCACATAACATAAAAATATAACTAGAAAAAACCAGAATAGGCATTCAGAAACATCTAATACACACAGATAACTAGACAACTACACCATGAAGAAGAAACTACACCAGACAACTACAAAACTTGTATTCATCTTTGGCAGCATTTAACTAAAAGCTTAAAAGACAAATCAGAGAAATAAAAATTAACCGATGCATACAATCTCCGGAATTTGTTGCCAATGGATTGCAACATACAATCTCTTGACGAGCATTGCATTTGAATGCTAAAACTAAAATCAACAAAATAACTTCCTAAAATAACTTCCTAAATTTAATTCCAGAAACAAATGAACCAATTTATGAATATAAGCGTTTCTAATCACATTCGCCCAAAAATTAAATGAGAGAGAAAATAATTTGCAAAAGAAAGCAAGAAAATCTATAGTAACATCACCACTGAACATTAAAGAACAAATTAAAAGGGAACATACATTCAACAGAAGGGGCTACTCGGGATCACAAATATAAAATAACAGGAATTAAGTATGGCTTTGCTTGTTCAAATTTGAAAAGAAGAGATTGAAAGAAGAAATGCAAAACACCTTCACACAGGATAAATTAGGAAAACTTCTACATCTAAGCAGGCGCAATCAGGGAACTTCTACATCCAAACAGGCGCAATCTCCCTACTGCAAGAACACTTATATATACTCTCAATATCATACCCATGGCATTGAGGCTACCTACACTACTCCACTCATTATCCGTTGCCTTTGTCTTTTTCTGCTTTTTTTTCTGCTTTTCTCTTTTCTTTAATGGAAAAGCACTATCCGTTGCTTCATCTTTTCTGCTTTTCTMTTTTCTTTAATGGAAAMGCWCYACTCCCSTTGCYTYMTCTTTTCTGCTTTTCTATTTTCTTTAATACGCTCCACTCCCCTTGCCTTCTCTTTTCTGCTTTTCTATTTTCTTTAATGGAAATTAGAATAAGCACCATGAAAACTGAACCTGCGGTGAACCTGCGCCTAGTTTAAACAACTTTTAACCAGACGCAAAACCTGTTGTCGCCCAGTTTAAACAATTTTTCTCCAAATGCAAAACCTGTTGTCCCACCTCCGCCCAGTTTGAA
>JZKD02S1812590.1:341468-365400 GCA_000966675.3 Picea glauca | reverse complement strand
TTTTAATATATTATGTTATATGAAAATTAAAAATTAAAATAATAATATAAATTAAAAAATTAATAATAAATAATAATAACAAAATACAAGTCTCATGAATTACATTAATTTTTAATTAAAATTTTCAAATAATAATACAATCAATATATATTATTAATATAATTATTAAATAATATATAGAAATACATAATTGATCTATTTATCAAACAAATAAATATGTATAATTAAATTGTAATTTAAAATTATATTATTATTATAATAACTAGTATAGATCTATTTTAAGAGGTGATTATTAAACATTAAGAAAGATAAAATGAATCTATATTGGTTTCATTTGAAATTATAACTCTTTGTTAGTAAAAAGAAATTATACTTTTTAGAATTTTCACTTCAATTAAATTAAATTTTTTTAATTGAATATAATTTTTACTTCAATTATTTTAAAATTTATTATTTGAATATAATTATTTTAAAAATTATGACGACGACGACGACGATGATTAACTTCCACTAAGACATAATTGGTATATCAAACCTTAAGAGGGTAAGTGGTTACTTGCAATTCTTTAGAATTTTGTTTATGTGCTTGAACATCATTAAGAGAAGCTTTCCAAGATCACCATACTTTTGTTGAGTTAAGAGGTTAGGAAGGTTGGTAGTGTGACAAATATTTTGAAAATGAGAGCTAATATGGGTATAGGGTGGACAATCTAAGAGAAAGTGCTTTTCATCTTCAACCTTCTTAGTGTCACAAAGGTGACACACTCTTTCATCCCATTGCATTTTAGGAATTGACCAACGCCTAGTTTCACTATGGAGCTCATGAGAATTTTTTCTTATCTTAGAAATGCTTATTTTTATCTTTACACTTGGCAAAACAAATATATAATTTTAATCTTCTAGATTAGGGTTGATTACATCCTTATAATACCTTCATTTTGTTTTTTCCTCTCTCTTTATCACACCACATTTTCTCCTTAAATTTTGATTTGAGGATTTTTTTAATAGTATCTTTATTTTGCAAAATGGTGTCTTCCATGATTCCCCAATAGTTTAGGCAAGACCGAACTTATGCCATCCTCGCTTGAGTCGATGGTGGTTATGACTCAATTTTGAAGCAATTTTAGGAAGCCTCTTGCCTTCCATGTTGTTTAAATTGTTCTTATACATTAGGTATCTGGTCATAGCCATGCTCTCAATGGGGCAAGAGGCTTGTTTCTAAGAGGAGAATGGGATAGGGCATATTTCCTTTAATTTTGAGATTATAGGTTATAAAATTCTTTTGTATTTGCTCCATATTTCTCGAGGATTCACGAGAGATACTATAGCCCTAGACTTCACATCCATAAAGAATAACAAGTGTAAGAAGAGTCTCAAAGAGGAGTTTCTTCTTATCCCAACTCCAAATATCAACTAATTTACAATTGTTTTCAAGCCCATAATAAGCCTTCCAATCCCCATTAATCCTTTTCTCAATTCTATAGTTCCAATTGAGCTTGTGGTGAATATCAATTCCAATATATTTGTATGAAGTCACTTCCTCCATGTTGTTGTTGTCATATACGAATGTATCATAAGTGATCTTATTGGATTTAATAATCATGACCTTAGTCTTATCAGTGTTAACAGTCATACCCATATTGGAGCAAAAATCCTTGAGGATTCTTAGTTGGTTTTCAAGATCATGGGGACTCCTTGCCATAAGAATGATATCATCGGCATAAATAAGAAGATTGATGAATATACTAGTGAGAGTAGGGTCGACACAACCTTTTGTTTCCAAGCAATCTTCTAACTTGTCAATGTATATGCCAAAAAGGGTAGGGGACAATGGACAACCTTGTTTGACTCCAATATTGCAGTTAATCTCTTTTGACCAGCCCTTGGTGTTTTTAAACTTAACAATAACGTTATCATACATCCTTATTGCAACAACCCTCAACTCGAGAGGAAATTTTATCTCTTCCAACCTATTCCAAGGGTTTTTCTTAGGAAGCATGTCATTTTCTTTTTAAAGTAAACAAAACAACAAAAACGATTAGTTTTAGTATTGCGGAACTCCTATGCAATGATCCTAAAGGTAACAAAATGGTCCACAATTGAATGATATCTCCTAAACCTGGCCTTGCCTTTAGCTCTTTTACCGTGACTTTCTAGCCAACGACTAATCTTATTTTCCAAAATAATTCCATAAAGCTTGGCTAAGATCGGGCTAATAATAATGGTCCTATAATCAGAGGGAATGTTTCTATCCCCATTTTTAAAAATAGGAACAATGAGGATTTGCGTCTAGGGTTTAGGGAAGCCTTGCTTGACTGCTAAATTGAAGAGCTTTTGTATGTGAGGGATAAGGATAGGCCCTCCGATTTAATTTTTTATTTATCGTATTTAAAAAATAATAATTAAATATCAAAAGAGTAAATAGAGATGACTTTACCAAACCATCTACAATTATTGTACATTCATATAATATTTGAAACTTCAAACTGTCACTCTCTAAAGCATAACAAGTTTGTTTTGATTCTTTTAATGTTGATTATCTAAATAGTTTTCATTATATTATACACTGTAAACTTACAAATTATATAATATATAGTATATTTGATACTATATTGAATACATGATTTAACAAGTGATGCATGGAAGCGTAGTCCCTGTTGGGTTGAATTGGGAATAAATGCAGAGGTATGGAGGCCCGAAGTAACTGTGATTCATTGATCTTGAAAGAGAGAGGGAACCAATGACCCCCATAACATATCCGAAATTTGTTGATTCAACAGTTCGGGATATTTGGCATGACGTAAGTTGAATATTATTTGATTGGGATTTCCTTCGCCGCTTTTATTGAATTTATGTCAGCATATGCAACATGAAATGTCATATTACTCAACATTTAATGTAAGGGGTTCTTAATAATAGGGGTTTCTCTACAATATTGTAGTTTGAGATTCCAATTATGATCTAAAAGTGCCAAAATGGTAGGGTTGACGAGGTGGGTTTTAGTGGCTTTAATGACTGTCTAGTTATTTTGCGTTGGCGCGACGTGGGCTGGCCAATTCAATGGTAGGGTCTTGTGCGATGTGTGCATTTTTATAGCGCTTCTAAGATGTAACTTTAAGTGAAATTTATGATAATATAATATAGAGGCAGTATCCCGTTAGTTGAGTCGCAAATTTTATATTAAGTGATGTAGAAATGATTGAAAAAAATGTTAAAATAAAGCAAGGTATGAATTACACTCATTTGTAGTAGTAGAAAAAATGAAGATGTGCCCTTGATAGATGATTAAGAATGCAACAATTTACACAGATCAGAGGTCTTGTTTTTACTCACAGTAAGAAAAGAAGAAAAAAATGTATCTGAATGGACTTTTGATGTATTAAGATCATAGTATATGTATTACTAAATTGTAATTATTCAATCTTGAAGAAGTACAGAAGGAAGCTAATATGAAGATGGAATGGAAACAGAGCGAAAACACATAACTCAAATTAAAGGAGACTTAGAATCTCGGTCTTCTCTTGTATTAATATTCGATAAGTTATTTGTTTTACATTCATCCAGAAGAAACCTAGAAAAGATGTAAGATCTATGTATTTATACAAAAAATTGTCTTAATTAGAAGTAGTTAGACTTTCCACAATATCTGATCTAAATATAGAATACAATCCAAATTGAAAAACAGAAGGAAGATTTTGTTGAGTTATGGCTTGATGTGCTGGTGCTTCATAAGCTCCTTTATTTTCTTCTGGATGTGCTTGCTTTCACCTGTTCATTGAACTGGGTACACATTTCCATGAATGCTATGACAAATCTCGAAGGTTCAATGTTCTTGTTCAATTCGAAGGAAAATACCTTTTTGTGTACTAGTGGTAGCTACTCGTGGATCTTCATTACTGCATGGGCTGTAATTTGGTGTTGCAAACTAGGTTTTACCAACAACTTGTTGATCTTGAGAAAAACAATTTGGTTCATCTGTTGGATGATAGATTGTATACTTTCCTTATTCTTTCTGGAGCTTTCTTTATTCTTTTCTATGTCGATTTTCTCGAGTGTCTCAGAGATATCATTACCTTTGAATTCAACCAATTGTGTCTCTACAATAGACAAGGTATTCAAACAAGCCTCATTTTCCTCCCTAGCAAGATTCTTTCTTTCTTCTAGGCGTGTCTCCCAAAATTTCATGGCCATTTCGCCTTTAACCCGTTCATATTGTGAAAAAGGGGTGAGACCAGGAATATTCGCTTTATGTCTGCATACAATGAATTCCTGAAATTTGGATCTGGCCATACAAGCATTGTTTTCTTTCTCATAAATAATTTTCAGAGAATTATTTATTGCCTTATAGTATTTCTGAATAGTATCCATTTTTTGATATAGATCCTGTTGGACAGCTTCCAACTTTTCATTAATTTCAGATGCTTGTTTTTGGAATGCAGTATTATTTGTCTTTGTTTTTTCCAGTGAAGTTGTTCTTCTTTGCAACTGTTGTATTGAACCTTCTCGCTGAGTAATCATGGAATTACTAATCTATAAATTCTGGAGACTCATCTCCAGTTTTTCTTGTAGCTTCTTCATCTGTTGTTGATAAGCCAACCTGATTTTCTCTGTCATAATTAATTCTACTCTTGATAACCTGTTCTGTGATTTTCATTTCATTCTACAACCGTTCAACCAAGAGAGACGTTTCTTCTAGTTTCTTTGTAAGATTTCCCACTGGCCATTGGTTGGTAGTGGCAAAGGATCCTAGTGAATCCGAAACCTTTTTGGCAAATTCAGGGTCATTGTTTTCATGTCCATCATTTACTATTCTATGTCTCTTGGTGGTCACTCCTTCCTTCTGGTGAGATTCTTTTCTGATGATAGCTTTTCTTTTCTTATTGAAAAAGAAACTTGATGGGGGCATCTCTTCAAGCAAGATGGGAGTGAGTTCGTCTAGATGGATGACTTAGGAACTGGGAAGCTCAAAATTGGTTAATAAAGGAGTTATTGAGGTGATAGGGGAAATAAGCATAGTAGAATTTTCTAGACTAATAACACTGGGAGTAACAATGGTAGTAACTGGTGATGAAGGGGGAAACACATGACCATGTTTCATGAAGGCTTCAAGCGAAGCTAATAACTGTTGATCATTTAGGGATGACATTGATGCTTTTATATGTTTAAATAATGCATATGTATTGTTCAATACTTCTTTAGTTTTGTCCTCAATGGAGCTATTTGGCTGGGGTTTTGTGGATGTAGTTTCATGTGAAGATGGAATGGGCTTTGACTCTCCTTGCAAAATATTAGGCAAGTTGTTCCTTCTGTGCTTTTGAAAGCTAAGGAAACCAGCCGGTTGGTTTGGAGGCAGAGTCTGAAATTTGTTTTCAACTTCTTCATATGATCTAGCTCCTCGGAAAACATTTTCATAAGGGGAGTCTTCGTGTATACATATTTTCATGTTGAACTGGTCCAAATGATTCTCTACCATCCTATGAGGATCATGTCTTTTGAATTCAATGTCAACTAATTTGACATCTTCCAAGGATTCAACCTCGACTTTTGAATGACCAAAATCTAACAATGTAAACATGCCAACCTGTATGGGAAAAGTTGGTCATACCTTTTTTTGAGCCACTTTCAAGTCTTTTGTGATTCCCCCTGGCATTGTTTGGTATGCCACTTCTCTGCAGACCAACCTATCAGAAAATAATTTTGTAAGGGCATGGGGAGAAATGAACTAGTCGAATACTCTGATGTAAGATAAGTTTTGTTCAATGTACCAATATGCAATTGTGCCTAAGTTCCCCATAATGTGCTCTGAAATCCTAGGCGGAGGGTGAACATAGATAGCTACATGAATGGATACCACTACATTGTGATAGATCTCATAAAAGAAATCTTTGGCATTTTCTTCCCATAGTTTGGAGTGGTAGAAATGTATAGGCTTAGAACTAGATGGGGTGTATCTCTTGTTCATCAGGGGAAATGGAGTCATGAAGCAAATGGAATCCATGATGTACACGGAAATGTAAAAAGGAGCATGTTTCCCTCTTGATTTCAACGATTTGTACTTGGCAACCTCCCTAGCTAGGTTATCTGACAACATTTTTGCCCAGTTGAAGGTATAGCCTTCGACCACTTCATTGATTATAGACACCCATTCAACTGTGAAATGTGCAGGGATTTTCCTTCCAAATAATCGACAGAGCATCATGGCAATGTATAAAATGTGAGCATCTAAAGATGCTGTGGAATATATACCATGAGCATTGGATTTAAACTTGGTTGGATTTCCCCACCAGGTCTTGATTATGTCATGACCAATTCTGCCATATTGAGTGCATTCTCTCCCAAAATCCAGAATAAATGATGCATTATACGTGTATTTGGGTGTAGAATATAGTTTATACATTACTTGTATGTCCTCCGAATGAAAGGAGCCAACAAAGGTGTTCTGGTAACTGATAATACTTCTAGTTTGAATGTCAATGTGCTACAAAGCCCAACTTATCATGTCATTGTAGGGTATTATCTTTGGTCGAGCAACAATCCTTTGCAGTTGAGACTGAGATACCAACCTGAGATGGGCTGAGAACGACTTGTCCTCTTCTTCCATTGAATCGTTCATAAAGAGAAGAATCTCATGTTCCAAGATATCATACACATGTTTCCAAGACTTGATGGCATCTGTAATTCGTGAAGTGGTGTCCAAGAGAATATATGTGTTTGGGTTGGAATCATCTGCTGATGTTTGGGTTGGAATCATCTGTTGATGCATCCCGCTTCTTCCCTGGTTTGTGTGGCTCCATAATCCTCAGAGAAATGAAATTAACCTTACTGTGATAAGAGAAGTCTGTAAGCTCTTAATTACTTAATGAAAAACTATAATTGCAAATGGTAGAATGACTTGAGATTCAAAATGTGTTTATTCATATAGTCTATCAATCTTCATATTGATCTACTGACAAGGTGATTATTAAAAATCTATGGAATTTATTAATTGGCGATTGCGATATTTACCTAAATCTTTAACTTTAGCCAGTTATAAATGTCATTAATACTTTGGCGGTTTGACGTTCGCAGGTTTTGATCGTAAGACAACAAAAATCTCCGAAAGGCAGAATTGCAGAAGCAACTAATCACTAACTAATCACTTTTATGTTTTAATTAATCATGCTTAAAAATCCTTTAGCCTTATGTACTTCAGAACTTCGTTATTCGAGGGTTTTGACTGAAGGATGATAGAAATCCTCCGAAAAAGGAATTCCCAGAGTAAACATTTGAACCGTTATAGGTATTTTGGGGCTTCTGAACCTCGGAGCTCCGGGGTTTCATTTTCTTAAATGTGAAGCTCGTACTTCGACACTTTGACATTTGGGAGGTTTGGATGTAACACAACAGAAATCTCCCAAAGGATGAATTTGCAGAGTGATTAGTTAATAGTTAATAATGATTAATTAAAATTGTTAAATATTTTATTAGCTTTTTGAAACATTTTTATTTGTTATGACATCAAATGCTTCGACACTTTGATAGTTTGGTGGTCCTGAAAGCATTCTTTGTTTTATTTTTTGAAGGGCAATATCCTGGAGTGACATCACAACGATGTCATCATTTTTAGTGACATTTCAAGAAACATGGGTGACACGTTTCACTTGAAAATGTGCGAATAAGCTGACACAAATGTTTACAACAAGTGCCAGGTGCCAACGCAAGAAAATTTTTAATGACACTTTTCCTGTAACTCATTTGTAGACCCTTTTAAAGATTATCGTGAGGAACTGTCTTCAAGACTTCAGAGCTTCATAGATTCAGGGTTTTTTTTTTTAGATGCCTGGAAACTCCCGAAGCACGAAGTCCTGAAGTGATCGTTGAAGGTTTTCTTTTAAAATTTGGGCAGGTTTATAATACGGAGAACACGAGAGTCATTTGATCAAATTTAATGCAAATCATCAATGAATGATATTGTAAGCGTGTTATTAATACATGAAAATCATGGATTTATTTAATTGAAAAGCAATTCCCTAAGTTTTTTTGGTTAAATTTTATTTTTAAGAGGTAAAAAAAAAAGATTTTAAAATTTAAAAGTTTAAAAATTCTAAAGTGTTCTAACAGATTCAATTATCTTACAAGATGAAGAAGATATTCTAATATTGGGCACTCAGAGTGTCATCCTTAGACATATCAATCAATTGTTCATTTAGGTTACAAAGAATCATTTTTACAAGATGAGATCCAGATCTGGAAATGGTGATGGAAGATGCTTTGGAAAACCCAAAGTCCAGCATAAAACTAACACCTTTATGTGGATTCAGATCAATGACACCTACGCATTCATATTTTAAAAATCATGTAGGTTTTAAGAACAAGTTGAAACTTGTGAAGCCCCAGATGTGAATGCCTGAAGTGCCACATCACTTCGGGTGTGTACCACTCCGAGAGTTTTCAATCCAGAACAAGCCAAAATCGTCGAACACATAAGAGTCGGAGTTAAGAAATCCCGAGATACTTAATGATAAGATACATTAATCTTGGGTTAATTAGAAATAAACATGGTTAATAAGTTCGGTCCCATACCACTTCGAGAGTTATACAAACTCTGCATACAAAAACTCCCAAAGGGCAAAGTGACAGAGGCACGTGGTACTCATCTGCGAAGGACACGTGGCATCAATCAATAAAGACACGTGACATCATGTGACATGAGGCCACCACATCACTTTGGACCTATACTACTACGTGAGTTATACAAGCTACGCATTCAGAAACCTTCGAAGCCCTAAGCACCAGAGAGACGTGGCATCAATCCATCGTCGACACATGGCATCCATCAGTCAAGACACATGGCTTTTATCTAGATCATGACATGTGGCACTCATTTCAAGAATAATTTGGCTTTCATCATCTGTATTGTTTCAAGCGACACATGGAACATATTATTTATGTGATAGGTCAGCATTTTGACCCCAAATAACCGAAGTGTCGTAAATCCGAATGTCTGAAGTGCCACGTCACTTTGAGCCTGTACCATTCCGGGAGTTTTCAATCCAGAACAGGCCAAAATCGTCGAACGTCGAAGAGCCAGAGTCAAGAACTCCCAAGATACTTAATGATAAGATACATTAATCTTGGGTTAATTAGAAATAAACATGGTGAATGACTCTGGGCTTGTACTAGTCCGGGAGTTATACAAACTCTACATACATAAATTCCTAAAGGGTGAAGTGCCAGAGGCACATGATACTTATCCGCAAAGGACATGTGGCATCCATCAGTAAATACACGTGACATCATGTGACGTGAGGCCGCCACATTAATCTAGGGACATACTACTCTGGGAGTTATACAAGATCTGCATTCAGAAATGTCTGAAGCCCTAAGTACCGAAGAGAGGTGGAATCAATCCGTCACTGACACGTGGCATCAAACTATTGCAAACATGTGGCATCCATCAGTCATGACACGTGTCTCTCATCTAGATCATGACACATCACTTCGAGAGTTTTTCCATCCACAACAAACACAGTTCTCCCGAAGCCCGTAGCCCTGAATATCCAGATTCCCAAACTCCTGAATTAGTTAATGATAATATTATATTAATCTAGGGTTAACAAGTAAATAGCCTTGGTTAATGAGTTTGGATCTAGACCATGATACATGGCATTAATTTGAAGCATATTTTGGGTTCAACATCTGTACTATTTCAAGTGACATGTGGCACATATTATTTCGATGACATGTCAGCCTTTGACGTCAAGCCACTACATCACTGTGGGAGAATGTCACTCTAGGAGTTTTTCCATCCAGAACAAACTCAGTTCTCCCAAAGCCCGGAACCCCAAAGAGCTAGAGTCCCGAAATCCCAAATTAGTTAATGATAATATTATATTAATCTCGGGTTAACAAGTAAATAGCCTTGTTTAATGAGTTTGGAAGTTCTGTCTTCCCGAGGATATGTATGCTATGCGCCCTGCAACTCCTGAAGTCCCAAACTCCAAAGTGATGAGAGGTTGCGACGTCACTGCGAAAGAAAGTTACTTTGGGAGATATTCATGTTTCGTCTTAAAAAACTCTCGAGCTATTAGAAATTTGTGCCATCGCTAAATATGGCTGGGGGATTTCTAAAATTGGTAGGGTGCTAAAAATTTAATAGGGATGCTAAAGTTGCAGGGTCACCTAGATTTCACATTGCAAAGTGATCGACGATTGACATTCATTTCGGAAATAAAAGGCGCTCGAGCGTTAATCTCATAGATCAATTCTCGCATTGAAACCAATTAATTTTTGAAAGTATTCTTATTCTAATTATAATGTATGTTTTGCATAATCCATCTTGCTTTTATTTTCTTAATAACATTCCGTAATTTTTTCCTACTGTGAGTAGTGCAACAGATAGCTACTAAAAAAATAAAAAATATTCCCATCACTTGTAACTTGATATATTGTTGGAGTCTAAATTGCCATCTTGGAAATTTCCCTTCCTATGTTGTAGGTTTTATCTCTTTAATCTATTTATGGAATTCATTTTTAATTATCTTTGTAAACTTCCAAGTGACTTTCATCCCAAGTAAGTAATATCCATTTCATTCTATTAGATAGACCGTCTGGCTTGTGTGTTTGTATATGTGTTAGTATAAATAATGTTATATGTGGTGCCAAAAAAACCCATATAATTTTCTTTGAAAATGTGTTTAGTGTCAAATATTCTTTGATATTCTTGTGTGACCTCTATGTTTGCTAGTTTTTTCTATATATCGACACACACCTAATATGATTGTTTATTTTCATGAGTTTTCAACTCATTGAAGTTAATTTAAACTGTGTTAGAACAAGGTGTCGAGATAGAGGAAGATGCCCTTTTCCTGAAAGTTTTGTCCGTGAGTAGCAAGTGCACTTTGCAGAGGTTGATTTGCATTTGCACTCCAGGAAGAGGAACTATCAGATGACACTTCAATACAATACAACCTGAAATTTGTAACATGTATATTCAATTGATTGTTTTTGGCAACGATAAACAATTTTGAAGGTTTTTATTTCTGTGGATATTCTTGCATAAGTATTTACAAGTATCATTGATCTTTGGCATTGGTAGTTAATTGTGGGTTAGAGTTTTCACTTGTTTCCAAATTATCATTTTCTAGTCCAATATTTTATCCATGTACTCGTTTTGTATTGTGTTTGTATCATTAAAAAGGGTGTGAGTGAATGCAAATACAAACTATAACTTGATTTTTGGTTGTAACTATGTATAGTTGATTTACAAGCCTTATTAATGTTTGGCCTTAATAGATAATAGTGGGTTAGCATAATTTTGCATTCTTACTGTGATAATGCCTTAAAAAAACTAAAATAAGCAACAATTTTTTCCAATTCAATGCTCACAAAAAAAAATTATGATTCCATAATATTCACGTTTTTCAATTCGATAATAGGGAGGTCGATTTGGTAGATGAAACTACTAGTCACTTCAGAAGACTGGGGTGTGACTGGGGTACATGTGATAAAACTAATGCTTTGATGAAGATTTGTTATTATTGCAACCTGTGAGAGTAATTGTTTTTTTGATACATTGTTTAATGCATTGAAATATTATTTTAAGTATTGAAATTCTTGCAACATATTATTCATTGAATGGTTTGTTGTTTCCCTCTATTTTTACCTCTATTATGTCACTTGTTTGTCATTAGTGTAATAGTAGCCAAGGAGAGCCCTCATCCATATCAGCTTGCGAATATCACCATGCTCTTGTCTTGGTGAACCAACCCTCTAACTGATCAACAAATTGAAAAGAGCGAGTATTCCAAACTTGTGGTGGCCAAGCTCTTCCCTTTAGAAGTCAGGTGAAAAATTTAGGAAAAACAATAACTATGAAGTCCTTTAGACAGATCTATAGGGACTTCAATCAAATAATAGAGAAAGTGAGTCATACTTATAGTTTCCAGGATGTGTTTTCATAAGAGAAGCATCGAAAAGCTACAGATAAATCAATGGATGGTTGTTGAAATAAACTTGTTGTATTGTCAACTTGAGCGTAAGTATAACAATGACGATCTTGAATTTTAATTTTGTGTGGTTGATAACATATTCTCATTTGACTTCATATAGCATATATCTTTTTTTTTTTCAAAATATTTCCAAAGAAGAATTTTGGTAATTTCATTAATCAAGTAAAACTGGTTAAATGAACTACATATTACATTTGCTCCATAGAGCCTAATTTAAAAGGCAAGGCAGGTCTTGTATATTCCTTAAGATCATAGAAAAACCACTAAGATCATGAATCTATTATCCAATCATAATCCAAAAACCAGGCCCATGAGAACCTTGAACTACAATACCAAAGCACATGATCAAAAGTCTAGCAAACACATCACAGGAACAAATCAATAAAGATTGGGCACTGTATCCCATATATAACAAAATTCCCAAATGGGCACCAAGAAATTCGTCGATTACTATATTACTATGAACCAAGATCACTATGAACATTTTCTTCTGATATTACTATGAACCAAGATCACTATGAACATTTTCTTCTGATATTACTATGAATCAAGATCACGTTGACCTGACAATGTTCTAACATTACTAGTTCTAGAAAATACTGTCAATGTTTAACTTAATGGAGTTTGAACAATGCTAAATTTGCAATATTATTGAAATTTCATGATGGTTCTGTTTAGAGGAGAAAGCCATTTTGACGCCTCAAAGGATGGACTTGATTTATTCACAATTGGGTACTTTGTATGAGGTCTTTCCTCATGCTTCTCATTCCTGAACTCAACAATCTTATGCGCCTCCAGTTCACTTTGTCATGGTACTGCAAAACTTTATTCATATCTTGATTGGGTAACATGGATATAGACAGATCAAATTGTTTCGTTTCTTGTCAACACATGATATGATTTTTATTTTTTGGTTCATTCGATATGCAGTATGACATTGTCCTCATTTAAGGTAAATTTTCTATGGATGCGGAAGTCGCGTATCATGTAGACAATGTTTTACTTTTTCTGTAGGTATATTTCATATGGAACTCTGTCAACCAAGGAAGCACATATTGTAATACATGTTGTCTAATTGTACAATGTACAATTGTGTTGTTGAGGGTTCAGATGACAATGCCGAGGCAATGTCTATATATGTAAGGGCATTTTGTACTGCATTGTAGACAATCAATTGTGACATCATTTATGAACACAAAGGCAGAAGCAAGAGAATTGAATTTGACACACACAGGCTTGAAGGGGGTTGAGTAGGCATTTATTGCAACCAAAACACCCTCAACCTGCACATGTGAGCATAGTAGTTAATATATTGAACAATATAATATATATGTGTACAACAAAAAAGCTGCACAAAATTGTTTAAGGTTACTGTTTTGTGCAAATTGTGGGTGGATGTGTATATTTATATGTACAACACTTGTGGAGCTAGTTAGTTTCTTGAGATCCTGTACTATGTCTATTCACAATTCTGTTACAAATTTTGCTTGGGTTGCGCGAACGATCATTTATTTAACATCTCTTTTCTTTGTTATATTTTTGAACAACATAATTTGAAATTTCCCTTTATGCAATTATTGTTCCATTGAGGAAAATAAATTTGCATAGGTGTCGAACAATTGTAGCTGCACCATGGAA
Organism: Picea glauca; assembly: GCA_000966675.3. Lineage (NCBI taxonomy): Eukaryota > Viridiplantae > Streptophyta > Pinopsida > Pinales > Pinaceae > Picea > Picea glauca. The sequence goes on along the minus strand of JZKD02S1812590.1, from coordinate 351,772 downwards.
CAATTTAATAGTTTTGTAAGATGTCTGAGATATATGAGCATGTGAAAGCAAAGGAAAAAAATAGGTATGTAAAACAATACCATTTCTTTGTCGTTGTCCAAGTTTCCATTTTTTATATGGAGAGTGTGTTGCGAGCCAACTTTTCTTGCAAATGTGACAACTCCAACAATAGTTCCAATTGGGTAAATGTCGTTGTTCTCTGCAAATTGGATGAATGTTGTCTCTGGTATGAAATGATATTTCGAGCAAACCGTGGGAACGTTTTCCACAACATTTGTTTCATTGACCGATATAATCCGATCACAATCACCACGGTCATATACTATTTTCGATAATATATTGAAATTTGTAATGGATATCCCATTACCCAACAATATATTTTATGCATGTTTCTGGACAAATTGTGTAGGGATATTCAGTGTAACTGTCATCATGGCTTCGTTGTCTGTCATGTCTATATGCATAATGCATATACTTTTGTTTGCCTTGTCCAAGTACATGATATACACGACCATTATGTCTCCGATGAACAATTTTCCAATTCAACGGTTGTTTAAGCCTTCTATTGATAATATATTGGGTGGTATAAGTTTAGACCCGGTGACATTTTTTGAACAAGAAAATTAATGCGAATGACAGTCTATATATATATATTTTTTCATTAATGTACAAGTAGATACACAATTTGGATAAAGTATGCAGGTTAGAGGTTTGTAACCGTACCACTTAGTCTCTGGACCTTGCACTATGTTGGGCATTTCACTTGTACTCGTCGATACTTATTGTGAACTAAAAAGCATGTGTTGTAGATGACATCAACACATTTACCATGGCATAGATGAATACATAACTGTGGATATTTGTTTCCTAAACATAGCAAGAACATAATTTATGAATCTTTACCTTTGGCCTTGTTGTGTTGATGTTTGCGATGATTCACTACTCATTCCCATGTCACTTGTCCAACTTTTTCTGATGCAAACATGTGTACATTGAGCATGACAACAACTAAATATGCATATGCATTGTATATTGTTCATAATTGATATGGATGTACATTAAGAACATGCATTGTGTTTGATTTACTATCACTGTTGGTATACCTTTTTTAATATTGTACTTCAACTTCCTCTGCTGTGGCACATAAGACTTCATCCTCTTGTTCAATTAGTTTGTTTTTTTTCAATGTAGTAATGCAGAGAATACAATGGACATGAAGGTAAGTTGCTATGCAAAAACACATGTAAAAAAGATTAAACACAATTTTATTTATTTCAATGTAGAAACACATAAAATACAATTGACATGAAGATAAGTTAATATGTAGAAAGATATGTAGTATCTACATATAAAAAAATGAGGTGCAAAGTAGTAGAATAAATATACACACAGTAAATGAAATACAAAGAAATGGAGTATGGAATAAGGGTAGAAGCTGTTATGATATTTAGACACTTAGGAGTTAGTTAAGATCTACTTGGTCTAATATGTCATTAGGTAAAAGTGTGTTTATTTAGTATGCATTAGTATGCATTTGTAGTTAGGAAATCCGACGGTCACGATATGTTCTCGACATAGAGTGATTTGACAGTTCATATTCTCCTCGATCTTAATGGCCATTGATCTATGGCTTAACACCTGATTGGTCCATGATCTCTATCTAAAGAACATGGATGGTCATTTGTTGATGATTGATTGTGAGAAACTCTTTTGTAAAATCTCTTTATAATCTTTTTCTTTTGCATTAATAAACTACTCCAAGTGGTCGTGTTGGTCAGGGCCGTGGATGTTTCCCCATAGGGGTTTTACCACGTCAAAACATAGGTGTGTTGATCTTTGATCTGGTTGTATGAGTGGTTACTGAAGATGTTCATCCTCTATTGGAATACCTGTGTTTTCGAACATGGTATCGGAGTATGTTCAAAGACTCGCTCCTGTTGTAGATTGATATCGTGAAGCCGAGTTGCCTCATCTCCATTTTTTGTCATTTTCATACATTTCTAGTCTGAGTGGATTATTCCATTGCATTCAGAGCACTCGTTTTAGTTAGGAATACTTTTCATTTAACTCAATTTTTTTTTTTGTTTGCCCAAGATACGACCATTTCAGTTAGATCTAAAGGTATAAAGCATGAATACACATTTTTTAATTTTTTTCACAATATTATTTTGGTTTTATATTAATCATTTTTGGGTTGCTACTCTTTTAGATCTGTGTATGCTCTTTGCCTTGCACCATGTGCTATCTCGGAAAATCAGAAACAATTAGGAAAATGTGCATCTTCCGTGTAAGAAAACTGAGATCTAACCCTTGTTGTCTTCGATAAGTGAAAGTTTTTTCTTGTGTGAAAAGAGTTTTTTTTAGCACGCTGTCTAAGGCCAACAACAACAACCTTAATCCTCTTGCTAAACAATACAATATGTTTTGCTAGACCATTTGGTTAAAAGTTGTCTTATTAAGTAAGAGGTCTTGAGTTCAAGTATATTTTTTGTTACTTTTTTTGAAAAAGTTCATGCTAAAATTGTAAAGTGTATTTCACTTCAATTATAAAAGTGAATCACTATAAGTAGCTTTAATATTTTATTTTAGAGTTATTTATTTTGCATGCAATTTTCTTTTATAGAGTAATTTCATTGTAAAAGTGATCCCCTCTTCTCTTTATAAAAGTGGGTCACTTCATAAAGCAACTTACACCACCACGTGGTCCTTTGGTTATCATTTGTGTATTTTTTTAAAATGGCATAACTCTCACATCCAAAGTCTGTTTTCAGTGCCATTTTTTTAAAAATTGCCTAACTTTTCGATATATTTCCATCTAGATCATCAGTTTCAGTTTTTAAATCCATATTATCTGCATATTTAATATGGATTCTACAGATAATCTCTTGCTTACCAACACCAACTACTTCTAATGTAAATCTCATATGGAGGATTTATTAAGAAGTAAAGTCTTGTACCGAATTACCATGATAAAGGAAACAACACCCACTGATGTTGATAAGAAATTCAAATGGGATAATATGAATGACGAAGCATGTGGATTAATCAGAATGCCCATCTCTCCTGATTTAAGGTTCCGCCTTCAATCAATTGATTAACTTTGGGACAAGATTGAATCTGTGTTTGGTAAACACAATATTATTCGAGCACAACAGCTAGAAAATCAAGTACCGACTTTAAGTCTAAATGATTTTTCTTGCATTGAAGACTATCTATCTAAGTTTAAAACACTCAGAACTTTATGTGAAGAATGTAAGATAAAGATAGAAGAATATCATTGCATCTATACTATTCTTTCTAAGCTAGGCAATGCATATTTTGTGTTTGTATCTACCTTTTATGCCATGCAAGAGGCTTTAGGGACAACTTATAAAAAACCCAGTCTTGAGAACTTTTGTGATGCTTTGATTAGAAAGAAAAATAAGCTTGTACAACTTGGAGTGATCAACACTGCAGGTGCCTCCAACAAAGCCTTGGTCGTCCATAAAAAATATAAACCCAAGAATCTCAAGAAGCAACATCCTCGCCACAAAAACAAGCAATATAAGGGTCCCAAACCCACTCAGACAACTTCCGCTCCTAATGGTGACAAAGGAGCAAAATATAAAAGTAAGAACACTGACAGACATTGCAACTTTTGTGATAAATATGGTCATGATGAGTCAAAATGTTTCAATAATATGGCAACTTTAGAAGCAACAATGAAGAAGCACAACATCAATATTGATTCTAATTCTTCTTCTTCTTCTTCTCATGGACATACACTTTCTTCTTCTGGTTTCTCCCTCAATACAACTTCTACTTCTTCTTCTGATGAGTGGCTTATTGATTCTGGAGCATCTTATCATATGGCTAAGGATAGAGACATATTTTTTGCTCTAAATGAATGTAACACCAAGAAAACATTTGTTGGTAATGATAGATCTCTTAGTGTTGAAGGATCTAGAACAGTTCAAGTAGAAAACAATCATTTCAGTGATGTATTATGTGCTCCAAGTATTTCTTGTAACCTTCTATCAATATATCAAATCACTCATTCATATGAAGGTAAAACCGTAGAGTTTTCACCTCACCAAGTTGTAATCAAGTATCTAAAATATCCTAAGCATGTTCTTGCAACTAGAATTGCTGATGATATTACCAAGTTGTACAAGTTTGACAACTTTGGGTCATCATCTTTTTCATTAGTTTTTATTGCTCATAATGATGACTTGAGAAAACTTTGGCATGAGCGGTTTATTCATCTAAATTATCGCTCATTGCAACAAATATGTAATCAACAGATGGTGACTGGTCTTCCTCTTATTTCATGCAGAGATGGTGTTTGTGCCGATTGTGTTCTTAGAAAACATCATCGGGACAATTTTGACAAACGTGCCTCTTGGCACGCCTTGGTCCCTTTGCAGCTTGTTCATAGTGATTTGTGTGGTCCACTTTCTTCTCCTTATTTTTTTCGGTGCAAGTATTTCTTAAATTTCATTGATGACTTTTCCATACATACTTGGGTTTACTTATTAAAACTTAAGAGAGAATTTTTTGACAAGTTTTTGGCCTACAAGGCCCTTGTAGAAAATCAATCTGGACATCAAATTCAAAAGTTAAGAACAGATAATGGAGGTGAATATGTGAACAATAACTTTACAAGTTATTGCACTACAAAGGGCATCCAAATGCAACACACTATTCCATATAAACCACAATAAAATGGTGTTACTGAGAGAAAGAACCACACACTAAAAGAAATGGCTAATTGTATGATCCAATATGAGGGATTAAGTCTAAAGTATTGGAAAAAAACAATCAATTGTGCAAATTAAATAGTAAATCTCACTCCCACAAAGACTCTTAAAAATATAACACCGGAAGAAGCTTGGACTAAAATTAAACCAGATGTAAGTCACTTCCATGTATTTGCAAGTATAGCATGGGCTCACATTCCTGATGAGAAAAGGAAAGCATTGTAGCCTAAAAGTGAGAAATATATATTTGTTGGTTATTCTAAAGATGTCAAAGGTTATAGACTTCTTCAACCACATTGTAATGAAATTATTATTAGAAGAGATGTTAAATTTGATGAAAATCTCTTGGCATGAGAGCCTAATTCGATGATTGTGCCTTCTTTGGCTTGCGAGCCATATTCGACGTGTGTTCCTTCTTTTGTTCTTATTCTAGTTTCTTCTTCAGATAATGACAATGAGGATGAAAATACACCTCCTCCTACTCACATTCCTCCAGATGAGTCCTTTCAACCTGAACCAACACCAACTCCACAAATTCTTAGATGGGTCTATTCAACACGAGAAGTAGCTGGTGATCTTGTCAGTGATCCTTCATATCAGCGTCAGAAATGATCACAATTCCAATGAGCCTCTTCTCTTTTGACTCAAGTTTCAGAGACTCGTGATCTAGAGACATTTGTAGAAGCTTCAGGTCATCCAGATTGGGATACAACAATGAATGAAGAGTATCGTTCTTTAATGGCCAATGATACTTGGGATCTTGTACCTCTTCCAAAAGGAAGAAAAATTGTCAGATGTAAATGGGTCTACATAACTAAGTTTGCATCAGATGAAATTTTTGAAAGACACAAAGCTCGGTTAGTTGCCAAAGGATTTTACCAAGTTGAAGGAATTGACTATAATGAAACCTTTTCCCCTGTAGCCAAAATGAATTCCATCCACCTTGTTCTTTCCCTTGCTGTCTCACATAAATGGGAGGTCCATCAGATGAATGTTAAATCCGCCTTCTTGCATGGATATTTGCAAGAAGAAATCTACATGGAACAACATCCTGGCTATGTCCAGAATGACTCTAGCCTTGCTTGTTGCCTTAAGAAATCTCTTTATGGTCTTAAGCAAGCTCCCCGAGCTTGGTATGCCAAAGTGGAAAACTTTCTTATTGACACTGGATTCTCTAGATGTCATTGCGATCCTAATGTCTATACCAAGAAAGTAGGAAGCCATATCATAATCCTTGTCCTTTATGTTGATGACCTTATCCTTACTAGTAGTGACTCAAAACTTTTAAACCATGTGAAAACCAACCTTAAGAATAAATTTGAAATGACAGACTTAGGTTTTTTGCACTATTTCCTTGGCCTCTAAGTTTTGAAAACCAATGAAGTAATTTTTCTTTCCCAGTCTAAGTATGCTTGTGACCTTCTTCGTTGCTTTCACATGGATTATTGTAAACCAGCCCCTTCTCCCTTCCAATCTAGAGTCAATCTTACCGCCGCCTGTACTTCTCTTGAAGTTGATGCCACCTTGTACCGTCAGTTAGTTGGTAGCCTCTTATACTTTACTCATATTCGTCCTGATCTTTCCTTTGTTGTTGGTGTTGTTTCTTGGTATATGCAAACACCCCATGAAAGTCATTGGAAAACAACTAAAAGTATACTTCTTTATGTCTATGGTACAATTTAGTTCAGGATACATTACAATTCATGGGGGATTCCTTTATTGGTTGGTTTCACTGATTCAGATTGGGTCGGCGACCCTGATGATCAAAATTCTATTGCAGGTTATGTTTTTAGCCTTGGTTCAAGACCTGTCACTTGGGCCTGTACGAAACAACAAGCTATTGCAATTTCTTCAATAGAAGCAGAGTACTTAGCAATGGTAACAACAAGTCAGGAATCCTTATGGCTTCGATAGATCCTTTTATATTTTGGATTTTAGAAGAAACATCTGACTAGCCTTTGGTGCGACAATCAGAGTGTCATCAAGCTCACCAAATACCCAGTTCAAAATCAGCGCAACAAGAACATCGATCTACACATTCACTACATCAGAAAGCTCATTCATGTTCAAGTTATTGAAGTTCTCTTTTTCCCTACAAAATATCAAGTTGCAGACATTTTCACAAAGTCTCTTACAGAAGCAAAGTTTTCCAAACTTTGATCTATGGTAGGAGTTCATGAAGTTTTCATTAAGGGGGGATAGGCTCTAATGCCTCATTCCTTCTCCTATTGTGTCACTATTGTAAATCCTTCAATCCTATCCCAAGTTGTTCTTAAGGGGGGATGTTAGGATATTTAGACACTTAGGAGTTAGTTAATGTCTACTTGGTATAATATGTCGTTAGGTAAACGTGTGTTTCTTAGTGTGTTTCTTTAGTATGCATTAGTATGCATTTGTAGTTAGGAAATCCGACGGTCACGATATGTTCCTGACATAGAGTGATTCGACAGTTCATATTCTCCTCGATCTTAATGACCATTGATCTATGGATTAACACTCGATTGGTCCATGATCTCTATTTAAATAGCATAGAGGATCATTTGCTGATGATCGATTGTGAAAAACTCTCTTGTAAAATATCTTTGTAATATTTTTCTTTTGCATTAATAAACTAATCCAAGTGGTCGCGTTGGCTGGGGCTGTGGATTTTTCCCCATAGGGGTTTTACCATGTAAAAACATCGGTGTGTTGATATTTGATCTGGTTGTGTGAGTGGTTAATGAAACTGTTTGTCCTCTGTTGGAATACCTGTGTTGTCGAACAAAAGCATGCACCTTCATATGTCTTCTTCTACATTTCTAGTTAAGAGTCCTTCGTCTTGTCCAATTATTCTGTTTGTTTCAATGTGGGAACGTACAAAATACAATGAACATGAATGTAAGTTGGTATGCAAGGAAAAAAAAGCAATAAGTACATATAGTAAATGAGAATCAAAGGAATAGAGTAACAGATAGAGTTAGAAGCATGCACCTTTTTTTTCCTTGATCCATGTTTGTGGTTATATAGAATCCTTTCTGTCCAAAATCTATTACAAACCAAAAAATATTAAGAAGTTAGATGATCCTAGCTGAATAATTTGGTTTTGTGCAACAAAGTATCCAAATATGCTTTGCGGCATGGAAATATGATTTTGTAATATGAATGATGTATATTTCATAATTCAAGTATGATACAAATTGTATTGTGATCAGACCAGTATGTGTCTAAGATAAAGAGGGTGTATTTTGAAATGGGCACATTTAACCATACATGGTCAATAAGTGCATTTTGTACATAGTTTAACTTATCCAAAAGAAAGCGGAGACTGTAATTGCACATGTAGTTTTCCAATTATTTTGTAGCATGTCAACATTGAATTCTCCTAGAATGATAATGGTTTCATTCATATGTAAATGTTGTAATGCATTTGAAACAACATTCAGTATGTTGGGCAATGTTGCATGTGGAGCGGCATAGAGATTCAATATTTCAATTTCCGATTCACGGAAGATTACTCTCACTAGCACCATCTCAACATTTTTTTCTTCGAAATGCATATGCTCCAAAATTGTTACATGTTTTTTCACTAATATCATCACTCCATGTATAATGTAACTTGATATGAAATTGTGATTTGGAAATTGCTTGTTTTGCATGCATAATGTCATGTATGTTTCTTGCAAGAACATAATATCATTTTGCATTGTGTCATATGTGCATGTAGGTTGCGCATTCTAAGTGAGAGAATTGATACAAATGAGTTTGTTTGTATGGATTGATAATCATATTGTAGATGGCATTTTTCACTAGTTTGAAGTCATTGCATCTCAATATCGACTTTATGTTTGACTTTGAAGTTATCTTTTGTAAGAGCGCTTAACAAATACAAGGAGTCTATGCTTATGACATGGGACATAGATGTGTATACAAGTCCACGTATTCGTATTCCAACAGGGTCGAACACAACACTATCAAGTGTTATCCCTTATGATTCGTGGACTGTACGTGCACATGCAAGTTTAATTGGAAACTATTTTCGAATCTTCAGTTGACCTCTTTTTGCTGATGTTGAAATTGGTTTTGATATTTGTAATATGGGTGTCCAATCACACGAAGTGTCTGAATTATATAGATAATCTAACTTGTTTTCTTGTCGGTGGCCAATATGCGGGTCATGTAATTTAATCCATAGGACATCAAATTTTATGTTTTGGTATAAGCTTTGAGTATTCCATATGCACCATTCACTAAGCCATCTTGTGAATCATAGTTGCAGGAATATATTTCAACTAGCATGTCTAATTTCAGGACAAGTTGCAAAGGCAAAGTGGTTGTATGTTGATGACATGGTACATTTCCATGGTTGTCTTCTTCAAGGTCAATTGAATTTATGATGATATAATTGTCATGCATGAGAGATAACATGTACTTGTTATGCATTGCAACATCCTTATTCTTGTAGAATAGGTAAGGGAAGGTTGGGTCTGTTGGTGCAGGTCACATGCAACTTGAATTGATATATGTTAAGCCATCACATGTTTGGATGTTTGTCTGAATTCTATTCAGAATTACAATAAACATTTCAATAAGAATTTTATCTTGTCTTTACAAAAGTCATTCATAATTGTTTTCATATTGACCGTAGGTTGTTCAAATATCAGAGAATCTTGTATGGGTTGTGCCTGGTAAAGATCCCCACAGAATATCATATCAATGTCCCTAAAGTATTTGGTGTGCACATGTTTTATGTTTCTCAGTCGATTTCCAATGGAATATAAGAAGCAACTTCCAATCAAGGATGCCTCATCTATGAAGGCAAGTTGTAGTTCGTCATAAATCTTAGGAAATGTATCTAACGTTTCCTTCATGAGTGGAAGAAAGTATGACTTGTTAAAAGGCATTAACAATGTAGAGTGGACTGTTGTTCCACCTACATTATATGCAACTTTTCCTGTATATGAAACTATTAGTCCCTTTGGTTTCAAATGGTCACTTGAACTGTTTGAATAATAGATTGGTATAAGCATTTGGAATAGTGATTTCGCTATGAATGTCTTGCTTGTTCCTTCCCTGCTTATAAGGAACAAGTGCACATGAGTGTGCATGTTTAAGCGTTTTTTCATTGAAATGTCATTTATAATTGCTTGTTGTTCTCGATTCAACAATCATCTAACTCTGTAGTATTCTTCATTTTCAATAAAGAAATGATGTTTTGTAACTTTAAACCCAAGATTGATACATTTTTCAATAGCAGATGCTTGAGGACAAGGAAAATCTGTTTGCAAGTCATAGGATTCACAAAGAGTTCTAGTTGTTTTATGCTTTGTTAATGTCTCATCCACATTGTTGATGTTTTCTAGTTCATCAAGTGCACTTTCTAAATCACCCCATGTTGGGTTGACATTGTATGTAAATATAGCCTCATTGGTTTGTACTGTAGTCTCATAAGTAGTATATGCAACTTCCCAGGTAGGGAAGTTATGTTTTAATGTGTTTTAATTTTGATCAAATGGAACGTACAACACTAGTTTCTCTCTACATAAGTTTTCATAGTCGATGTGTTTGTTGTATTTGAAAAAGTGTATT
>JZKD02S1812590.1:305751-324501 GCA_000966675.3 Picea glauca | reverse complement strand
TAGCATCCACGCTCAAGGGGTCTAACCCCTAGGGAGAAGAACAAGTTGTCAGGCATGAACAAATAGTTGTGGGTGATGTGGTGGGGCTGATGAGGTCCTTCCAGAGGATGTCAAAGGAACTGATTAGATGTTTGGATAGAGATGAGGCCATGGTGCCGAAACCTCCTAAGGGTCCACCACGCACCCTGGTCAGTACTAGTAGCATTAATCATGAACTCGAGAAGGTCACGTTTCTCGCATTTTTTGGTGCCTCGGACGACAAAGCCGCCGATGCATGGTTGGAGAATATGGAAATGTGATTTTTACTTCGCGACTATACCTCCAACATGAAGGTTCGCATGGTGGTCTTCCAACTGAAGGGGAACTCTCTTCTATGGTGGAAGACACTCCTACCACAATTGAACATGGTCGTCGAAAATGTGTCATGGGAACTATTTGAGGAATGGTTCCATAAGAGGTATCTGTCGGAGGAATTCAGTGAGCGTCAACTCAACGAGTTCAGTGCCTTGCGATAGGGAGGCCACATGGTGCCCGAGTATGAGGCTCATTTCATTGAGTTTCTTCGGTATGATCCCCACCTAAATACCGAGAAACTTAAGGTCAACAAGTTCATGTTCGACCATTCGTGCAAAGGTGAGGATTTTGATGCCTCAAACCTTACACGATGTTGTCCAGATGGTCCTCATAATAGAGAAGGATCTCATCAGCAGGGGTCAGAGTAGGACTCCGGTGAGACCGACAGGACCAATGACATCTGGTGCACAACAACATCAGACACTAGTTATACATCCACTAGGGTATCAAGGCACTTCCGAGAGGATCCACCTTCACTACACCTCGACGACCATCGCCTCAGTAGCAAACTCTCTACAGAGGACCACATCATCAACAACAACGTAGACTGCAACAGTTCAGGCCTATTCAACAGAACAGACCAGGGTTCCAGGCCGGTGGGTCATCAACTTCTACATCAGGGACCAAGAGTATTGGATCAAAGACAGGGTGTTGGACATGTGGAGAGCCACATTACCAATGTGATTGCCCATTTGAGAGGACCAGAGAACCTGGATTAGCAGGACCCACTACCGTGGGAGATTTTGTCAAGGCCAATTGGATTCATGAAGTGGTGAATAACTTCTAGGAAGAGCACCGATCTAATGTGCTCGAGACATCAGGTACCGTCGTTGACCAAACCCTTAGTATTTTGATAGATCTAGGTGCTATAGAGAGTTTTATTTATGGTGAAACGCTAAAAATAATTAAGTAAAGGTAGTCGAACAGGACAAGTTTAGCTTTGTAGAAATGGCTTTGGGAGCCAAACATAAGGTTGGAGGAAAGGTTGCGAGTTGTAGCCTTAACCTGGGAGAGTTTGTCACGAAGGCCAACCTATACGTCACGATATTAGGGTCTTATGGCATCATGATTGGTATGGACTTATTGGAATCGCATGAGGCGATACTCAAATGTAAGATGAAACAATTGAGTTTGGTCGATGATGAGGGATAAAGACGTGTTATTGTAGGCAGGAACCAGGGAGATTCCCTAAGGTTCATCTCTTCCCTACAGCTTCGGAAGAGCATGCGTAAGGGATGCAAGATTTACATGATCCTTGCATTGAATAAAAAATGGAATGGCGAAAGGCTTAGAAAACCTTTCTATGATGCGAGAGTTTGTGGACATTTTCCTAGAGGAGTTACCAACATTGTCATCGGAGAGGGAATTGTAATTTACCAGCGACCTAAAACCAGGAATTGAACCGATAGCAAGGACGCCTTATCAGATGTCAAACCCTGAGTTACATGAGTTGAAAATTCAACTGAAGGAGTTGTTGGACCTAGTGTTGAAGGAAAATCTCCCAGCGGACAGGTAGATATCCTCTTGAGAGATAGACTCTTAACTCTTAAGACAAAAGACACTTAACATGGACACTGACTTCCCTTCAGATCTATACAAACTAATGCATGAGGAGGAAGGAGAACATGAGTACCTTTTTACCGACGTTTGTCCCTGCACGCTCCGAGTTGAGCTCCGATCTTTCGCTCCTCGATGAGCCCTGTAGACAAACAATAGTACAACCACTTCCTACTCTATTGATATTAGCTCGAAAATAGATCTATCTATCAACAATAGGTTTATGTAAGATCAAACATGAACTAGAAAGAAACAGGCCAAGCATGTCATATTGATGAGAACAATGACAGAGGTAACTTACAACTGTGTATGTGAATGTGACAACTTCGTCAAGTCCCCTTTGTCTAACCCTTTCTCAAAAGATTCAGGACCCGGATGATAGCATCTTCACTAATTACTCTCCTCCAGTTCACCATGTGTTTCCTATGAGATCATAGGTTTCATGCTTGCAATTCTTCCCCCTTTCCACCATCATAGAGCCTGTTTATATAGGTTTAGAGAGGCTTAACCTCTTGAGGTATCTTTAGGGTAAGTTGAGGAATTCCCTCCTTAGATCAGGGATCTTCTCCTAAGATCATGATTGAACCAGGAATTCGAATGCAACTGCCTTCCAAACTTGAAAGATCCTCCCCTTATTCTCTTCAACAGATCAATTTTTGCCCAGATTAGACAATGCTCCCTCAAAAGGGGCATCATGACGCTATAGCGCTACCTAGTAAGCTCAAGGGGGGTGCCAATGCTCTAAAATGCTATAGCGCTCTTGCAGAGGGGTAGTTTGGTGCTATAACGCTCCCTAGAACATTATAGGGGAGCACCAGCGCTCCTAAGGGTGAGATAGGGGAGCGCTCTCCTTTAAAACCCTATTTTGAGAGCTCCTTTCAGGTGGCAAGAGATACCTGACTTCAGTTAGCCATTCTCTTTCTTCAAATCAGGTGTTTGAGGTATTCTAAGTGTCTCCTTAGTGTCCTCATCATGGAAATATGCTTTGTTTGACATTTGTGACACTTGTGAACAACATGCGACACTTGCGATAGTTGTTAGGATCATGCGACACTTGCGACACTCATCAAAGCGAGTAATGTTGATGTGTAACAGATTGCCCTCCAAAGTATGAAGTTAGAAGATGAGAACTGATAACCAAAATGCTTTGTAGACTTTCAAGCAAGGGTATAGACTTGGAGAACTCGACGGAAGCTGCACACAAACATTCAACAAATATTATGACATGTTTCAAAACCCAAGGCAGGCATACCTATGCTTGGGTGATCAAGACTTGCAAGATATGGCTGCCATAAAATACACTGCAGATCCATAATTGTATTGATGAAAAGGTATAGCCACCGAGGATACAATGTGGATCTATACTCTAATGACCTGGACTGATCATAGCCACAAAGAATACACAGTGGATCTACGAGATGACAGGACATAGCCACGACCAATACAAAGTGGATCTATGTAACAGTGTATGTATCATTTGTCCAAGAGAAACTCCTTCACAACCTGGGCAAAGTACATATCAAAGTGATCACTCAACCCAGGGTCTTCTTACCGATCCCAATGTGGTACGAATCTAACCATGTGAATAGATGTCTTGATGTCAAACATGGCAGAAACCACTTGATTACCGATCAATGGTGTAAACCGTTAACAAGCACGAGGGAGATCACCATTAATGTCAATGATTCCCAAGGTACCCTAGTACATTCCAACGAATGTGAATGGATGAGTTGGAGTCGAACATCTGTGGAATCATCCAATCAGAAGTCAATGATGTAAACCTACTATCGAATGTGAGGAGGCCTGCCATTGAGGCATGGAGGTCCCAAAGTACTAATTGGTTTCTAAGCCTAATTCCTGGATAATGTGTTGAGGTCGATAGGAATAGGCTTGTCGAAGGAGGGCCTTGATGTATCCCCCATCAATGACACGAAACAAACATAGAGATGTAATTGGTAGATCAAATGAACATGGAATGACACAGGTTTTGAGACAAGATATTTGTGATGGCTGACTCTAGAGGTGGATACTTCCCTTGAACACTGAGGCATAACAACAAAAACATGACATGGACCAAAACTTGATGATGCAATGGATGCTGTGACTTACATCAGGTGACCCAAAGGAGTGAAAGAAACTCAAAGGATTGGCTCAGTGTAGAGGTTCAACGGATTATAATGCGTGCAAATGACAAAGTGCCGTGTTCAAGGGCAACTCTAAGAATTACTTGGTAATGTTCTCAAGAGACTGCTTGGCTTGCTTCTTTCAAATTTTCCCCCATCTAGATAGACGAGTACCTCTTTTTTTTGATTTAGTGATCTCAAGGATGATAACACATGCTCGATATAGCTCACCTTCGGTAAGTTCCTCTTCCTTTGTTTAACGAACTGGAAGAAGTAAGGGTTTGATCCCGTATGGGCCTGTCAATGTGTGTTTTATCGAGTCCAAAGATAAAAAACTCGAAGGTTTTTCATGATTACAGAGTCTGGAAAAACACTTAAAAGATAACTCTCTCAGTTCCTTTTTCATAAAGTAGTCTAACAAGGCCGAAAAAGAGATAAACTACCACTCGAAAGATGCCCTTTCAAACCTTTTAACGAGCGTGAAAGGAAGCAAGATCACTCGACAATCTTTTCATGTTTAGAGAGTCTGAAAAGAGTTTAAAGATGATTTCAGGGGGTTCCTTTTTCGTGTGTCCATGTGGGTTTGAAAAAGAGATAAAAGTCTACCCCGTGTGTTCTCATATTTTCGAGCTTGAAAACGAACTAAGACTATGCTCATGGATGTGACAAGGCAAACAAACGATCAGAACTGCTTGGAAACCTGTAGTGTCAAAACTGCAATCTAGGGGTTTAGTGAAGCCAATATATTGTCAGAGAAACCCATAAATAACTATACCTTATAAAAAATAAAAATTTATAAATAATAATACAAGAGAAATCTTCATTTACCATTTCATTTTGCATAAGGATTTGTAGCAGTGGAGAGTCTCACTTTGGAGGTGGATCTTGTTTTGCTTGATACTAGAGCTACGGTTGACCGTTTCTCTTGCCGTTTGGACTAGGTAGATCTTCATCTCTCCTTATTTCAAACACATGGTTCAATATTCGTTTTCATAGCAATATTTAAATTAAAAAATGAAGCCCTAAGTCGCTCCAAAAAAGATCAAATCGGCCTCCATGAAAAATGATGGAAAAAAGGCATTCTTTTGCAAAAATGTTTTTAGAAGGTGATAGAAAATATGCCAATGCCTTGACACTTGGGTGGATGGGTCGTTTTTGTCAAAGAACCCATAAAAAACTCAAAAACATGCCCACACAACCATTATGAAAATTATTTTCATTTTAAAACGTTTTGTTGCT
Organism: Picea glauca; assembly: GCA_000966675.3. Classification (NCBI taxonomy): domain Eukaryota; kingdom Viridiplantae; phylum Streptophyta; class Pinopsida; order Pinales; family Pinaceae; genus Picea; species Picea glauca. The sequence continues at coordinate 319,228 of JZKD02S1812590.1, read as the reverse complement.
GCGTGATGATTGTTGAGTGATAAAAAGAGGGCATGGTCCTTTTTGAACAATGTGGGCATTAGATTTCAAGTTTTAAATTGCTTAAGAAATTGCCGAAATTGCCGAAAAAAAATGAAATAATGAAATTCTTTGTTTTTCCATTTGTAGGTGATTTCGGCGACCATGATCGAGTGGAAAGAACGAGAGCATGAGATTGATGACTTGGCTGCTTTGCAGAGTCCTCGCACGCGGGCCGCATTGAGAGCTTCTGGCTTACTGAAATTCTTCAAATTGCAACAAATGAAGAAGGAGACTCTATTGCTTGAGCACATAATCAGTTTGTGGGATGTTGCGGAGCAAGGGTTCCATATCGAAATAGAGCTTCTAACCATCAAGTTGGAAGACGTATATTTCTTGAATGGCCTCTCAAAAAGAGGGGTTCCTATATCTTTTTTCGGACATAGGGCGCTTCCTAAGCAAGTGGGCGTGTATCTGGCACGTCATTGTGTCCCAGGAGCAAGACTGGTGGGGGGTAAAATCCCTATCAAGGATATCCGAGAGTTACCCCTTCGGTCCATTTTGTTTGCCATCACAAGCGTGACAGGAATCACTAGTGCACATCTGGCATCGAGATCACAGGTAGCTTATGGCGTATAGTGTTTGGAGCCAACACTATTTAACTGGAGCGCAGGGTTCCTTTGGAATGTGAAGGAACAGGTTTCGCAGTGTAGGATGGGGCAGAAATAGTTCGGATACGGATCTTTTCTAGTCTCATTTTTCTTACAACGCATCCCCTAGATGCAGCCTCAGATAGCACTGGTAGTGCAACCAGTAGAAGAACCACAGATGGAGAGGTGGACTAGTCTGTCTCCGAGGCTAGTAGCAGAGTCAGAGTTCCGTTTCATCGGTGACTTCTTTGCTTGGCTGAGACGAAAATATCTCTGGATAGAAGACTTTCCAGATGCTGAGGTGGATTTTCGTGGGAGTATGAATTTGATTCTACCCGCGGGGGAAGATTGGGATGCGTCAGGTAAGAGACCGAGCAACACCTTGTCTAGTTTTTTTTTTTTTTTAGTTTTTAATGTATATATTTTTTTGGGTATGTAGAAGAGTTATTAATGGATGTATTGTTTTCAACATGCAGACAAGGGAGCAGTGCGCCCTGCTGAGATACTGATACCAGGATGTCGTGGGGGTGCTTCGGTTGCAGCAGATCTGGGGGCACCGGTGATAGGTCTCCAGGAGGTTGAAAGAAACCTTCAAGGCCTCACGATGGGAATTCCTCCTTTACGGAGGGGAGAAGTGCCTTTACATCTGCAGAGGCACATTGTGGGAGTGCCATAGAATGTCAATTCTCTACTGAGACACGTAGTGCATGCAGTGATATGTTACTCTCAGCACAATGTAGTGCAGGGAGATTAGAGTCTCTCTGGTGATCTTATTTTGTATGACTTGTCAAGCGATGTTGTATGGGTGTAAAGACCCAACATGTTGCTCTTCTAAATAATTTTTTGATGTAATCAAAACATTTCAGTCACGCTATGTATATATATACAGTTCCGAGTTTTTACAGTGCCAAAAACTTTGTACATGATGATGCCTTTAATGTGATGTGTTTTAATTTACATGTGATGTACAATTCACTTTCCTTTATGAAATCTTATCTATGGGAGAGATACCGATCCATGATGTAATTAGCTAACGAATCCGAAACATTGTTGAGTTCTCGTGGAATATGTTTGTATTCAATATAATCAAACATTCATTCAAGACGATGAACTTGTAGGTGGAGACGTAGCAGGATAGGATTACGAATAGCGTAGATATGATTGAGTTGATAGACCACGAGTTGGGAGTCTAGGTTAACGATGATATGAGAGATACCTAGGGAGGAGGCTTGGGTCAAGAGTCCGATGACAACATGATATTCTGCCATGTTATTAGTCGCTGGTCCTAAGAAAATACCTCCTGAACTCACCACCTCGTCAAATTGGTAAATGACCCATGTTGCCGAAGCAATGTTCCAGGTGTGTCGACTAGCACCATCCACAAACCCGAAAAAGATAGGAAAGGAAGACGTCATCTGTGCATGAAAACACAAGGCACAGTTATGAGTGACAAAGGTAAAGACTCGAGCACACGAAAGAAACAGACACACCAAACTAAAATACAATAATGTACAACGTACACATGCTAGGTGATCTAGGTATAGTACTTTTAAAGGTAAAGCCCGTTCCGGGGCTCCCCTAGGGAAATTCCATCATAATTGACTAACTCGTAGGTGCCTCTATGTAGAACATGTTTTACGATGTAAGGGCCATGCCATAGAGGTTCTAACTTACCTGTCCCTAATTTGTCATGAGCCTAGTCATAGACGAGGACTAAGTCTCCTTCTGCAAAAGTCCGAGGATGGATGGATTTGTCGTATTGATTTTTAATCCATTTCTGATGTGCCTCATTAACGAGATCGACATCACGATGTGTTTCATCCAGTTTGGATAGATATAAGAAACGTTCTTCTTCGACAGAAGTATGGCGTAGGAGTTCTACTTTAAGTTTCAGAGATGCAATCTCACACTCAGTTGGTAAAATGGCTTCAATGCCATACAACAACTGGAAAGGAGTAAATCCAGTTGTGGTTTTCATGGAAGTACGGTAAGCCCAGAGAGTGGAAAAAAGTTGTAGATGCCAGGATGTCTTGTTTTCCCCTACCATGCATTGAATCATGTTTTTTAGGACTTTGTTGATGGCCTCAACTTGTCCATTGGCCCGAGGATAGTATGGGGATGAGTTTTCATGAAAAAAACTCAATTTGACATGCAATTCACTCATCATTTGGTTCTTAAAGTGTGCACTGTGATCAGTGAAAATGGCGCATGGTACACCAAAATGAGTTATGATGTGGTTAAAAAGAAACAGAGCTGCGGTACGACCATTGTTCAGAAAGGTAGGCATAGCCTCAACCCATTTGGTAAAGTAGTCGATGATGATGATTATATAACTGTGCCCCCCAACTGAGGTAGGCTTACATTGCATGAAATCAATACCCCACTTGGCGAAGGGGCCGATGGTGATAATGGGGTGCAGCGTAGTAGGGTGGGTGTGTGCTTGGTTGTTAAAAACTTGGCAGGGTGGGCATTTTTTGACTGCCTCAATCCAATCTTTGAAAATCGAGGGCCAAAAATAGTCGGCACGTAGAATTTTTTGGGCTGTGGCCATCCCCGAAAGATGACCGCCACAGGCTCCTAGGTGACAGTCATTCAGAACGTGTTCAACATCCGCATGAATCAAACATCATCGAAGGATGGTATCAATACCACGATGATACAAGGTATCGCCGACGATGATATAACGACAAGAATGGTGGCGAATAGGTCGACGCTCTTCACGGGAAGTGTTAGGCTGAAAACATTGGGTTTGGAGATAAAGGAGGATGTCTCCGTACCAAGGATCAGATGTGCTGATGAGAAAAGGATTTTTTTCAAGGAGAGAATCTCTAGGTTCGATGTCTTCATCAGCATGGGGGAGATCGCAGATAAGTTCCACAAACACTAGGGACTTTGGGCTTTGGACTTCGTAAATTTAAGATCGAATTCCTAAAGGATGACGATCCATTTAGAGTATTTACCCCCGAGCACTTGACGTGTCAAGACGTGGTACATGGGGTTGGATTCCGCAATCACCGTGGTGGTGCGTAGTAAGATGTAATGGAAAAATATTTGGACAACGATGACGGCTGCCAGAGCCAGTTTCTCTACATGTGAATATCGGAGCTCGGGTCCAGATAGACTCTTTCTCAGGTAATAGATCACATGTTCCTCACCGTTGGGGTCCTCCTGAACTAACACCATTGCAATAGTGGAAGTGGAGGTAGATAGGTAAAGGATGTAGTCCTTTGTATACTCCGGAGGGTGAAACAAAGGTGCGTGGGTCAAGGCATGCTTGAGAGTATCGAATGACCATTGAGCGATGTCATCCCAGATGAAAGGGGTGTTTTTTTGCAGCAACCACATGAATCCTTTAGTTATCTCAGCGTAGTTACAAATGAAATGGCAAAGGAAGTTTGCTTTTACTTGCAAACTTTGGAGTTGGTTCAAATTAGTAGGTGGAGGTAAGGATAGAATAACCTTAATCTTTAAGGGATCCACCCTAATCTTGTCTTCAGAGACAATAAAACTGAGGATTCGACCGGATTCGACAGCAAAAATACACTTATGTGGGTTCAAGCGAATACGATAAAACCGACATCGAAGAAAAATAGCCCGTAAATGATCAATGTGATCGGATCGATTGGATGAGTGGGCAGGTAAGTCGTCAAGGTAAGGTTCTGCGATATGCTTGATATCATGGAAAGCGTATGACATGGCCCACTGGAAAGTAGCACCGGCATTTTTAAGACCAAAAGGTAGCTTTCGATAGGCGAAAGTTCCCCATGGGCAGATAAAGGCTATCTTATGTTGATCAACAGGTAAAATTTCAATCTGGTTATACCCAGAGAAGACATCCATGAAAGAGAATATTACACTCCTAGCGCAATTATTAATGATTTGGTTGATGAAGGGCATAGGGTAGTTTTCCTTGGGACAAGCTTTATTGAGATCCCGATAGTCAACAAAAACACGGATGGTCCCCTATTTTTTGGCAACCGAAACAAGGTTGGAGACCCATTCTATCAAAGGGACAGGATAGATAAAGCCAGATTTTAAAAGTTTCTCAACTTCTGCCTTTATAGCCGTGATTTTTTTGGGATGGACAGGGCAAAGTTTTTGTTGAACGGGTTTCGCACCAGGGTAAGTCTTGATTTCGTGCACGACGATTGAAGGGTCGATCCATGGCATTTCCTTGTAGCTCCAAGCGAAGACATCGCAGAATTCTTTAAACAGAGCGGTGTAAGAGACCACTTCTTCAGGTGTGCAATTAGCACCAAGGTTAATGTTTTCCTCAACACCTTCTTTGATCAAAATATCGATAACAATCATAGTAGATATGTTACCCATATTCCTCTCAGAAAGAGTATCTTGTGTGAGGATGGGAGATTGTGGGGCATCGGTAACATCAGGAGGGAAGACAGAGTGTATGTATGTGTGGATTTCTTCTAGAGGCAGAAGACAAGAGGATTGATGATGGTTATCATTCCAAGGCATGTCATCAATGCGAAGCATTTCCATAATAGATTCGTTAGAAGGGAAAATTTGGGAAATGTAATTGATTGCAGACGATAGGGAATCCAACCATGAAGGCATCGAGTAGGCATCAGGTGCCAAGAAATGTGGGTTGTCCAGAGAGGGAGAGGTAGATTGAGTAGCTATGTATGCGGCCTCAGTCAGGCTAAGTGGCATGGTGTCACCAAGCACATCGAATTCCATAGGACTAGGTACAATCCAAGGGTCAGATGATTCCAAGGATTGATAAGGCATAGTCAGAATCATATTGATGGTGGCAATATGATGCGCGGTGGGTGGAATTGGTGTAGGGAAGGTACCCATAAGGCTAGAATATTTCAATAAGCCAACACCAACACTTTCATATGTAACTGGGTGGTCTCCCAAAAAAGGAACGTTGTTGGTGACATGGGCACGAGCGTCAGGTGTACAGAAATCGAGTTGATCGATAGTGACAATTTTTCCTTGATAGGGGAATTGTACACATCGAAACACTGACGAGGCGGCAACAGTCATAGCATAGAACCAACTTCTTCCAAGTAGTAGGTTGTAATCGAGGGGGGCATCGACCACCTCGACATCAACGGTAATAGTTTTTTCGCCCAACTGAACGGCTAAGGATTGTGATAGTCCGTGAGGATGAAAACCTCGTCCATCAAAAGCGCGTAACATTGTAGGGGATTTGTTAAGGGCAGATGATTTTAAGCCTTTCCAACAAGCTAAAGACATGATGCAAGTAGAGGCTCTCTCATCCAAGATAGTTTGGTGGATTTGTTGATTGTGAACAAGAACATCGATCTAAAAAGCTAGTTGGTGAGAGAGTCGGGGTTGATAATCATCCATATTAAACATGAGGTTATTTGATGACTCAGGATCAAAAGCGCTGATGGTAGCTAAGAGCGTTCTACATTGGCTGGGTCAGTGTTGTAGAACTTCCAAAGAAGACATAACACACGGTTCTTGAGCCAAATCTTCAACAATGTTGTAGTTTTGGGCAGTTCGTGAACTAGGATTAAAGGTAGACTTTCGGATAGTGATCTTAGGAGGGCGTAAAATGGAGTCGAACAAAGGTTTCTCAATCTGAAGTGGCCTGGATGGAGGGCTAGTAGACGGAGGACTAACGACATATGGTAATGGGTCCGACGAGGAACCGTTAGCGGGCTTCGCCTTATTAGGTTTAATCGGTGTGTCATAATTCATAGTGCGAGTGGTTAGATTAATCCCATTAAACATGTAAATATGGGCACTTGTCAAGGCCTCATCATGGGTTTGGTTGGAACTACCCCCTGTAGTGGGGGTTTGAGCAACCAAATATTGCTGCTGCAGAAAAGGCTGGGTAAGCACACAGGGTTGGGAATTTCCCTTAAAAATCTTGGCCACTTCATTACGGTGTGGACAGTCTTGAGTTTAGTGATCATTTCCAAAAATGAGACATGGGAATTTCGGTTTCCGTTGTGGTTGTTTTCCGACAGCTGGGGTTTGCGGTTGATTTTTTGGTTGTTCGTTGTTGTTGATTTTTTTTGGTTTATTTCTTTCTTTCTTCTTGCCCCCAAGTTGTTGTGAAGGGGTTGATTGGACCACATTCACCTCAGAGACCTAAGTTTGAGGGGAGGTAGAAGAGGGTGCATCCGAACTTGGAGCAGGCGTCGAAATGGACCGCTGGGTTGTTCCAATTGAATGGGAAGTAGATTGGGTTTTGATGGAACCAATGAATCCATCCACATGTGAGGTAGACGATGGTTTGGATGGATCGTTAGTGGCATGGGTAGAATTTGGTATCAAGTCATACAAAGTACCATATTGTGAATAAACCAAATCCAAGTACTAGGCTCGAGCAATAGCCTCTTGTTCGATGACTACACCACCCATGGAAACATCACGAGAAATCTGGGGTAACAATGATTTGGTGAACCATTCCGCTAATAATTGGTCAGGAATGACCGCTTTGATTAGCCTTCATCGTCGTCTCCATTCATGAATATGATCAGAGATATGTACGGAGGTTGTATGATGAAGGGAGGTCAATAGTTTAGTACCCGTCTCGTATCGAATGGGTAGTTGGAAGTGTGTGAGGAAGGACATGGCAAGAGAGTTGAAATCATGAAAAGAAGCATGTGGTAGTTCAATGTACCACTTTTCTGCAGAGCCTGTAAGCATTCGTTGGAAAAGACGCAAACGTATAGAATCGTCCATGAAGGATTTGGATGAACACCACAAATGGAAGGTCATCACATGGTTATTTGGGTCTTCTCCAGACTTTTCGTCGAATTTTGGAATATCAGAAGGAAGTTTAGCTAGAATAGCTGGCCAAACTAGAGAATGAAAAATAGGATCATTCATTAACCAAGACAAGTCTGGAAGGTATATAGTTGCTAGGAAAGGTAGTTGTCGGTTAACCTGTGGGTAATACTGGTGTGGCATAGGGACACCAGTAGGACCATACACTGGGTTAGACAGATAATTGTAGCCAGTGGGTCCTCTCGTATAAGGTTGGTGTTGACCATTGTACATAGGATTTGAGGTGTTTTGAGAAACATGTGCGAGTGGAGGATAACCGGATGGGTTTTGAGGATTATAAACCGGATTCGGCATTTGTCCATAAGGAGGTTGTTGTGGAGCTTGAGAATTGTGTCCCGCCAAGAACTGTGGGTTTCCTGGAAAAGGAATATTCCATGGATTGGGTGTGGCGGACACATTTTGTTCGTACGGTTGATGGTAAGATCCGGATTGAGGCTGCCCCCCAGCATGAGGGTGCCCTCCAAATGGAAATTGTTCTCCGGTGGGAGGATGCCCCCGGCTTGAGGTAGAGTTCCCGGAATTTGAGAACTAGACATAAATGAATGACCGGTACTGCTTAACTAATTAACACCACCAAGACCGATCCATCTAGGTTGTTGTATAGGTATGGAACTTCCCAGCATAACTTGGGTAGTAGTGGTAGCGGAAGAATTCAGTGCTCTGTACACAAAAGGGAGTGATGATGAAGGTCTAGGTGTTATTGGTGTGCCAATTGTAGCTTGGCTAACCACCACATTACCAATGGGAATAGTCGGAACGTGGGGGACCATTGTAGAATGGGCTGTTTGGAGAGAAAAAGTGGACCTTGGGCCAACGGACGATGTGTTCAGACTGAGGGATGGTGTGGCTGAAAAAATGATAGTACTGGTAAAATGGTTTAAAGGTACGGTGGAGGTGATAGGGGCGTCAACACCTATTCTTGTTTCATAAAGATTCTGCACCATGTGCGATGGACTTCGAAAAATGTCTGCGGTCTAAAAGGGGTCACTGACTAAAGGGTTTTAATGAGACCCAGTCGGAATGTCAGAAGGATTGACAACGACAAATTCACCGACTAAATTCAGTTGGAGAACATGTCGCTCGTATCCCTCCAGAATCCGAAAAGCTTCCGGAGACTCTGAAACAATTCAAAAATTCTCTAACGGGGTGGGAACTTCTTCTTGGGAGGTTGTAGTGTCATGAACCTCGCTCTGTTGAGGAGATTCCTCCATAGAATGAAGGGGTAAAGGGGTATTCCCTTCCATGATTTATGGAGGAAGTCCCTATAGCCTCTGCGAACGACATGGAGGGTCGATGTTTGTGAAAAAGAGGTGGAAGAAAAATCTATGGCCAACTACTGAAAAGAAACAACATACGCTAATAGAATCTAGGAATCACAACCAAGCAAACAAGACCTTCTCTCAATGACCGTACTAGTTGGTGATTGTTGTTGGGAAATAATACCCTACGGACTAGCAAGCTAGGGTTAGACTTGCATGCAGATCATGACCTTAAAGAAATCACTTTTAACCTATCACCCCAAAATTCAAACCCCTTTTTCACACACAAACATGGAAAGGACCTACTAACCTTTTTACTGATGTTTGGTGTAGATCCTCCGTTGCACTTTGTCCGCTTGCTTGCGCTGCTCCTTCCAAAGACAATCCTGCAATCAAGACAAAACACTACGCATGCATGCTATTTTTCTACTTGAGGGTTAGAGATTAAGCATAAATCCAATAAAACATATAAAACTCATGCATTGGGATGAAAAAAGTATTCTTTATTATTTTCAAGATGAATCAACTCACAATCAATGTTGAGACCGACCACCGTTCCTTGATCCTGATCCTGGGATCCTCCTCTTATTTGTCCTCCAACTACTTTGCTTTAATTCTCCTTAAGCTTGAGGAAAGGCTAAAGGGTTGGGACAAATGGATTCGGAAATTGGGAAGAGTTTCTTTGCTATCTTTTTCCTCTTCCAAATAGTACCCCTACCCCTTCTTTTATAGGCTAGAAGGAGCTAGGGTTTTGGAAGAACTCTCGGCCATGCATGGCTGGGAGTTTTAGTTAACTGAACCATATCTTTTGTCCCGTCGACAACTTTCCTATTTTTGTGCTTTGTTAGGTAAACAGGGGCTGTAGTAGGCCTGCTAGCATTCCAACACGTGCAGTAGTAGGTCTTCCAACGTTCCAATGCATGCAGTAGTGAGTTAAGGCGCGTTTGACTTAACTCAAAAGGATTTTCAAAGAGGTTCATCAACATGGCTTTGGCAAGGAATCGATATGAGTTGGCCTGATGCCAGGTAAGCATGTGTGTGTAATTTAGGGTTATAACAGATGCCCCCTAATGTGTGAGGTCAGAAGAGCATCTGATGGCTGAAATACATTACCAATTCTTTACCAATCTGTACTGATGTGCTAAATGAGTGAGTCCAGGAATCAGGAATAAGGTGGTGCCGTCTGCAAAAAATATCAAATGTCTCACCGAGGCAGGCATACCCATGCTCGGGAAAAAATAGAACCATGTATACCAATCAAATACACTGTAGATCCATGTCAAACAACTATGAAGAGTAGCCGTGAATAATACACAGCGGAGCTACATCTTGAAATCAGAAAGATATACATATAAAGTATCCATCTCCCATAAGCTGATTCTGCCTGATGGCTGTACTTCAGAGCTCGAGCAACAACTTCAAAATCTTCTAAAAATCGGGTAGGAGTGTAATATGAGTGTATGACTGCACTACCCAGAGATCTTTGACGGCTCGTCGGTTATGGACTTGATAATCTTGATGATCGGACTAAAGGCTTCAGGGATTTCGAACAAAGACTTGATTGGAAGTTCAGGATGGTCGGGTATGCGGACAATGGACATATTGCAGAGGGGCTGACTCAGGCTTAGTGACAAACTTCCCTTGGACAATAGCACGGCAAGTGATAAGACTCAGGCAACATATCTGTTAATCATAAGTCTACGAAGCAGGAGGCAACACAACCTCTCCCTATGTTTGGAAGAGTAACCAAACGGTGGAGGACACAACTCTATATAACGAGAAAAACTTCCTAAGGTCGTACTACATACCATAGTCTGATGAATCAAATGGACAGATGTGCTTTATCCAAGGGCGACTCATGATGCTGCCAATAAAGAAAATACTTTTCCCATCCTCTTTTTGGGGTATATTTGATTTTTTTGTTCTTTTTGATGATTTTGACAAAGAATAAAGGAGTATTACATTACAATGGAGGAACGAGTACAAAAAACATACAATCTCAAGTCACAATGACAAGACTGATGTTCTAGGGAAATTATACTCGCGAAAAATACTCCAGTGGCCAAAGGTGTTAATACGTAAAGGCAAACTGTTACTAGGCTGATGGGTAAAGGATGCAAATGCGGTTGATAGAACACACAATGGTAACGTCCTTCAACGTAAGTTTAACAAGCTCAGAGAAGGTAAGCTCGGTGGTTTTTCATATTTAGAGAGTCTGAAAAAGCATAAAAGGAAACTCCCTTGGGGTACCTTTTTCGTCAATAGTCTAGTCGGTTCGAAAAAGGGGTAAACTAGCACCGATTAGACGTCAATTCAAAACCATTTTAACGAGTGTGACAAGGACAAGATCACTGGGCTATTTTTTCAATTTTAAGGAGTTTGAAAAAATATTAACTATGGACTCCGTCAGGAATGTTCTTCTGGACCATTTTAACGAGTGTGAAAGAATAAGGTCACTTGACGATCTTTTCAATTTTAGGGAGTCTGAAAAGAGCTTAACTATGGACTCCGGGGGGGGTTTCTGTTTCGTAAATTTAGTCCCTCAGGCTTGAAAAAGGAATAAAATCTTACTTGAGGATACTCTTCTAAAGAATTTGAATTCAATAGAGTATTCCTTTGTTCGTACAGTTGACTGTTCAGACCGAAAAAGGGGAAACTACCGTCGGACAAACGTGACTTCAAATTTTAGTTTAACGAGCGTGAAAGATCACAAGATCACTTGGCAATCTTTTCATGTTTAGAGGGTCTGAAAATGGCTTAAAAGGAGACCTGTAATGTTTTGGGAGTCCGGAGGGTAAGACAAAGAGTGAAAAAAGACCCATGCAAATGAGGCTCAAACTCATATTCGGGAAATACTACACGGACTCCCGAGCCTACAATGTTGTTAGAAACAACATGGACACCATAATGCAACCAAGACCTACCTAGGGCATCCATGTTTTGGTAAGCTCTACCACCAAGTTGCGACACTTCTAGAGCAGATATGACGGTTTCGTGCCACAACCGGATGGGATCGATCCTATGTCATAAGAACAAAAGGCAACGAGATGAAACAGTTGGGATGAAATCCTACCCTATATGCTCAAGTTGATTTTTTTTTTTTTATGGACCGTCAATATATATTTTTTATTTTTTGAAACTCAATAAAAATTGTCCCAATACCTGATCAAATCCCTCCCATATAACTCCTGGATCAGTCTAAATGGTTTTTGGTATAAAGAAACTGATAAAGGGCCCCAAAAAAGTGACAAAAAGAGGCCAAAAAGTCTATAAATAGAAGCTGGCAGCTCATTATCACCATTGTTGATTTGGAAATTGACTCTGGAGCCAAAAGACCCCCTTTGCCAAAGATCATGATTCCGGGAGCTACAGTGGACGAAACGGACTTCTGCTTGGACCAAGTAAGTACAAACTCCCTTATCTTGCAATTCAATACTTCATTTATTGCATCTAAGTGTGTTTTGGGGGTGGTCGTCGACCTCAAAGAGGTCGGCCCTGGGCAAACGCGGGCTGTCTAGGGACAGGCCGCGGGTACCCACGACTGTCGCCTCTATAGGCCATGGGTACCCCCCACGTGATGAAAAAATTGGTTTAAACAAGTACTGATCCCCCCCTTTTTGCTTTGTTGTGTTGGCAGGATGTATGTTCAGTGGAGGGAGAGGGAGCACGAGGCCTCCAATGAGTTAGTGGCCACAGATCCAAACGTTATGACCGTACTGACGCAGTGTGGTTTAGTGAAATTCTTTTTGTGTCCATTTATGTGCGCGCAACCAAGGCTGCTGAATGCCCTGGTTGACTATTTGCACCCTGATGCAGAGGCTTTCATGATAGAGGGGCAATCCTTGGTGCCCACCACCAAGGATATTTATTTTTTGACTGGCCTCTCGAGGAGAGGGGAACCAGTCAACTTTCAGACTTTTCCTGCGGGGCCGAGCAAAGTCTCGGAGCTGATAGAGGAGTATTGTGAGGCTGGGACCGATCAAAAATCTTCCTTGGTACCCGTTAGTAGGATTACCAGCCTCGCCCTTCACACTATTTTATCGCTCATTGGGCAGATTACCGATTCCGCAACCGTGCATCAGGCTTCGCGCGCACAGATGAACTGTGCAATCCAGTGCATGAATGCACAAATTTTTGATTGGAGTACCACACTACTAGCGAGCATGATGGGTCAGTTGACAGCTTGCAGATAGCGGACACATAGGAACTTCGGGTTTGGGACCATCTTGTGTTCATTTTTCTTTGAGAGAGTTCCACGCTTTAGTCCTCGGCTGACAGTACGAGGACATCTGGCCACTTTCCTCGCAGTATGCAGATGGGCAGCATTACTGCCGCGACAGGGTGGTGGAAGGACCACCGAGGCCTTCAACGATGACTTTTTTGCTTGGCTATCATGGCAGATCCCGACTATTGAGGACTACCCATACGTGGGGATCGACTTCTCCAGAGATCCAGCGATACCAGTGCCTCCTGGTGAGGAGTGAGGGGAGATGGGTAAGTCTCCACCTATATAGTTTTTTTTGTTTGCATATGTAATTTTTATGTCTTTTTTGATATATATCATGTTTTTGTATACCAGAGTTTTTGATGGGTGAACGTTTATTGCATGCAGATGTGGGACCCGTGCGACCTGTCAACTATGCAAGGAACAGGCGTCGTTCATGGCCAGAAGCTGCAGGTGCCGCTGCTGGAGGAGAAACAGTGGCCGGGAACCTCCCAGCAGGAGAGTCCGAGAGAGTCCTGAGGCAGATTGAGCGGAACTTTACTGCGCTCACTCAC
>JZKD02S1812590.1:284390-295690 GCA_000966675.3 Picea glauca | reverse complement strand
AAAGGGGTGCATGGAAGTGAAACGGATGGAATGATGACTCAATCCCCAAAAATGCATCAAAGATGATAAGCAATCATTTCTTTTCGATGAATATCTATTTAAGGGAGAGAGAGAGTTCTTTTCACTAACAAGCACTAGTAAGGAATGTCCTCAAACAAATTTTCTTCAATCAAATCCAATGTGGTGCTAAAACTTTTTGGAAATACCTTCTAATATGAAAAATCAATCATGAAGATGCCTCTTTATTGTTTGTATGTGAATAATGATTAATTCAAAACAACGCTTTTCTTGCCAATTATCCTTTTGGATCAAGGAAACTCAGACAAACACAAGCAGGTTTCGTACAAACAATACACCCTCTCATTGTGATAAAAAACAAGAAGCAAAAGAAGAGAAAAAACAAAGAAAATCAAGAACATCACACCAAAAGAAAATGTCGAAGAAAAATGACCTCGACTAAAACCAAATGAAGAGGTTCATAGACTTTTGATTTACTTCACCAGAGTTTCTCGCTCAGTCAAAAAGGAGAGAAAAATAATGCATGGGTTTCAAACTCCCAACAACAGAAAAACTCAAAAAATAGTGAAGAAAGCTACAAAATCTAAACAACAAGGTGTTTGTTCCTCAGAAGGAAGGATGTCAAGGTTGAAAAGGAAGAATCATTGACTCACAGGGAGGCTCAACAAGTGGAATACAGAGGCTAGACCCTAAAAAGAGCAATTCTAGAAAGGTTTTTGGCCAAAAGAGGGTTGGCGCTCTGGTGTAAAGGGCACCAAGCATTATAGCGCTCTGTGTAAGACAATCAAGGAGCACTGGAGCTCTGTTAACACAGCCACAGGGGTGCCAAGTTTAAAAAGATCCTAAAAATGTCAAAAAATCCAAAAATTGCAGTCTAGTCTTGTCAATCAAGCTGAGTGTGATGGGGTAGGGAGTCAATCAGCTCATGAAATTAATCAAAAAGGGGGTGAACCAGGTCTGAAAATGATCAAGGGGTAAAACAAGGTCTATGAGGAGAAATCAAAACAAAAAGGTTTCGATTCGAGGGTCCCCAGTGGAGTCACCAGTTTTTGTTGAAGGAAAATCTCCCTTCGGACATGTAGATCTCCTCTTGAGAGCTATACTCTTAACTCTTAAGACAGAAGATGCTTAATGTAGACACTAACTTCCCTTCAGATCTATACAAACTAATGCATGAGGAGGAAGGAGAACAAGAGTACCTTTTTACCGACGTTTGTCCCTGCACGCTCTGAGTTGAGCTGCGATCTTTCGCTCCTCGATGAGCCCTATAGACAAACAATAGTACAACCACTTCCTACTCTATTGATATTAGCTCAAAAATATATCTATCTATCAATGATAAGTTCATGTAAGATCAAACACGAACTAGAAAGAAACAGGCCAAGCATGTCATATTGATGAGAAAAATGACAGAAGTAACCTACAACCATGGATGCGAATGCGACAGCTTCGTCAAGTCCCCTTTGTCTAAACCTTGCTCAAAAGATTCAGGACCCGGATGACAGCAACTTCACTGATTACTCTCCTCGAGTTCACCGTGTGTTTCCTATGAGATCAAAGGTTTCATGCTTGCAATTCTTCCCGCTTTCCACCATCATAGAGCTTGTTTATATAGGTTTAGAGAGGCTTAACCTCTTGAGGCATCTTTAGGGTAAGTTGAGGAATTCCCTCCTTAGATCAGGGATCTTCTCCTAAGATCATGATTGAACCAGGAATTTGAATGCAACTGCCTTCCAAAATTGAAAGATCCTCCCCTTATTCTCCTCAACAGATCAACTGCTGCCCAGATTAGACAACGCTCCCTCAAAAGGGGCATCAGGGCACTATAGCGCTACCTAGTAAGCTCAAGGGGGGCGCCAACGCTCTAAAATAGTATAGTGCTCCTGTAGAGGGGTAGTTTGGTGCTATAACGCTCCCTAACACCTTATAGGGGAGCGCCAACGCTCCTAAGGGTGAGATAGGGGAGCGCTCTCCTTTAAAATCTTAGTTTGAGAGCTCCTTTCAGGTGGCAAGAGATACCTGACTTAAGTTAGCCATTCTCTTTCTTCAAATCAGGTGTTTGAGGTATTCTAAGTGTCTCCTTAGTGTCGTCATCATGGAAATATGCTTTGTTTGACATTTGCGACACTTGTGAACAACATGCGACACTTGCGACAGTTGTGAGGAACATGCGACACTTGCGACACTTATCAAAGTGAGTAATGTTGATGTGTAACACCTAGGACTTATACGTCCAAGTGTGTCACCTTAGGGTGCACCTGTTATTTTCACATAGAATAAGGATGGGTCGTGGAGACTCTGTATTCACTACCGTCAATTGAACAAGGAAACGATCAAGAACCAGTATCCGTTGCCAAGGATTGATGATCTGATTGATCAGATGAAAGGCGTGACGGTGTTTTCAAATATCGAGTTGAGATCAATGTATCACCAGTTATGGATCAAGGAGGAAAACATCCCTAAGAGTCCCTTTAAGATAAGTTTTGTACATTACGAGTTTATTGTTTTACCGTTTGGACTGAAAAATGCCCCTGGGGTATTTATGAGCTTGATGAATGGGGTGTTCCACAATTACTTGGACAAGTTTGTTCAAGTATTCATTGATGATATTTTGATATATTATCGGACGATGGACGATCATGACGAGCACTTGTTCTTGGTACTACAGTGTCTACGAGAGAACAAATTGTTCGGGAAACTGTCGAAGTGCTCATTTTATCAATCGAAGATTCATTACTTAGGGCATGTCATTTCCGACGAAGGTATTGCTGTGGATCCAACAAAGGTTGAGGCTATTATGAAATGGCCTGTGCTGACGAATGTCCCAGAAGTGCGTAGCTTCATGGGTTTAGCAGGATATTATCGAAGATTCGCCGAGGGTTTTTCGAAGATAGAAAATCCGATTACCGAATTGTTGAAGAAGAACAAGAAATTTTTTTGGACCGAGAAATGCACGAAAGAATTTCAAAGGCTCAAAGAGCTGTTGACGAAAACACTGATACTAAAGGTCCCTGACATGGACAAGGACTTCTTGGTATGCACTGACACATCCAAGGAAGGCTTAGGTGAAGTCTTGATGCAAGACAGTCGAGTGATTGCTTACATCTCGATAAAGTTAGGAAGGCATGAGGAGAACTATGCGATGCACGATTTGGAGTTGTTAGCCATTGTGTATGCCTTGAGAGTATGGAGACACTACCTTATTGGATGAAAATTCAAACTAAGAATAGAACACTGTGGTTTACAACACATTTTCATGCAAAGAGAATTGAACGTGCGATAAAGGAGTTGGTCGAAATTTCTTAGCGAGTACGATTTCGAGATTACCTACATAAAAGGAACACTGAACGAAGTGGTAGATGCGTTGAGTTGGAGACCACACATATTTTCGGTGATGCCTCTTCAGACGAATCTACATGAAAATATTCTAACTTTACAACGCAATGATGATTGGTATAAGGAGGTTAAGGAATTTATCGAACAAAACACCATGATGGTGCCCAAGTTTGAGGGATTTACTATGGAGAACGACAAAATATTGAGATTTAATGGTCGGGTTTACATACCTCCCAATGACAAGTTGAGGAGTTTGATCCTAAACGAGGCTCATAGAGTAGTATATATGGCTTATCCAGGAGTCATGAAGATGAGGGCATACCTCAAACCCTTATTCTTTTGGAAAGGAATGAATGCGGATATAGTCAACTACATGGCAAGGTGTCTAGAATGTCAGATGGGGAAGGCTAAACATAGACATTTGACAAGATTCATGCATCCACATGCTATTCCAGAATTGAAATGGGAAGTCATTTCGATGGATTTCATTGTTGGATTACCCCTAACGGTAAGGAGACACAACTCAATTTTTTTAGTATTTGACACTGTAACGAAGTGTGCTCATTTTATTCCTGTGTGTACAACATTTCAGGCACCTAACATAGCTAGATTTTTCATCAGTGAGATTGTAAGGATGCATGGTGTGCCTAAGAGGATCATATCCGATCGTGGATCAGTGTTTACAGGACGATTTTGAAATAGTTTCCAAGAGGCCTTGGGAACCCAACCTAAATTTAGTACCGTGTATCACCCGAAGACAGACAGGTAGGCAGAACGAACAAACCAGATCTTGGAGGATATGTTGTGTATGTATATAATGGACCAACAAAAGTGTTGGGAAGAATTCTTTCCACTGGTAGATTTTGCATATAACAACAGTTATCAAAGCACCATCAAGATGACGCCATTTGAGTTTCTTTTCGGGCGACCGTGTCAGATACCTTTGAGTTGGGATCGGCTTGAGGATAAGGTCCTAGTGGGACCAGAAGTGATCCAAGAAATGGAAGATCAAATGCAAACAATAATACAAAGGATCAAGGAAACACATGATCGATAGAAGAGTTATGTCAATGCGCATTGTGTCGACCATAGTTATGAAGTTGGTGATCGAGTCTTCTTGCGGGTGAAACCACACAAGAGTTTGATCAAGTTTGGAAAGGGTGCTAAACACTCTCCTAGGTTTGTGGGACCCTTTGAGATTGTGGAAAGTAAGGGGCCCATGGCATATTGACTAGCCTTGCCTGATTCTTTGAGGGTTATGCATGATATTTTTCATGTATCTATTTTGAGACATTATGTTAGCGATCCTACACATGTGATTGACATGATTTCCTTGCAGTTGTCGGATGAGGGTGTGCTCGCAATGGAGCCAATCCACATTCTGGACCATCGCATTCGAAATCTTTTTCATCAAATGATAGATCAGGTCAAGGTCCAGTGAGAAAACTATAGTCCTTACTCGACAACCTGGGAGGACGCATATGATATGCGTCAACAATTTCCATTTTTGTTTGATAGCTAGACATATAGATATTGTGAGATATTTCATTTTGTCACTTATATGTTGTGAAAATTCGAGATGAAGTTTAAACCAAGAGGGGGTGTATGTAACATATTGCTCTTGCAAAAACCTGATTGGACTTATTCTTTTAGGACACTTGCGTGTAAGTGATCTGGTTCATTATACGATTGTCTGTTTTGATTTATGATTATCAGATGTTGTGGATTTGATGATATGTTATTTTGTTATATTTATATCAACAGGTGCTATTGAGAGGGTTTTCCTAAGTGTGCAGGACTCTGGATGTTTGAGGATGTCGATGGCATTGATGGATCTCCTTGGACCCTAAATCGAGTCATGGAATGGAATGTTATGGTTTGAATGATTTTGATATTACATATGAGACATATGACTAGATATTATGATGTTGATTGTTATCGTTGACATGTTTCGTTGATGAATGTAGGTTGACGATAGCTTGCCAACTAGACTCACATTTGGAGCAAAGGGGCCATGCACGACAACCAAATATATTGAGGGAGAGGTGTGGCAACATCCTTACCACAACCTATTAGCACTCCCATCGTGGCTTGAGCTATAGGTTAACGATTACCTAGTTGGAGAGTCCCATGATGTCGTTAGGGAAGACTGTGACAGTCACTCATGATGATTCTAAGGGGTGTGAAATAAGGCAGGGCCCTTATTCCTTAGAGGCCCTTAGTCTCCTACAAGGTCACCTGATGGAGTGTTGACTCCAGGGGTTTGACGTCTACCAAAATCATTCAAAAGGCAAGTGGCACCCTTGGAGAACGTAGTGCTTCTTGAAGGGCACGTCGTGTAAATAAAACAGGAATGTGGGCGAGTGGCACCCTTGGAGCACGTAGTGCATCTTGAAGGGCACACCATGGTTTTTAACTCTGGTAAGTTGATGAACCTAGTACATAGAAAACTATGCCTCCATGGGACCTGGTCAACCTTAAAATGAATGATTGTATCAGTAAAGTTTAATAACTAATTTCCCTTAAAAACTGTTGCCGAGCTTAGTGAATCTAAAAGCCTAGGTCTAAGTAGAACTTCTGAAAAAAAACAAAAAAACTTAAGGACATTTAACAAAGGGGGGGTAAAGAGAATTCAAACATAATAATTAAAGTAAAATTTTAATGAAGGGCTTAATGATTAAAAATGCAAATTATCGTTTATTTGTAGACTTTCTAATTCTGAACTTGGATAAAAAGGGGAACTTAAAGAAAAGGGGAAACTTAAAGAAAAAGGGGAATGTTGGACATAGTAGGCAATCTAGTCTTTGGAACCTTCTAATTGTGAACTCAACTAGGCTTTAAGAAAGGCGTCAGTCATTTAAGAATTGTAGGGGAATAAAGGGACACCGAGGAGCGTTTTTAGGAGCGCTTTTAGGTGGGTGAGGGAAATAGGAAAATGTGAATTAATTAATTAATTAATTTCTGGTGCAACTAAGGGATCGGGTGACATGTGTACGCGGGAGGTTGTTCCAATTAAATTTAATAGAAAGAATCTAATGAGGGTTTGGGAAACTAATCACTAAGAAAACTCTATAAGAAGGATGGTGGTCCTGGTGGAGGAGGGGTATAGGGGACATATGGTATGCGTAAGGTTATGCTGCCAGATTTTAGTCTTGACTGAAAATTTTCTTGCGGGAGTTGGGATACCCATCTCGGATAAAGAGTAGTAGCTCGACGTTGTGAGGCGAGCTGAGAGCTAGCTTTCTCTAGTTTGTGTGTGTGTCCCCTTTATGGCTTGGGGGGCTCAAGGGGAAGAAGAGTACCCCTAGCATTGGTTGGTAGGTACCGGTGAGGTCTCAATAGATGGCAAGCAGGAGCTCAACAAAGAGCGAGCGCGGGACAACAATACCAGTTTGTGATTGTTGGTCACGATATCTCGGGTAAACTATTTCTTGTACTGTGATTTCATTGTATTTTCATAGTTGTGGTTGTTAGATGATGTCTTAGTGTCATTAGTTTCTGGCATAAGTAATGTTGATAAATTCTTAAATGGATTTGATTGATCTCCGTATGATTGTAATCTGAATGATAGAAAAGTTTAATGTAAATTTTATGATGTGTTACCATGATTTTCCCCGGAGAAGTTTTAATATTTGTGGTATGATCTGCTCAGAAAAAGATGGTTTACTGTCAAATTGTTTATGTATTATCACATTGCACAGAGGTTAATATTAGTTGTATTCTCTTCTCAGAAAGGATTGTTTACTGTTAAATTGGTTATGTATTATCACATTGTGAAGAGGTTAATATTTACTTTATGCTTTGCTAAGAAAAATATGGTTTACTGTTAAATTGTTTATGTATTATCACATTGTGCAGAGGTTAATATTTGTTATATGCTCTGCTAAAAAAGTATTGTTTACTATTTAAATCGTTTATATATTTTCATGTTTCCCAGAGGTAGTTTAATTCCTCACTATATTGCGCCTCTGCCCAAGTCCCTTTTTACCCCGTGCCTTCAATCCCTACTTGGGGATTTCTCCCGAGCTCTACGTTGAGGAGATTTAGAGCTCAACCCTTCCACAACAATAAAATTTGGAAGCATGTACTGTGTGACCTCCGAGACCAATGAATATTTTTTGTTCGCGCTTCCCACCTAATTTTGTGAAGCCCTAGCCACGTGACTAAAGAACCCAGTGTCTTGTTTTTTTTTCCCTCACACCCACAAGAAGAATTGGGATGCCTGTACTACACGTTCCCAAGAGACCAACTCTTCGTGATTGTTGTACCCAAAAATTTATTTTGTTGCCTGTGCAGAGCATTCCAGCCAGACCTATTCCTCAATCCTTGTTCTGTTGGCCATGCCCAGTCTGTCAGTAGCATTGACAACGCTGAAAACACCTATGCCCCTCTCGTGCACCTTGATCAGAGTGTGGTAACGGGTCTGGGCTTATGTGTGCCTCCCTTCTTCATGACCAATTATTTTTGAGACCCTGTTCCAACATAATCATTATGCTCTTTTCGGTCCACATCTCAAGTACGTGAACCTTTTACAGAATAAAAAATTTTGGGTTGCCCACCGAATGAGTTGAAGGCTCTGACTAATTTAACAGTACAATTTAGGTGTTATTAAGTACTTTTTTTTGGAATTTGGTTTAAGTTAAAATGATGTAAAAAAATGTAGTAGTTACTAATCAAATTTTATTAGTCCTTGCCTTAGGCTAGGGACTAAAGCTTTCACTTAGAAGTCAACATCCTATTACCGAGTGTATTTTTATATATTATTTAGTGCATTTTGTGGTCATCTAAAAATATTTCCTAATGTTTTTAGGAAATATTTGTTATTTTAATTATTTTGAAAAAGTAAATAATTTTTAGTATTTTACAATTTCATAATATGAATTTTGTGATTGGACTAGAGGTCTTGATGAGACATTATCAACCGTGGTATGTTCGTTTTTGTAGCACTATTTGTCAGACATGGTAAATAATTTAAAATTAAGAAATTTATAAAATCACCACATACATGGTAAATGACATAGGGTTCAACAGTCAATGTATTGTTGCTGCAGTCGATGCCATCCCATGGCGATCTGCATGTACATTATTGAATTATGCTCTCTTATGAATCCTCTGTTTCAAATTTGTTGACACCCTTTTCCATTGCTATGCAATAAGAAACCACTGATAACTTCAGTGAAAGGGAGGCTACATGATGGTCTACAAGCGCTACCTTCCTGACCAGACACCGATAGTAGTACTGAGAGTAGTAAAGAGGATAGATAGAATATCTGAAGGAGAAGAGGAATTATGGGCACACGTGACAACTATCTACATAATTTATCACCTGAACCTGGTGTGAATGAGAGGATTCTACACACAAGCAGAACACAGGTCGCTCATCTATGAGTACAATCCCATCGGTTCTCTGGACACTCATCTATTCTCTGCCACCTGCACCCTTGACTGGGAGAAGCGGTACTAGATAGTATTGATAATTTTTCGGCTGTACAACACGATGAAGAGATGCAACGGGATAGGTGCCTCGACAGGCTTCCAAGTGGGAAGAAGAAGAAGTTATTGAGATTCATTGTCCCCCTATGAACCTCAAATTATTTGTGGGGAATCTTCCCCGGAGTGTGGATAACGCCTAGTTAACAAAGATTTTCTAGGACTCATTATGTCACAATGGTTGAGGTTTTCCATTTTCTCCTTTGATATTCTTCAAATCCTCTCCTTAATGAAAAAAAACACAATAAGGCCACTGCTCTCCTAAATAGAGAAGTGTATCCATATTGGAACATTGTTTTAATTGAAATTGAGTATAAAAAATGTAAAGCGAACTCTTATATAGTAACAGTCTGAAAGAGGAAAAAGGGAAAACATGTACCAATCAATGCATTTTCTCCTTGCTCAAACCACTCTGCAGAAGATCACCGCACCAGATTACCCTGTGCTAAATTCTCCAAGCATTTTCTTTTTTCTTTGTGAGTGGGAAATACATGCTGCAGGAAAAATAGGCATTTGTTGTTTCCATCATCAAATGACCTCAACTTTCTTCTGTCACCAATACCACCATGCGGTGATGCTCCCGCTCACAATCTCTAAGAAAAATGTCAGTCTTCCTTGGAGAGTATTGGGGAGTCTAGGATTTAGGTTGACATGGGAATACTAGTAGGACAAGTATGCTAGATGATATCTCAAATATTATTCAAACATGAAGCCGTGATTATTATTACTCATATTAAACCAAGGATATGGTTACCTTACACGCATGGTGTGAGCCTTAATGGTTAAAACCGGTCGTTTGTTACTAGCTGCCATGAGATATTTAATGGTCATTATTCGAAATTGATATTTTCGAATTGTATGTAAATCAAACAATTTATGAAATGGATTAATTTAAATTAAGTACCAGTGCACTTTAGTTCTTTTAAATTGAGTATAATTGGTCAGCTAAGACTAGAATAAACATAATGAATACTCGTTTTCATAGAGAAAGTTGAATTATTCTTTGATTTCTGATCTCAGACTTCAAAAACTTAATTTTCTTAAACTAATGAGCATTGAATTTCAAGTTCTCTTGTAGAGAAAATATAAATTCCAATATCCTCTACAACCATAACATAGGATCCCCTGAAAAGCCTCACTAGGCACAACTGATGGTCTTCAATTATTACCACAATCTCACCTAACTTGCAAACGTGAAGGCTTCTGGTTTCTTGAATGCAACATAAGAATTGGTGTCTTTTCTTTAAATAGTAAGGGATACACGCTGGTTGAATTGTTGTTGTTCTTCTTCGATAAGTTTCTGAACCTATATCCACGATTTTCATTTCCAGGCCATGTTGTTAAAGAAGCATTTTATCACTACCACACAGAACAATGAACATAATGTGATGTTCAAGATGCACATGGAGGGAAAATTGTTTACGATGAGTAGCACAACCCAGTAGATATAAAAAAATAGCTCCAAACAAATCTCAAAGGTAACAATATCAAATATATCATTTGTGTAATATGCATTTATGTGTAGCAGTGTGATTATATTATATACATACTAATTCTAGTTTGATACCGACTTATATATTGGGTTACATAGGTGCCAAAGAAGGATCATAAATTATAATAGAGGTTTGTACAATTATGCTATTACATTTAGGGCAAGTAAAGGCTACCTCCTGGTATGTATAGTCAATCAAAGAATAGCAGGGTTCCAATTACTAGATTTTCAAACCATATTGGGTCACGTATGTTGTGTGTGAAATTGCCACAAACCTACACAGAATAACACTAAAATAACATACACAAACAAATAATGAATTGAAACACGTTCCAAGAAACACTAGCAAATATAATGTATTAACTAATCATGCAGGTGGATAAGAGGAATTCTATAAATGCTTTTTCAACGCCCTTATATTAATTAATAATGAATAAGGAAATTGAATTTAAAACATAGCTAATTAATAATGAATAAGAAAATGGAATTTAAAACATAGTTGTAATAGACACTAATGAAATGCAGGTAAAAACAACTCAATATTAGAAATGAAAACTAACAAGTTCATGCAAATTCATGTTAATAACAACATTATCATATTGTTCGAGGCAGGGACTAGCTGCTTTGCAGCTAATTCCCTTGTTCATCTTAGGGTTGAACTTGATATTAACTGTAGTTGTTTTCACTATCATGATGCATGCTTTATGGTTGTTCTTTACTGTAGTTGAAAATTATTAATATACTTCCTTACTAAGAGAACCTTCTAAAATTTTATATAATGGAAAGAAAAGGTAAGTTCACACTTATATAAAATGTAATTACACAATAACTAAAAGATAATTAAATAAGAATTTTAAGTTACAAACATAGCGTTATTTGAGACCATTATCCTTTATTCACAATCGTATGAAGGTTTTTATTAGGTATTCGAATTTTATGATGATTAGGCATTTAGTTAGAATTT
>JZKD02S1812590.1:186454-251133 GCA_000966675.3 Picea glauca | reverse complement strand
TGGCGGTCATCCTCCCTTTCGCCCAATTTCTTGGAGTAACCATCGATCTTTCGGGGTTTTCGACCACAATTTTTCATTTTTTCACAAGGCCAAGGACCGTGATTCGCCTCGAATTGGGAATGGCCATTGGCCTTAGGGTTTTTTATCCCATCGATTTGGAGTATTTAGTTTTACAGAGGATGCCCCTCGATTTGGAGTTTTTACATGAATTCGGCCGTGGGTTTCGGAAAATTGTTCCCCAATTTGATGGTGATTCACAATATTAATATATCCAAGTGGTTCGACTTGAAATCTTCAGCCACGCCTAGCTTGAAATCTTCAAAGGCCAAGTTCCAACTAGAATTCTATTGCCAAAATTTGCAAATTACAGGAGGAGAAAGTGTCGAGTTCTTGCCATCTTCCCAGTCGCTCTGTGTCAACGTTTCTAGTTGATAGACTAACCTTTGCAACACCTTGAATCTTGATATCAAGTAAGTCATAAGTGGCTTCTGAGCCCTCTTTGCAACTTTTGAAATTTGTCATGACTGTGCAGGGATAATCTTAATCTCTTATCATTTATGGGCTCATGGTTCTCCGCTCCGCTAGTAGTAGAGTTGGTTTGGGAATTCATTAAGTGCATATGCTATTACTAAGTAGAGCTTATCCTGATCAATGATATATCCCAACCAAACTCCAGGATAACAGAGGATTCAGGTCATGGAAAGTGATTTTTTGGGTTAGTGATTGGAGTAGATTAGTAGTTATGTTTAACATGTTTAAGTTTTTGAGCTTACCCACCGTTTGGATAAATTACCTGGGTGTTTTTAAATCATTCTCACAAGCTGGTGCTGAAACACGGTGTTTCAACACCATTTTACCAATGCTCATTACTTGTGTGTCTCCACGCACGTCCCACAAGTGTCATCTTGATCAATGATAAATCCCACAACCCCACCCAACCTCCAGGATAACAGAGGCTCCAGGTCACGATGGGTGATTGTTTGGGTTAGTGATGCCAATTGGAGTAGATCAGTAGTTATGTGTTTCAATTTTTGAGCTTACTCAAAAACTACAGTTTGGATAAATTATTAAATTACCTGGGCATTTTAAAATCATTCTCACAAGATGGTGCCGAAACACGATGTTTCATCATGGTGTTTCAACACCGTTTTCCCAATGCTCATTGCTTATGTTTTTCCATGTGCATTCTACAAGTGTCATCCTGATCAATGATAGAGCCCACAACCCACCCAACCTCCAGGATAGCAGAGGCTTCGAGTCATGATGAGTGATTGTTTGGGTTAGTGATTGCCAATTGGAGTAGATCAATAGTTATGTGTTTTAGTTTTTGATCTTGATCACATGCTACAGTTTGGATAAATTATTAAATTACCTGGGTGTTTTTGAATCATCCTCACAAGATGGTGCTGAAACACGGTATTTCAACATATTTTTCCTAGTGCTCATTGCTTGTGTGTTTCCACACACATCGCACAAGTGTCATCCTGATCACTGATAGATCCCACAACCCCACCCAACCTATAGGATAGCAGAGGCTTTAGGTCATGATGAGTTATTGTTTGGGTTAGTGATTTCCAATTGGAGTAGATCAATAGTTATGTGTTTCAGTTTTTGAGCTTACTCACAGAGTACAGTTTGGATAAATTATTAAATTACCTAGGAGTTTTAAAATCATTCTCACAAGCTGGTGCTGAAACACAGTGTTTCAACACCATTTTCCCAATGGTCATTGCTTGTGTGTTTCCACTCACAAGTCTCATCAAGAAAATAGAAATACAAGGAAAAATGGAAATGGAAATACAAGGAAAGAACATAACTCAAGAAAAATGAGACGTAGAATCTATGTCTTCTCTTTTCTATTGATATTCAATGCGTTGAAGTTCTCTTTTACATTTGGCAAGAAGAATCCTTGAATAGATCTTAGATCTGTTTATTTATACAAAAATTTCCTAACCAAAAGTAGTTAGACATTCCACATTATTTGATCTAAAAAATAGAATATAATCAAAACTAAAAGATACAATGCATATTTTTCTGAATTTGTTGAGATTTCTTCGGTTTRYTGGCACTTCACTTGTCCTTTATTTGCTCAATGCTCRCAKATGTACTTGGTTTTTTTTTTCTGAYCAATCAATTGAGMATGCAGTTCCATTAATGCCRCAACGAATTTGGAAGGTTCGACATTTTCATTCWACTCAAATGCGAAAACCTTTTTGTGTACCACAGGTAATTTCTCTTGAATTTTCACCATTGTGTGTGTTGTAACCTGATGTTGTAATCTTGGTTTTKCCAATAGATCATTTATCATTTGTAAATCAACATGATCTACCTGTTGGATARMACTTTGTGTTAGCACTCTGTAAATTTKTTYGACTGATAAAAMAAATGACACAKGTAACCTACAAACCAACTTTAGAGCTAGGTACTAGCCTGCTCAGCTCAGAGAGGGCTCTCTCGTGTCACTTGGTGTTTCTTTGAAAATCAATGGATAGGGTTTGTTGTTTTGGTTTTTTTTTTATAAAGKTGTTGGAAAGGAAGGGGAGGRACACTTAGGGWTATGGAGTCAAAATTCTTAAAATGAATGAAGACACTGACTTGTCTRTAGGAATCTCTAGAGGATAAAGGATAAATGAGGTGATAAATCTGAGCTATAATTTGTAAATTTGCAGAGTGTAGAAAKAAAAAGAAAACATGTAACTRCATCAKAGCATTAAATAGATGAATTATGAATTAGTTAGGAAGAACTTAACATAGTTTAAATTGCTTCAACCRAGAGAATCACAAGATGAATTMTKTGCCTTTGAATATCCAATTTAAATAGAAGAYAGTGAAAATGAARTCATAAATACTAGAAATACATACAAAGAGAGGATAAAAAAMTCAAATCACCACCATTAGAATMTTTTCATGGAAACTTAGAAGACTTCTGCATATGTATTCAATTCATCTTCAGAAAATTACAATTGAGTTCCGAACAACTAAAAYTGTGCWCTTACACTTCTGCMAACATCAATACATTTGGAACTTCTAATACTTATACAATTTGAGTTCCTTTAGTTAGAAACTAATTATAATAGCTGAACTAAAATGTTTCAGCTTCTAAAACTGATTATAAYGATTACAAATGACAGTTTTGGTATGAGAACCAACTACAATGATTAAYAGGAAAAYGTTTCATGATCCAACTGTTGATTCCTATGATGCTTCAATTTCTTCTTTTTCCACTTRTTCTGTCRRCCTGGTCTTTTGTCTGATYTACCATATTCAGTGACACTTGGACATCATTTGTTGGACCYTGGAAAAATTCACTTTGTTTTACCCAATCGTACTATCTCCTTCCATTGCAAGTAAGAAGGGATATCATAGTCCATCATTTCTTTGATTAKGATCTCTAGGTCAATGCAGGAGGCATATGTCATGACTGGTAGTCCAATCTTCATTGTTTTGAACTGATTCAAAATCTCAAAATCTGTAATCAAATGCTCAACYAGGGTTTCTCCTTTCAATGTTTCCTCCARRTTTTCAAACTTGGAKTGATCCATTTTTCATTGAATGAGGTGAGAATTGTATTCTTCCTAATCATATAGTATTCCTTTGCCATCCCAAAATGGTGGGAGGCCTTTAATGAACAATTATTCAAAKAGATCYTTAAATTCCWRTACACTTTTCTCCATATGTRTGGMCTTAGTTTGGACTGATTTTAGTAGGTTATGTTTGGAAATAACCCTCCTTATWCAGATGATCAATGTAGTTCTATCTTTGACCCCAATGGTATGAAGTTCTGTAGTGGGGATGGAATTTAGCAGGTTTATGSSATTTTGGGCCCACTCTGATGGTTTCTTTGCTAAGGTCTCATTTACAATAGTGCACCTGTTCCTTGATRTGATGGCCATGTCTCMTTTCTCAGCATATTGTTTTGCCAAATCTTCTTTAGWTTGATMAGCTGCTTCAKATGTCTTATCAAAGATATGMTTTTTCCTGCTGAAATTTCTTGAGTTGCCTTCACTTTGGAGCTTGCTTCCCTTCTCAACTTCTACAGTGTTGGTACCACTCTCCACCATATCCATATTCACTTGTTCTTTAGGCTCTTCCTCCTCTATATCCACTATCTRTGGGGATTGTGTGATCTTCATCTYCTTAGGGGTAGTCTGTTGATCACTGGTKCCCATGGCTTTTGAACTGCTTCTTTTTTTGTWAACACTTACTTTGGGAACTTTGACTATCCGCTTCTGAGGAGTTTTTTGTGTTTGAGTCTGTTGCARGGTTGCCTCCACTTGCTGTGTTTGAGCATGTTGCAATATTKCTTCCATATCAACACARATTTGTATATTTGTCAATTTKTCAAAACCCTCAACATGTTCATGCTCATAAGGGGCATGTTTGTTCATYAGTMTTCTCTTGGATATGATCTRATGTCGATCATATATTCTTCCTTGTAGCTGTGAAAAAMCAAAATCTTTGAGMTTTACYTGGATCTGAGATAAGMATGATCTAGTCTTGACAATGAAGGGTCCAATGATAAAAGGGAATTTRAGGTTTGAGGCTCTRTGMAATTTCAAGAAATGCTCTATCTCTGATATGATTCTTTGCCTGATGAACTCAAGGGAAAGACTCTAGGGGTYAGAAAAATAGGTAAYAGGTAAGGGGATTYATGACAACCATAAACYCTGACCATTGTTGAATGCATGAACAATACCCAGTCCCCCACTCTATTTTYTRGATTTGGCTGTAAATAGATCCTCATGTCATCCAGGAATCTTGGTAGGTTGGTGTTGAAAATCAAACTATAAACCCTGGACATGACCTTRTTGATGAATATGAGCAATGTGATCCTCCTACATTYAGTTGATATGAATGMTTMTTYAGGAAATTCTCTCTTATTTGTTTCTAGGAAAATCTTCAGCAAGTATGTGTAATATCTTAAATGTCTYAGAGAKMAAAAATTCACTASCTGTTTATGGATATTATYGACTATGAACTGGTCAAAACTGACACAGAYTGACAKACCAGACTYTGACTGAAAAAATRCCAACTGGAAACCCAACATGACCTCGACCACATGTTTTTCATTATCTAGACCTAAAATTTGACACAGTAGGGAACAWACCCATTGGAMCTCAATAACCATGATACTCACACTCATTGGMAAAGACAAACTTTYTGAAAGATGCTYTGGTTTGACAATTGTCTGTAAAAATAGGTCTTTGACTTCTGACYGACACTCCCTATAAACCCTAATTATATTTTYTTCCTTAAACTGTTCAGATACTGTGGAGAAGGACTCTRGTATGTYGAGGGCACCTYGAATTGATAGACTCTCTACCCTACATAGGACCTYAGACCYYTGTTTATTGACGACAAWTTTCTCTTCCTGTGAATACTGCTCTACGCATGAACCTATGAAKTYGRGAAAAGRGAACGCGACGTCKACAACGYAAGGGACTATAGTGGCCAGGGATGATTTTAAGGATGGAAAATTATTTTAAAATGTAGAAACCTTGGCGAATCTTACTAATCCTTCAACTGCCAACTATAAATGTTTGGCGATATTTTGGTAAAAATATTCAAATTTCTAAGGATTTTATACAGTTTTTATAAAAAAAAATCGATTTTTAAGGTAAAATAATTTTATCCTATAGAATTTGGGCGAATCGTTTTTAAAATAGCGAATCTCATTTTTGTAAAAGCCATGGAAAATTAGCCCATGAGAGAAGTTTATCCCCTAAAATCATCCCTGATAGTGGCCTGGAATTCTTCAAGGAAGGGTATYTGCTTCCCTACAYTATCARACAGATTAGCTCTRGAMACATAGATTGGAGAAATGATGATTTCAATGTCGAAMACATCTGAATCRCGTTCAATTAYGGMTTMTTCATTTGACATAGGGTCTTKCTCTGTCACTGAAGTTATGATAGGGTCYATGGTGGTGATGAAAAATACCTRSAAATGAGMAGAAATGGYGTGAGCTTGGTGTACTATTGAGCTTYAGTTGAATGGAGTGGTCGCACCAACTTTCAAAYGTTCCAGTATTTTGAAAAACTATAAAATAAATGACGAGGTCCCTTTATATACTTTCCCGAWTTTGGGGGCACRAGGAAGTGCTTTRGGGAAACCCACTTCTCACCCCAAAATGCACCTTGTGGCGCCATGTGGTCYTGAMCCAAAACCRTGGTTTGGTTTTYGGCCTGCTTTCGGGAATTATCCTCCGCACAACTCCTCCCCTCGAAACGATCCMTGACCGTCGATATGGAGAGCTTCAGGATTCAYGATGTGTTGGGTCCCATAACCTTAGCRCCCACCAGATATARCCTCMTCCCTMCATATTTGGCCCTATCCTCTAGTTTTTTAYGCCTCGACATCAATTTAGCACCTTGATAAGTCTCAAAAACTCRWTTTCGCACATTAGTATTTTATGGTGATAACATGGGATCCAACTGGRGATGTTATCCTCCTAACGAGGTAGAAAATAAMGAYAGACCCAGTTCCTAMCCATTGGKATTTTATTTACTCCTGCAACTGAATTTACCAACATCTTATTYAGAAAACTCAAAATATACTCAACATAACTTAGGGCCTTTKCTYYGGGCTTCAATTTATGTTGATTTAATTCCAACTACTTCAACTGAAAAACAAAATGGTTATATACAATGAATGGAAAGGGTGATAGTTYCTTTAAATGATATAATATTGGATAAACATGCCATTCACAGGTCCTCSTCCAAYGATATCTCCATGAMTCTCYTGTATTAGATAGAMATTATTCCCATGGTATGCCACAATTTTGAAAGGTACCAACCATAGATGGTCAAATTTCCCATGCTTTTCTCTATCTTCATTTTTGACATCCCATCTCAACACCAAGTCTCCCACTTTGAAATCATCCTCCTTGGTATGCCTGTCAAAAGCCTTTTTAATCCTATCTTGGTGCAATTGAGAATTGTTGAAGGCTTTTTCTCTTATTTGTTGGACATTGATCAGTTCATCTGTTCTCCTTTGAGTGGCATCTATTTCAACATCTTGCTCCTGTAGAAAACTCATCACTGGAAATCCTAATGAAATAGGAAAAATTTCCTCTGTGTCATACACAATCTGGAAGGGTGAAGTGGCAATAAATATTTTTGTAGTGATCATGTCATCCCATAGTGCATAGATGAGATTTTTGTGCCAATTTTTTTTGTTATCTTGCAAAAAATTCTTGATAATTTTAGTTAAGATTTGATGACTCAACCAAACCATTACCTTGAGGGTAATAAGATATGGAGTGAACAAGAGTGATATTGTAATGACTGCAAAATTTTTCCATCTTCTTGGACTTAAATGTTGCTGCATTGTCTATAATGATTTTGATTGGACACCCAAACCTGGACAAATTGTTGTTCTCCAAAAACTGAATGATAACAACATTTCTGGCCTGCCTAGTGGGAACTGCCTCAATCCACTTGGTGAAGTAATATGTGGTTGTCAGTATCCACTTGTGTTGAGCTGAGGACTATGGATGAATTTCTCCTATGAAATCAAGGCCCCATTGTCTAAAAGGTGCTTCAACAGAGATGGGATTCAAGGGAAAAGGATGCAATTTTCACTTCCCATAAAATATTTGGCATTCATGACGGCTTGAAACCTCATTATAGACATCAAAAAAAATTCTAGGCCAATAGAAACCAACCCTCAATATCTTGTGCATAGTAGTTTTCCTATAATGGTGTCTTCCATAGTCACATTTATGGAATTATCTGATGGTCTTCTCTACCTATTCCTCCAACAAAAAAATCAACAATATTCCTCATGGATCCTTCAAATACATAGATTGATTTACAATACAAAACTTTGTTGCTTTTAGATTTAAGAACCTGGCCTTTGTTTTACTCAATTCAGGAAGAGCCTGTGAATTTCTCAACACATAAATAATATCAACATACCATGGGGAGTCAAGGAATTTTTGGGATACCTGAGGGGCCCTTTCTTCTTCTGAATCTGCTGACAAGTCAACAATGAAATTTATTCCCAAGAGCTCATAATTTGTCTGTTCCATAAGCTTTTCAAGTTCTTGTTGTTGGCAGGTTTACAGTTGGGAGTCAGCTTGTGATTGATGGCAAGAACAACGATGGAAATAAAAGCGATGGAAAACATGCTCGGAAGACATTGTAAGTCCAGACAGGAGGAGCGTACAGATGGAGGACAAATCTTGGGCATTAGATCTAAGCGCGGGGTCCAACCATCGTTGGATCTAGGAGAACCTGCACGTTCTTTAAAGTGCAAGGATAATCGAGCTTACAAAATCCTGAAAGTAGGAGGATCATCCATCTTCGGGCAGGACACATAGTCACAGATCAACATTTCATTGATATGAGAAATAACGATATAATCTCAGTTGTTGGATCGAGGACAAATCTGGACCATCGATCCAAGAAGGACATGTGGTGAAAGATCATCCTTTCTCTGACTGGAAAGTCAAAGGAACTGGGTTCCCTAACCTCTCAAATTTACGATATACAAAATTGTGAAATAATCCTAGTCGTTGGATCAAGGACGAATCTGGGTCGTCAGATCTAGAAGGTGAATGTAGTAGACCACGTCAGAAATGACAGGTGGAAGACTACGTCAGCAATGACATGTGGCATGATCAGACAACGACAAGTGTCAAGATGATTCAACATTTCAGGAATGTGAAAATCACAATTCTGAGTGACACGTGGCAGCCACACGGATTATGTCATGTCATCAAGTGACATCATTCTTGTATTTTAGTTTCGGGAGTTTTAGCATCAACACTCCCTCAAAGTCCCAAAACCTAAATTTCTAATGTGGATGATAGCCGTCTGATCACCACGGATCATGGACCATTGATCTGAAGAGTGAAGCACTCAAATGGATAGCCAATGGTCATATCTCGTGGTCACATCTTCGAGAGCTGGAGAGAAGAGCTAGAGAAGCCAAGCTCTATTTCAGAGTTCGTGACATGGAGAGTCGAGACGACTCATCAAAGAATTCCTGAAATGAAAAATGTGAAATGCCTTCTGGCGTAGGCTGTGGTCACCGCCGATGGTCATGTGAGGGGAAGGAGATAGCGTTTGCTAAGCTCCATTTTGGGGATTGCGACATGGGAGAGTCGAGATGCCTCAACATAGGATTCCCGAATTACGAATTGCGAAATCCCTTTATGGATAAGCACTTGGTCATCACCGGTGGTCATGTGAATGGAAGGAGATAGCATAGCTAGGCTCCATTCTGGGTATCAATAATTCTAGAGGAAGGATTCAAGGAGAATCACAGTAGAATCCCCGAAACACAAGTTGCAAAGCACCTTTTTTATTAGGCCAGTGGTCACAACCAATGATCTTTTGGAGGGGCATCTTGCGTCTGGTGCCAGTTCATGTAGGGATCATTCACGAGGAACCGTTGATCTCTGGTTTCTCCTTCCAACAAGATCTCAACCATTCAAAGACTCCAATAGCCAAAGATGCCATACTTGACTGGCTGTAACTGCCAGAACGAAGTGATGACGTCTGCCAAAGAATTCAAAGAGTCTTTGGGGTGATCGACAAAGAAGACGAAGAGTCTCGAGGTCACTGTCAGTAGAGTATAGACTCATCATAGAGTTGACTAACATATGGAAGTGGGTCGAAGACTGTTACAGTAAGTGAAGCCAAAGGACCTCATGATAAGTGTGAGTGATGATGAACGCAGGAACGATATGCAGTGGCATAGCACATGCAGAAGGCACAAGGTGCACTGAGACTATAAAAATGGAGAATAGAGAAGGGATCATGTTGCTTCTGTTGTGAGTAGTGCATGTGTGTAGAAGCATGAGGTGCAGTAGCTAAAGCATAGAAGAAGAAAATAATAGAAATGCATATCCGTGATAAGAAGAGAAAGCCGAGGTGTGCATGCTGAGACATAGGAGAAGATCAGAAAGCTGAAGAGGATGCAAGAAAAAAGACACTGATGCAAGTAGAGAAGAGTAGCATAACAGAACAATGATAATTATGGTAAGCCAATAAAAACTATTGAATCACTATAATAATTCACATAAAGAAAAGTTTTATATTTCAGGGTGGATGGGAGGTGCTAGGGAGGCTTGTTGTCCTCAGAGTTTCAAGTAGGTTCTTGAACACAGGGAGTTATAGCTTCCATATGGTTGCAGCTAGAGAAACTAGGGTGGAAAGGTGGTGCAAGGGAGAACATTAGTTCTCTGATATATAGGTCGGTGCCTGAATGACTGGAAGTTGGTGCTTCCATCCAGTTGGTGCTGGAACATTCAGGGAGTTGGAACTTCCTTCTAGTGGGTGCTAGAGAAACCAGAGCATTGGTGCTCTCAACAAGTAGCGACTTGCAAAACAGAGGTGGTATCCTTATTATGAGTTGGTGATCATAAGAATGATAATGTATAGAAGATAATTATCATATAAAGAAGAAGCGATTTTCACCCTTTATGGGTTTCCTTAGGAATATCTGTCTATGTATTGTACATGTGTGTGATTGATGTTGAATAATCTACTACTTATTTATTATGATCATCATTGAGGGTTCTGTAATGAATTTAAAAAATGGATATAATTGTTTAAGCATAGTAACAACTGATTCACCCCGCCTCTCAGTTGTCCAACAATTGGTATTAGAGACGACCCCTTTTACCTAAGGGTAGATCCTATAGCTTAAACATGTCAAGCCATGAAGGAACTTCAACCAATAAGACCCCTCTATTCAATGGAACAAACTTTGCCTTCTGGAAAGTTAGAATGAGAACCTACATAATGGCTTTAGGTGTAGATGTCTGGGATGTGGTAGAGATTGGTTATGTAAAGCCAGTTGTACTAGATAATAAGGATGACAAGCTAGAATTCATCTTCAATGCTAAGGCTATGAATGTTATTTTGAGTGGGCTTGCATAAGAAAAATTTGTAAAAGTTATGTACTTAGAAACTGCCAAAGAAATGTGGGACAAACTCATTAGTAGTTATGAAGGTAATGAGAAGGTAAAGGATGCTAAGCTTCAAACCTACAGAGTACAGTTTGAACAACTAAAGATGAAAGAGGATGAAACCATTGGAAAGTACTTTCTGAGAGTTGAAGAACTGGTAAATGCAATGAAAACACTTGGTGAAAAAATTGAGGAACCCTCTTTAGTTCAGAAAATTTTGAGATCTCTATTAGATAGGTTCAACCCAAAGGTCTCTGCTATAGAAGAAATTAATGATCTAAAAGCATTAGTGTTTGATCAACTTCTAGGAACGTTGATTTCATATGAAATGAGAATAGTTAAAGATAAACCCACCTCCAAAGAAGCATCATTTAAAGTAGACAAGAATGAGGATTTTGAGCCTGATGAAATTGAAGCAAAATTTGTGAGAAGACTGAAGAAGGGATCAGGCAAATACAAAGGTAAAATGCCTTTCAAATGTTTCAACTATGGTAAGATAGATCATTTTGCAAATAAATGTCCTCACAAAAGAAAGGATCAGACATTGATGATGAGGAGAAGCACAAACACAAAATTTTTTTTAAAGAGAATAATTTTAAGAAGAAAAGTCTTTGTGTAAACAATGATGATGATCCTTCAGATGATGAAGACAATGACTCCTCCATTGAAGAAAAATTGAATGATTTCATGCTTATTTCCAAAGAGGATTATGACAATAAAAGCATAGGAAGTGATGCTAATGAAGAAGAAGTTGTGTTTGATATGGAAGGAGTATTGATCAGTGCACTGAAAGAGATTGACAGGCTCAAAATTAAGAAGAGAAAACAAAAACGATTATTGATACAGTTCAAGAAAGGCAGTAAAGAACCTGATGAATAATTTGTCCTACTAAAAGTGGAATTAGAAGAGGCAATGAAAATCGAAGACATTCTGAAACAACAGTTATCAGAAAAGAAGGCAAGATGTGAAGCTCTAAAAGAGGAAGTAGTGAAAACTAGGAAAGAGTTGGAGAAGTTTCAAGCCTTGTATCATCAGAATCTGTCAAGTATCAAAGCCTTAGAAGAATTGGCCACCATTTATGAATCAGTAAAGAAACCCAAAGATGCAAACGGGTCTGGGTTATCAAGAGGGATCAAGTAGTGATCAACCAAGCAACAAAGAACCCATCAAGTTTGTCAAATCTATCACCAGTGACAACAAAAAACCTGCAGAAACAAAAGAAGATAATCAACTGCCTAGGAGGAGTAATGAAAGAGGTACCATAACTGAAACTATAGATCAGAGAAATAATGTACTCTCTGTTCAAATAAATCATCAGCATGGAAGAAATCGACCTTCTCAAAGAAGACAACCATTTTCGAGGTACAAAGGATTTTTCTATGGATATTGTTATTTCTGTTCTAACTTTGGTCACAAAGATGTAAACTGTTCTTTAAGATTTAAATATGAGCAATCAAAATATTCAAGGAATAGATATCTGTCGCACCAAAGAATGAGACAACCAAGTAATAAACAATCACAAACTGTAAATAATGTGATGGATGGAAAAAGGACACAGGTTAAGCATAACAATCATTATGATCCTTTATTCAATGAACCAGAATGTTACACCTGCAATAATTTTGGACATAAAGCTGCAGACTATCGCTTAAGGAACTACAAGCCAGATTTGAACCCCTCTGCTGAAAATGTCAAGGTTTGGAAGATGAAAGAAAATGACAAGTGTGGACTAGTGTTGTCATCCCAAATACAATAGAACCCCTGGTATATTGATAGTGGTTGTTCCAAACATATGATGGGAGACAAAGGTAAGTTTCTATCTCTAAGTGAAAGAAAATCAGGAAACGTAACCTTTGGAAATGATGCTCTAGGTAAAATCAAGGGTAAAGGGATGGTGAGTGTAAGTAATGGCAAAGGAAAAGTCCAGAATTTTCTGCTTGTAGATGGGCTGAAACATAATCTTCTTAGTGTAAGTCAAATGTGTGACAGAGGATGTGAAGTGGTGTGCACTTCCAAGGACTGCAAGATAAAGTCTGTAAACTCAGGACACGTAGTGGCTAATGGCATAAGGATAGAAAATAATGTATATGTGCTGAAAGAAGATAAAGAAGAGTGTCATCTAAGAAAACATGATGAGAGCTGGTTATGGCATAGGAGACTTGGACATCTAAAATTTGACCACTTAATCAAGCTCAAAAATCTTGAGGAAGTAAAATATCTTCCGAGAATATCAAAGCCACAAGATTCTATGTGTAAACCCTACCAAGTAGAAAAGCTAACCAGGACACAATTTAAATCCAAGAGCTCTACTTCAACAGAGAAACCACCCCAACTAGTTCATATGGATTTATGTGGACCATCAAGACAGGAAGGCACAGGGAAAGAAAACTACTTCATGCTAATCATTGGTGATTAATCCAGACTAACTTGGGTTTCCTTTCTAAAGGAAAAAGATGAAGCATTTGAGAAATTTAAAATATTTAAGGCTTTAACTAAGAATCAAATAGGCAAGAGGTTAAAGGCAGTAAGATCAAACAGAGGAGGTGAATTTATGTCAAGTGAGTTCAAGGAATTCTGTGATAAACATGGGATCAAGAGAGAATACACAATCCCAATAACTCCACAACAAAATGGAGTAGTTGAGAGGCAAAATAGAACAGTGCAACAAATGGCCAGGTCAATGATGAATGAGAAGAACATTGGTCAAACCTACTGGGTAAAAGAAATACACACAACAATCCATGTTCTTAACAAAGACCACCTCAGACCACACACTGACAAGACACCCTATGAACTGTGGTATGGGAGACCTGCTTCAATCAAACACTTCAAAGTCTTTGGGAGTAAGTGTTACATAAAGAATAATGATGAGAACCTTGGAAAGTATGATGACAAGGATGATGAAGGCATCTTCTTAGGGTATGCTACAAACAATAAAGGATACAAATGCTATAATAAGAGGCTGCATAGATTGGTTGACTGTATTGACATAAAAGTTGATGAAGGAATCCCAGTAAGAGAGGTGAACAATACTAAATCAACAACAAAGGATATAGATGAAGTTGACGCTGAACAGGTCCAAGAATCAGAACAAGAAGACTCTGAGCCAGATGAAGATGCAAATATTCAGATAGACTCAAATCAGTAGACATCATCAAATTCCTCCTCTAGAATCACTCAAAAGAATCATCCTGCAAGTCAGATAATTGGTGAAAAAGACAAAGGTGTACAAACCAAGAGAAATATAATCAAAAACACCGAACAATCACATATAGCCTTCATATCCATACTGGAACCCAAGAATTTTAATGAATCTAGCAAAGATGACCATTGGGTTCAAGCCATGAATGATGAACTTGATCAGATTGAGAAAAACAATACGTGGGAGATGGTTCCTAGACCTAAAGGTAAAAATATCATTGGTTCCAAATGGATCATTAAGAACAAAATGAATAAGAAGGGACAAGTTGTCAGGAACAAAGCAATATTGGTCTGTAAGGGCTATGCTCAAATGAAGGACTGGATTTTGATGAAACATTTTCACCAATAGCAAGACTAGAAGCGATCAGAATATTTCTTGCCTATGCTTGTCATAAAAGGTTTAAAGTTTATCAAATGGATGTCAAGTCAACCTTTCTAAATGGATATTTAAAAGAAGTTTATATGGAACAAATAGAGGGTTTCGAACTAACATATAATCCTGACCTAGTATGCAAGTTGAAGAAATCCTTATATGGGTTAAAACAATCTCCTCGTGCCTAGTATTACAGACTGGATAAGTATCTCCAAGACAAAGGGTTCAAGAGAGGAACAGTTGACAACACTCTATATATCAAAACATAGGGTAATGACTTACTCATCATGTTTGTCTATGTATATGACATCATCTTAGGATGTAATAATGATTCATTGGTACAATGGTTTGCTTCTGCCATGGAGTCTGAGTTTGAAATGTCTATGATAGGGGAACTGTCATTTTTTCTTGGTCTGCAAATTACTCAGAAGTCTGAAGGAATGTTTCTTTCTCAAGAAAAATATCTAAGAGAAATGTTGAAAAGGTTTCAAATGGAACATTCTAAACCTATGGGCACACCTATGGTTACTGGATTCAAATTAAGCAAGGATGATGACTCACTTGATGTTGATCAAAGTTCATATAGGTCAATGATAGGCACCCTATTGTATATCACAACATCCCGTCCAGACATAATGCATGTTGTTGGAATAGTAGGAAGGTATTAGGCAACACCCAAACATAGTCATTTGCTAGTTGTCAAAAGACTATTTAGATATTTGAAAGAAACAATGAACTATGGCCTATGGTATCCTAAGAATCATAGTTTTCAATTATCAATCTACTCAGATGTTGATTGGGCTAACTGCATGGATGAAAGGAAAATCACGGGTGGAGGTGTGTTCTTCTTAGGATATTCTCTAGTAGCATGGTTGAGTAAAAAGCAAGGTTCCATTTCTTTATCAACTACATATGCATAGTACATTGTTGTTGCTACTTGTTGCACTCAGGTATTATGGATGATTCAGACACTTTCATACTTGGAGGTAAAATATACTGCACCGATCCCAATTCATTATGATAACACTAGTGCCATAAGTGTGTCAAAGAATCTTGTATTCCACTCCAAAACCAAGCACATTCCCATAAAATACCATTTTTTGAGAGAGCAGGTCACCAATCAGATTGTTCAAGTTCATTACATTCCAACCACAGAACAAATTGTAGACATCTTTACTAAACCCCTAGCCAAGACACCATTTGAATATCTTCGTCAGAAGCTGGGTGTCATCCCGTCTCACACCTAAGAGAGTCCATCCTGTTAGGGGGAGTATGTTTTGGTTGCATATCTAATACCTCTGATGAAGTACTGCAACAGCTCAGGGGAGCATGTTTTCTTTGACATTGATGTCAAATGGGGAGAAAAGGAGTGGAGTGGTCCAAATCGGATGCTATAGCTGGAGGTCCAAACATATTCGCACATCTGTTCGAGGTTGCCATCAATGCCAAAGGGGGAGATTGTTAGCAGGTTTATAGTTGGGAGTGAGCTTTTCATTTATGGCAAGAACAACGATGGAAAGAATAGTGATGGAAAACAGGCTCGGAAGACATTGTAAGTCCAAACAGGAGGAGTGCACAGATGGAGGGCAGATCTCGGGTGTTAGATCTGAGTGTGGGGTCTGACCTTCGTTGGATCTAAGAGAACCTGCATGTTCTTTAAAGTGCAAGGAGAAGTAGGCTTACAAAATCCTGAAAGTAGGAGGACCGTCCATCTTCGAGTAGGACACGTAGTCACAGATCAACATTTCGCTGACTGAAAGGTCAAAGGAAGAAGGTGCCCTAACCTCTCGAACTTGCGATATAATCTCATCCATTGGATCGAAGACAAATCTGGACCGTTGATATAAGAAGGACATGTGGTGAAAGATCATCCTTTCATTGACTGGAAAGTCAAAAGAACGGGGTTTCCTAACCTCTCGAACTCGCAATATGCGAAATTGCAAAAGAATCCTAGTGGTTGGATCAAGGACGAATCTGGGCCGTCAGATCCAGGAGGTGAATGTGGAAGACAATGTTAGAAAGGATAGGCGGAAGACTATGTCAGCAATGACATGTGGCACGATCAAACTGTTTATATTATGGTAGTTGCAGGAGGTATTTACCTCCATGCATAAACCTGATGATAATAGAATACTTTGGAAAGAAAGAAGAAACCCTAATAAGTTTTCTAATAACTCTAGAAGACTTGTCGACTTAAGAGGATAATTTATATTAGGTTATTAGCCTCCAAGAGAAGAAGTCATCCAAAAATAATAATAATATACTAAACAGATAGGTACCCAGAAGGAGAAGTCATCCCCAGTAAGTCTTCCAGAACCACTATAAATATATGGCGCCGGTCTCTCATTTGACACATCTCAACAGTTGCAGAGAGCCAATTCTGTGCAGTTCAGTTGCAGTCTTGTGTGCAGGTTTGGAGGAGAGCTGCTGGTGCAGATGTTGCAGCTAGCAGTTACGTTTTGGCTTGGACTATCTCTTGTCTAGGGTTTGGACTATCTAATCAACTATTTTTGATGTGCTATCCTTGCGGAAAGGTTCTCTACCCTTTTTTTGGCTATCTAGCCTAGGGTTTGCTTCTAGATTGATTCTCTGTCAAGGTTAAGGTGCTCGGAGGGTGGCTTCGGCCTATGGTTGGGTGACAAGGGTATTGTCAATGGTAAAACGAGCACAATCCTTCATATTCTAGCAGGTTATGGGCCCACACCTCCTTCATTCAGTCTAAACACTGGAAGGAAGCATAGCCACTAGGATATTGAGCTCGATGAGGAACTGCTGCTAGGGTTACTAGTAGGAGCAACTTCCAAGACACTGCAGCTAGGGTTACTAGCAGGTGCAGTTGTATAAACCCTAATCCTCTTGTTGAGGCACCTTAAGTGAAGGGATTGACCTAATCTCTGGATAGATCAGTGCGTCGTATCCCAACGCATCTTCTGGTACTCTCAGAAAGCCAAGATGTGAAGTTTGAATTTTTGGTCAAATCTAGGGTTAACCAAGTCAAGAAGCCATGAATTACTCTATGAAGTTAGAGAACAAGTTAGATGGAGCTTCTAACTTCAGAGTGTGGAAGACAAGGATTGACCTCATCCTTGCCAAGAATAAAGTGTTAGATATCGTGAAAGGAAAGATCGTGAAACCAAAGTTTGAAGAAGGGAAAGAGAAGGAATTGTAGAATGTTGCAGCTATGGAGAAGTTCAAAGATGGTGACACCAATGCAATGAGTATCATAGTGGATTCTATCAAATACCACTTGAAATCCTACATCTCCCATCTTGACTCATCGAAGAATATGTACAATGCCCTAACAAACCTCTTCTAAGTC
Source organism: Picea glauca (assembly GCA_000966675.3). NCBI lineage: Eukaryota > Viridiplantae > Streptophyta > Pinopsida > Pinales > Pinaceae > Picea > Picea glauca. Next base: position 233,319 of record JZKD02S1812590.1, on the reverse strand, counting down.
AGAAACATTGGACAAGTAATGAGTCTGAAGAATGAGCTCTGTGACATGAAGAGGAATGATGATGACAACATAACATCATACTTTGTGAGAATCTCTTAGTTAAGAGATCAACTACAAGCTATTGAAGAGATCATCTCAAAGAAGGAATTGGTAAACATAGTACTCAATGGTCTTCCTAAGACATGGGATGCATTTTCCGCAAGCATGAACACAAGAAAGGAGTATCTGACATTTGAAGAACTTTGGAATTGTTGTGCTCAAGAAGAATCAAGGATCAATGCAAAAGAGAAACCCCAAAATAAGTACGATGATCAAGCCTTCACAACAATATTCAAGAACTTCAGGAACAAAAGGAAGCTTGGTTCAAGGAGGAAGCCAAATCAAGAGAAAGACATTTCAAGAGTAAAATGCTTCAATTGTGGAAAGTATGGTCACTACAAGAATCATTGTCCTGAGCTAAAGAAAAGGAAGGAGAAACACGAAGCATCAATTGCTGAAGAAAAAGAACCTACAAAGAAGACTAAGCAGGATGGAAGTGATTTCTTCTTCTAAAGGTAACAAAACTCTTCTTATTTCTTGTACATATCTTGTTTGCATCATCTCTGTACATATCTTGTATATCTATCTCTTGGAAGATAATGTGTTCCAAGAAGAACTATACCTATGGAAGAACAACAATATAAGAATGGATATTATTAGATAATACACATGTAAGGATGAAACACAAGTCATGTGGAAGCTATTGCAAGATAAGCCAAATCAATCATGAAGAGACTTAGAAGAAGCAAAGACAGAAAGAAGTCAACAATTGAGAGGAAATTGGAAAAAGACTTATGACGTTTTGTAGAAGACAATAAGATGGAAGCATGGACTCTGTTAGACAAGAGAGCCAATTATATATTGCAGAAGACAATAAGGATGCAGATGGAAGTGTGGACTATATTAGACGGAGGGAGCTGATTATATGCACTCATACATGAAGCAAGGATTAGGAGGGAGCTAATCCTATGATCCATTGAATATGATGAAGTATATATCCATGATAACAGCCATGAAAGACAATACATATTCTTCAAAGAGAAGACTTAAAGTATTCCTGGTTGTCCATCCACATCCGTGATCCTATGATGGAATCTTTAGGGCATGGAATCTATAAGAAACTTCATGGACCTAAGAACTAAAGAAACACATGAAGATTCCAAGAAAGAAAGAGAAGCCATAAAAACCAATCATTGTATCAAGAATCACAAGATTGTCAGCCTGATATAAACTAAATAAAAGTAATCAAGCAGAGGAACTGAAAGTCGTGATGAAGAACAGTGTATGGAAGACTTATGAATGAAAGCATTGCGATATCCAAAACTAGAGGTTCTCCCAGATGGAGGGAGAAGACTACAATGATTACTTGTTCCAGTAAACCAGACTTATCTCTACATGAGTCATTATATCATCCCCAACATCCATGAGTTGGAGTTCTACATCAGATGAATGCAAAGAATTTTCTCCAGAGAAATTGAATAAAGAGAAATCTTAAGACTTTGAGGCATACCAGAAAGAGACCCTTGTATGCTGATAAAAGAAGATAACTTGGTGGAGAACCTCCAGTGCACAATAGAAGCATGGTGAATATTTCCTATAACATCAAGATGATTACTCAGTAGATCAGATCTCATGATGACAAAAGAAGTGCCACATGGATATGTTCTAGTTTTCCAACAAATATTCTATTGTTCAGAGCTACATAAAGCCTTCACAGAAAATTAGTGTTCCAGACTAAAGTACAATTGAAATCAAGCACTACATTATCCGTGATGAAGTCCAGAAAGGAGAAAGTGGTTCTCAAATACATATCTCCACAGATGAGCAGATAAGAAGACATTTTGGTAAAGCCTCTATCCAAGATGAAAGAGTTTGCATACTCAAGATGGAGCTCATGGAAACAACTTCCTTATTAAAAAAGGAAGGATGAATCCTAGGTTGGGAGGGAGCACTGAAAATATTATTGAAGACATTCATTTTCAGGATTGAAAAATAGTCCATCTTGGACAGATGCCTTTCTGTTCAGAAAGTGGATTGAGATTTCTTACGGACAATGATTTCCCATTGTGGTTAACATGGGAAATGGTCCAGATTGCTGATGTATCATAGACAATGACTTCCCATTGTGGTTAACATGGGGAGTGGTCTAGGGCAGTCTCTCTTATTGAGGGTTACTCAAGAAGACTGGCCCACCTTGCCAGACAACGATTTCTCATTGTTGTTAACATGAGGAATGGTCCATTTTTGGAGGTTGATACATGACAGTGTTTTCCTCTTGTGGTTAATAGAGGAAATGGTCCGGACAATCATTCCTTAGGGTTTATACATTCTCTCCAGGGTGCACTTTGATTAGTGTAGGAGGAATGGCCCAGGGTGGGGAATTGTCCAGGCTCAGAAATCAGGGATAGGCATTCCTTAGGGTTTATACATTCTCTCCAGGGTGCACTTTGATTAGTGTAGGAGGAATGGTCCAGGCTCATAAATAATAAACAATCATTCTTCCTTGTTTGAGAAGAATAGGGCAGATAGCCCATTGTTGATGTTCTACACTGAGGGTAGATATTCTTTCAGATCTCACAGATGTGAGTGAAAGAATGGCCTAGATGATTTAGTTTATATCATAACATTGTTTCTATGCAGGTTGCTATCAAATGTTTGTTATGAAGACTGTTACTACTTTGGTGGATATGTTCCACTGTTCATGACTATATGTTGTTGATCAAGTACTTGTGCGTTACTTGGTGTGGTAGTGTACCACTGGATTGTAGTTATGTACTACTATGGATAGACATAATTGTGTTCTATTTTGTTCTAATTGCCTTGAAGACTATCAACAGTTTATTGTAAATAATTACCAGCCAGATGAATGATGAACAAAGGTTTTCCAGATAGAAAATGGTTTAGAACATTTACTCTTCTAGATTAGAAAAATGGATCTTGTATCACTCTGTGGAGTGAGCATCATGTCTAATTACTCAGATCGAGTATGGTTTTGAGAGATGATGTAGCTAATGATGATGATGGTGCTCATGATATAGTCATGATCTAGTCTACATAACCATGTTGATGCTACCGGGTGAATGGTATGTTTTGTGCTCAAGACCATTACCTGTAATACCTCCCTAGCTAGGAGGGAGTGTTGATATTATGGTAGTTGTGGGAGGTATTTACCTCCATGTGTAAACATGACAAGAAAAGAATACTCCAGAAAGCAAGAAGAAACCCTAATGAGTTGGCTAATAACCCTATAAGACTTGTTGGCTCAAGAGGATAATTTATATTAGGTTATTAGCCTCCAAGAGAAGAACTCAGATAGAAATAATAATAATATACTAAATAGACAGGTACCCAGAAGGAGAAGTCGGCCCCAATAAGTCTGTCATAACCACTATAAATGCAAGGCGCTAGTCTCTCATTTGACACATCTTAGCAGTTGCAAAGAGCTACTTCTGCACAATGCAGTTGCAGTCTTGTGAGTAGTTTTGGAGGAGAGATGTTGATGCCGCTGGTGCAGCTAGCAGTTAGGTTTTGTCTTGGACTATCTCTTGGCTAGGGTTTGGACTATCTGATCAACTCTTTGTGATGCGCTATCCTTGGGGAAATGTGTGCTACCCTTTGTTTGGCTATCTAGCCTAGGGTTTACCTCCGGAGTGATTCTCTGTCAAGGTTAAGGTGCTCGGAGGGTGGCTTCAACCTATGGTTGGGTGACAAGGGTATTGTCAATGGTAAAATGAGCACAATCCTCCATATTATAACATAGACAATGACAAGTGTCAATATGATTCGATGGATCATGTCATGTCATCGAGTGATGTCATTCTGAGAGTTTAGTTTCGAGAGTTTTAGCATCAACACTCCCTCAAAGTCCTGAAAGCTGAATTTCCAGGACGGAGGATAGTCGTTCGATCACCACAAATCATGGACCATTGATATGAAGAGTGAAGTGCTCAAATGGCTAGCCAATGGTCATATCTCCTGGTCACATCGTCAAGAGCTAGAGAGCAGAGCTAGATAAGCCAAGCTCTATTTCATAGTTCGTGACATGGAGATTCGAGACGACTCATCAGAGAATCCCCGAAATGAGAAATGTGAAATCGCTTCTAGCATAGGCTGTGGTCACTGCCGATGGTCATGTGAGGGGAAGGAGCTAGCATTTTCTAAGCTCCATTTCGGGGATTGCGACATGGGAGAGTCGAGATGCCTCAAAATAGGATTTTTGAATTATGAATTAAAAAATCGCTTTATGGATAAGTTCTTGGTCATCATCGGTGGTCACGTGAATGGAAGGAGCTAGCATATCTAGGCTCCATTCCAGGTATCGGGAATTCCAGAGGAAGGATTCAAGGAGACTCATGGCAAAGTCCTCAAAACACAAGTTGCAAAGCGCCTTTTTGATTAGGCATGTGGTCATAACCAGTGGTATTTTGGAGAGACATCCTACGCCTGGTGCCGGTTCAGGTAGGGATCATTCACGAGGAACCATTGATCTCTGGTTTCTCCTTCCAGCAATATATCAACCATTCAAAGACTCCAACAGCCAAAGAAGCCATACTTGACTAGTTGTAACTACTAGAACAAAGTGATGGCATCTACTAGAGAATTTGAAGAGTATTCAGGGTGATCGAAAGAGAAGATGAAGAGTCTCGAGGCCACTTCCAGTGGAGTGTAGACTCATCATAGAGTCGACTGACAGATGGAAGGGGGTCGAAGACTATTACAGCAAGTAAATATAAAGGACCTCATGAGAAGTGCAAGTGATGATGAACGTAGGAACGATATGAAGTGGCGTAGCACATGCAGAAGGCACAAGGTGCACTGAGACTATAAAAATGGAGAACATAGAAGGAATCATGTTGTTTCTGTTGTGAGTAGTGTATGTGTGTAGAAGAATGAGGTGCAGCAGCTAAAGCATAGAAGAAGAAAATAACAGAAATGCATATCCGTGAGAAGAAGAGAAAGCTGAGGTGTGCATGCTGAGATAGAGGAGAAGATCAAAAGGCTAAAGAGGATGCAAGAAGGAAGACACTGATGCAAGCAGAGCAGAGCAACATAGCAGAAAAATGATAATCCTAGTAAGCCAATAAAAACTATTGAATCACTGTAATAAATTCATAGAAAGCAAAGATTTATATTTCAAGGTGGATGGGAGGTTCTAGGGAGGACTATTGTCCTCAGAGTTTCAAGCAGGTTCTTGAATGCAAGGAGTTATAGCTTCTATTTGGTTGCAGCCAGAGAAACTAGGGTGGCAGGGTGGTGCAAGGGAGAACATTGGTTCTATGATATATAGGTCGGTGCCTGTATGACTGGAAGTTGGTTCTTCCATCCAATTGGTGTTGGAACATTCATGGAGTTGGTACTTCCTTCGAGTGGGTGCTAGAGAAACCAGAGAGTTGGTGCTATCATCAAGTAGTGGCTTGCAAAATAGAGGTGGTATCCCTATTATGAGTTGGTTATCATAAGAATGATAATATACAAAAGATAATTATCATATAAAGAAGAAGAGGTTTTCACCCTTTATGGGTTTCCTCAAGAATATATGTCTTTGTATTGTACATGTGTGTGATTGATGTTGAATACTCTACTACTTATTTATTGTGATCATCATTGAGAGTTCTGTAATGAATTTTAAAAATGTAGATAATTGTTTAAGCACAATAACAACTGATTCACACCCCCTCTTAGTTGTCCAACACCTTCCCCTTGATCAAATTTGTAGGTTTGATCTCAAGGTCACATTCCAACATCACAACTATCCACTTTCCTCTTTTCCCCTCAGGATCAGGATGATTTAGAATGTATTTCATATAATTGTTGGGTACATAGACAGTGGTATGAGAATGCTAGATATAAACTCTAAACTTTTTTAGGTCCTTGACCAATGCATATGCCTACTTTTCCATGATATCATACTTCAGTGGGGAATCCCTTAATGTCCTGCTATAGTATGATATAGGCTTCTCAAAATTCTGCTCATTCTTCTGTAGTAAAACACCAACAATGGTGTGCTCTAAGGTAAAAGAGAACAATATAAAGTCTTTTTCAAAATTAGGACTGGCTAGTAATGGGGCCTTGGTCAATGTCACTTTAATGTCTTCAAAGGATTTTCCGGCTTCATGTGTCCACTTTATCTCACTTCCTTTCTTGAGCATGTTAGTGATATGCTTTATGATTTCAACCAAGTTAGGGATGAATCTTCTCAGAAAGTTTACTTTCCCCAACAAAGATTGAACTTCCTTTTTTCTTCTGGGCGTGCCAATTTTTAAGATCCCCTCAACTCTGTTGGGATCTATCTTTATTCCTTCTTTTGAAATAATGTGACCAAGCAACTTCCCTTCTTCCATGCCAAGATTTGACTTATTGGGGTTCAATGAAATGCCAAACTTTCTTCTCTTTTGAAAATCCCTCAAATGTTTAAGATGTTCTTCATCAGAAGTTGAATACATAGTGATATCATCTAAGTAAATAACAATAAATTTATCTTTTTCATCAACAAAATCTATATCCATATCCCTTTGAAATTTTGATCATGCATTAATGAGCCCAAAAGGAATCTTGGCATACATGAATGTACCCCATGGTGTTGTTAATGTTGTCTTTTCCTGATCATTAGGCTGCACCATGATTTGATTATACCCAGAGAAAGCATCCAACATTGACATTTTCTCAGAACCTACCACTTTTTGTAGAATGGGATCCATCTTAGGTAGTGGGTAGGTGTCCTTAAGAGACACCCTTTTCAAATTTCTGAAGTCCCCACACAACTTGATCTCTCCACTCTTCTTTCTGGCAGGAACCATATTTTCCACCCATTTGGAAAACCTCAAAGATACTATGATCTTGGCTTCAAACGACTTCTTTATCTCTTTCTCAATCAAGGGAAGCATCAAAGGATTAATTCTTCTTAATTTATGTTTGAAATGTTTATGATATTCTTTGATTGCGATCACATGTTGAATGACCTTGGTATCATAAACTTTCAGATCTTCATAACTCCAAGGAAAAACATCGGGTAATTCTTTCATTAAAATGATATATCTTTGCTTGACCTCTGGGCTGAGTGATTTGGACAGATTAATGATCTTGGGATCTTCTTGAGTCCCAATGTTGCAATATTCAATATCTCCATCATTTACAATAATGTTAGGACTCCTGGCCACATCATTATTATCAAAGAGTTTCTCCAATGGTACCAGGCCTTTGGGAATGATGTTACTTTTTAGTTGCAATATATCTCTACCAAAAATCTGATTTTTGAAATAACCATCATTTGTGAACACTATTGCATCTTCTTCTTCACTGCAATATTCCTCATCAATAATCAAATTCTCAAACCCATCCTCTAACTTGAGGAAACTTTCTATTTGTTTATCATCTTTAAAAACCTGCTAGTACTTAATATTACCAGGCACTGTTGGTCTATGCTTGATCTCAATTTCATATCCCCTGTTAGGAAATATTGGAATTTTGAAAATTGAGGCTGAAGTAGCTAGAGCATCAACAATTTGATTCTAACCCCTTGGAATTGCTGAGAGACTATATTATGAAAACTTCAAGAAGTTCAAGCACTATATTCCTATATGCTCTTAATCTGGGGTTATTTGCTTGATATATTCCCTTCCCCTGATTTATGATCAACTCAGAATATCCATGAACAACTATCCTCCTAGCACCCATTTCTTTCAAAGCCTTCAAACTCAACACCAATGCCTCACATTTAGCCATGTTGTTTATGCAATCAAAATAAAGTTTATAAGAGCACAATTTTGTGGCCAATATGGGGGGGTTAATCCACACACCAGCTCATGCCCCCTCTCTGCTGAAATATCCATCAAAGCTCATGTTCCACGTCTCATTCTCTGCATTGTCCTGCTGTTCTAAAATTTTCTCAATTTGTTGACCAGATTTGTCTTTGGAAACCATATCAATCTTTGGCCCTTTCTCTTCAAAACACAAATCATTGAATAAAATGGAGGAACCCATCTTAGTCTCCACAGAGTAGATGGGATGGTTATTTGGTTGGGCCTTATTACTGACCATGTATTTGAGAAAAACCTCCCTATACAATATCCTATATTGACCAAAGACAGGGATGGTGGCGTATGGCATATCCATCTATAGAGGTCCTTTCAACTTTCCAGCACATGACCTAGATAAAATCATGCCAAACTTGGGAGGAATATCAACAACCACTACATCCATGACCATATTCTTTGCTGGAATTTGAGACAAAGATACCACGAGATATTTGATTAGGCCCAGGCACTTCACCTTCCTTGAATTAAAGGAGAAAATATCTTTGTAAGGCCTTGTGACGTCCAGGATCAATTGGTCCATGACCATCTTGGCCATCAGGTTATGGGATGCACCTAAATCCAACATAGCATTGTGCAGAGTCATATCATGGATCTTGAGTCTGACATAGAAAGGGGGGATTTCATCAACATCACTACTTTCCTCTACACGTGGGCCAAACAAGATGGCAGGATGATCATCTTGTACGTTCAAAGTCTTAGACATTTGTTCCATCTTGAGCATCTTGATGATCTGATTTCTATATTCATTGTTCTTTATCAACTCATTGAATGGTACAGAGATTTTGATCTTGGTCATTTCACTTTAAAAATTAAAATAAGATGAGGTTTTCTCTACCTATTTGATAATTGTCTCCTTTCTTGCTTCAGACACTTTCTTCCGAGGTTCCTCCTTCTGCTTTCCTTTGTCCACAACATATTTTGAGATAGATTCCTTTTTTGGCTGAGTTGAACAAGATATGTTATTCTGAGCTTCTTTGGTAAGATTTCCATTTGGAGGATTTGCAGGCACCTTTTTGTTTTGAAGATTATACTGTTTTTGGAATTGCATGATGGCATTTTGCAACCCTGTTTGGTAATATTATTTTTCCACTGACAACCTTTCCTCATCCTCCTGCATGAATATTTCATTTGCATCCATGAACTGGTCATGTTCTTCTTTAGTCAAAAATACCTATGTTTCATTAAGATCACAAAAATGCATATTGTCTTCAAAATTTTCATCATAATTCTCATTTACATAATTATTTTGAAAAGGAGGACTTCTTTGCTGATCCCCCTAACTCCTCTGATCTCTTTGTCTGATTTGTGGGACTGTTGGTCTTCTCTGATTCCTGGGTGGAACATCAACCTGTTCTCTGGTGTTAGGCTTGTTGTCTAAAGACATCCTCTCCATGGTCTTCATCATCATTTCAAACCTCTCTTCTGATGTCTGTGATATTAAAGGTTGTGCCTTATCTTGAACCTTGTTCATGTCCTTGTTAGAGTTAGATTTGATCTTCCCTAAAGCCATTAGATTTACTTCAACTTCTATTGCATAAGTCATCATATCATCTAATGAAGTAGATCTTATTTCCCTTAACAACAAAGAAAAATCACTTTCAAAGGAATCAACATATCTAAGTTGAGCAACTTTAGGAGGGGGTTTCACTTTAGTAGGAATTGAATTATAGACCTTTATAAATTTGGCTGAAAAATCCTGCAATGTTTCATCAGGTGACCTTCTCATGTTGTTATACTGAGTTAAAAACTGAAGGGGATTTTTCTTGTCACCCCACTTTGCATGAAAATGGGTTTCAAAGGTTTCAAAATTTATGATACTAGCTACTGGGAGAGCTCTAAACCACTTTCTGACTTCTCCTACAAGACTTTGTGCAATCAACCTCATTTTTTCATCCTCAAAATCCACTTCTTTGAAGTCTATAAAATCATTGAACTAATATAGATGTATTTGGGCTGACACATTTCCTTCAGCATCATACAACTTAATCCTCAGATTATACTCCTAGGGAAAATCATGTAACTGAGAAGGAAGAACAAGAGGGGAAAACCTAGCTACCATGGTTGTTGTAAGGACTTGAAGTGGTTGTTGGTTCTAAGTATGAATAACAAAAGGTTTGGTAGAGGCAGCTAAAATTAAATCTTGGAACCTCTTCTTATCAAAGATGACCTCATTCAAACAAGACTCAGAGTTAGTTCTTAACAGAGTTTGCTCAAATTTCACATCAAAATAAAGGTCTTCAATGCTTGTTACTCCATATTTAGGAAAGGATATATATTTATCTAAACACAAAAACGATCTTATTTGCTTTTCTTTTATTTTGTGTACAATCTTCTTAGGATCAAACACGGGGATAACTGCTTTTGGGTCTGGGTTTCTCCTAGTATGAATTCTCTTGGGAGCCAGGATTTCTAGCTCAAACTACTTTGTGCTACTGGTCTCTTTGTAATGGAGTCACCATGGTAACTTTAGTCTCAACCAATAAGGTGTTTGATTCATTGTCACTCTCATGAATCAAATCTGAAGCTTTTAGTCATTCTTTTCCCAGGGAATATTTCACTTTCGATCCTCGACAACGACGCCATAATGTTATCACTCTCTAAGTTTTTTCGAATGATAAAACAAATGATAGAGGTAACCTACAAACCAACTTTAGAGATGGGTGCTAGCCTGCTCAACTGAGAGAGGGCTCTCTCATGTCACTTGGTGTTTCTTTGACAATCAATGGCTAGGGTTTGTTGTTTTGTTTTTTTTTTATAAAGTTGTTGGAAAGGAAGGGGAGGGACACTTAGGGATATGGAGTCAAAATTAAGAAAATGAATGAAGACATTGACTTGTCTATAGGAATCTCCAAAGGATAAAGGCTAAATGAGGTGATAAATATGAGTTATAGTTTATAAATTTGCAGAGTATAGGAAGAAAAAGAAAACATGTAACTGCATCAGAGCATTAAATAAATGAATTCTAAATTAGTTAGGAAGAACTTAACATAGTTTAAATTGCTTCAGCTGAGAGCATGACAAGATGAATTCTGGGCCTTTTACTATCCAATTTAAATAGAAGACAATGAAAATGAAATCATAAATATTGGAAATACATAAAAAGAGAGGAGACAAAACTCAAATCACCACCATTAGAATCTTTTCATGGAAACTTCGAAGACTTCTGCACATGTATTCAAATCAGCTTCAAAAAATTACAATTGAGTTCCGAACAACTAAAATTGTTCCCTTAAACTTCTGCCAACATTAATACATTTGGAACTTCTAATACTTATACAATTCGAGTTCCTTTAGTTGGAAACCAATTACAATAGCTAAACTGAAATGTTTCAGCTTCTAAAAATGATTATAATGATTACAAATGACAGTTTTGGTATGAGAATTGACTACAATGATTAACAAGAAGACGTTTCATGATCCAACTATTGATTCATCTGATGCTTCAACTTCTTCTTTTACCACTTGTTCTATCCTGGTCTTCTGTCTGATCTACCATATTCATTTACACCTGGACATCATTTGATGGACCCTAGAAAACTTCAGTTTGTTTTACTTATCCGTACTATCTCCTTCCATTTGAATTCAGAAGGGATATCATAGTCCATCATTTATTTTATTAGGATCTCCAGGTCAATGCAGGAGGCATATGTTATGACTGGTAGTCCAATATTCATTGTTTTGAACTGATTCAAAATCTCAAAATCTATAATCAAATGTTCAACTAGGGTTGCTCCTTTCAAGTTTTCCTCTGGGTTTTCAAACATGGAGTGATCCATTATGCATTGAGGGAGGTCAGAATTGTATTCTTCCTTATCATATAGTTTTCCTTTTCCATCCCAAAATGGTAGGAGTCCTTTAATGAACAATTCTTCAAACATATCCTTGAATTCTTGTACACTTTTCTCCAGGTGTGTGGCCTTAGTTTGAACTGATTTTAGTAGGTTATGTTTGGAAATAAATCTCCTGGTCTAGATGATCAATGTAGTTCTATATTTGACCCCAATGGTCCGAAGTTCTACAGAAGAGATGGAGTTTAGCATGTTTATGGCATTTTGGGACCACTCTGATGGTTTCTTTTCTAAGGTATCATTTACAAAAATGCACCTGATCCTTGCTGTGATGGCCATGTTTCCTTTCTCGACATATTTTTTTTCCAAATATTCTTTAGATTGATAAGTTTATCCAGATGTCTTATCAAAGATGTGTGTTTTGCCGCTGAAAGTTCTTGAGATTCCTTCACTTTGGAGCTTGCTTCCTTTCTCAACTTCTACAGTGCTGGTACCACTCTCCACCATATCCATATTCACTTGTTCTTTAGTCTCTTCCTCCTCTAGATCCACTATCTATGGGGATTGTGTGATCTTCATCTCATTAGGGGTAGTCTGTTGATCACTGGTGCCCATGGCTGCTGAAGTGCTTCTTTTGTTGTAAACACTTACTTTGGGAACTTTGACTATCATATTCTGAGTATTTGGTTGTGTTTGAGTCTGTTTCAGGGTTACCTCCACTTGATGTGTTTGATCAGGTTGCAATATTACTTCCATATCAACACAGATTTCTAGATTTTCCAATTTTTCAAAACCCTGAACATGTTCATGCTCATAAGGGGCATATTTTTTCATCAGTCTTCTCTTGGATATGTTCTAATGTGGATCATATCTTCTTCCTTATAGCTGTGCAAAACCAAACTCTTTGAGTTTTTCCTGGATCTGAGATAAGCATGATCTAGTCTTGAAAATGAAGGGTCCAATGATAAAAGGGAATTTGAGGTTTGAGGATTTGTGAAATTTCAGGAAATGCTCTCTCTGTGATATGATTATTTTCTTGATGAACTCAAGGGAAAAGACTCTGGGGGTCATAAAAATAGGTAACATGTAAGGGGATTCATGACAACCATAAACCCAAACCACTATTGAATGCATGAACAGTACCAAGTCCCCCACTCTGTTTTCTGGATTTGGCTGTAAATAGCTCCTCATGTCATCCATGAATCTTGGTAGGCTAGTGTTGAAAATAAAAATGTAAACCCTGGAGATGACCTTGTTGATGAATATGAGCAATGTGATCCTCTTACATTCAGTTGATATGAATGTTGCTGTAGGAAATTCTCTCTTATTTGTTTCCAGGAAAATCTTCAGAAAGTATGTGTAATATCTGAAATGTCTCAGAGAGCAAAAATTCACTAGCTATTTATGGATATTATCAGCTATGAATTGGTAAAAAATGACATGGAATGATGGACTAGACTTTGAATGAAAAAATGCCAACAGGAAATCCAACATGACCTCGACCACATGCTTGTCATTATCTAGACCTAAAATGTGACTCAGTAGGGAACAAACCCATTGGACCTCAATAACCATGATACTCACACTCATTGGCAAAGACAGACTTTCTGAAAGATTCTCTGGTTTGACAATTGTCTGTAAAACTAGGTCTTTGACTTCTAATGGAAACTCCTTGTAAACCTTAATTAACTTTTCTTCCTCGAACAGTTCAGATACTGCGGAGAAGGACTCTGTTATGCCGAGGGAACCTCGAATTGATAGACTCTCTACCCTACACATGACCTTGGACCCCTATTTATTGATGATAACTTTCTCTTCCTGTGAATACTCCTCTGCGCACAAACCTATGAATTCGGGAAAATGGAATGTGACCTCAATAATGTAAGGGACTATAGTGGCCTGGACTGCTTCAAGGAAGGGTATCTGCTTCCCTACATTATCAAACATATTAGCTTTGGACATGGAGATGGGAGAAATGGTGATTTCAGTGTCGAACACATCTAAATCTCGATCAATTAAGGATTCTTGATTTGACACAGGGTCTTTCTCTGTCACTAACGTTATGATAGGGTCCATGGAGGCGATGAAAAATACTTGGAAATTAGTGAAAATGGTGTACTGTTGAGCTTAAGTTTATTGCAGTGGTCACACCAAATTTCAAACATTCCAGTATTTTGAAAAACAATAAAATAAATGAAGAGTGCCATTTGTATACTTTCCCAATTTTGGGGGTGCAAGGAAGTGTTTTGGGGAAACCTGCTTCTCACCCTGAAATACACCTCATGGCGCCACGTGGTCCCGACCCAAAACTGTGGATTGGTTTTCAGCCAACTTTCGGGATTTATCCTCTATGCAACTCCTCCCCCCGAAACAATCCCCACCCGTCGATCTAGGACCTTTGCGATTCACGATGTGTCAGGTCCCATTGCCTTAGTTCCCACTAGATATAGCCTCCTCCCACCAGATTTGGACCGACCCTCTATTTCTTCACGCCTCCACATTAGTTTAGCACCTAGATAAGTCTCGAAAACACGATTTCGCACAGACGGTTTTTATGGTGATAACACTTTGTACACTCTCTCTATTTTTCTTTGAATTCTCTTTGCTCCTTTCAATCTCTATTTGTCCAAGTGTATCAGGGATGGTACTGCCATCAAACTTAGCCATTTCTATCTCTACATTTGATAGAGTGTTAAGAAAATCTTCCTTTTCTTCTCTATCCAGCTTCTTAATTTCTTCAAGATTTGTTTCGCAGACCTTTAAATCCATTTCTCCCTTTATACGCTCATACTGTGAAAAAGGGGAAATCCCAGGTACATTGATTTTTTTTCTCCATACTATGAATTCTTGGAATTTGGACATGGATGTATAGGCTTCCGTCTTCTTTTCATGAATATTATTCAAGCAATTATTAATCACTTGATAATGTCTTTGGATAATATCCATATTTTTGTATAGGTCTTGCTGGACAATTTCCAGCTTTCCATTTATTTCAGATGCTTTCTTCTTAAATGCAGTGATATCCATTTCTATGTTCTCAAATAAAGTTATTCGAGACTGCAACTGCTCTATTAACCTGTCTCTCTGGGAAATCACAATGTTGCTCACCTGTTGATTTTGAACACTTAATTCCAGTTTGTCTTCTAATTACTTTATCTGTTGCTCAAAACCATGTCTGATTTGCTTTGTGTCAAAATTGATTTTATTTCTGGCAGTCATTTTCATTTGTTGCATATCATTATGAAATTGTTCAACCAGAAGACTCTTTTGTTCTAGTTGTTTTGTGATATTATCCCCGACCACTATTTAGCAGTTTCAAAGGTGCCCAATGTGTCTGAAATTCTTTTGCAAATTCAGGGTCACTCTGTCCCTATCCATCATATATCATTTTCTACATTTTGTTAATTACTCCTTCTTTCTGTTGAGCTTTCTTTCTTATGATAGCCTTCCTTTTTGTTGACGAGCGTAAGTGACACACCATCAAATGGAAGGTTAGATCCGAACCGGTGTTGTCTAATTAACCCAAGTCGTTTGGTATGATCTTACCCGACGGGTTTAATGGCTCTGTTAGCCAACTAAGGTCTTCAAACAAATAAAAGAAATAAACTAATCTAAATCTACAATCCTAACAATATATATACTAATTACAAGTGTTAAACTAGGAACGTGAATATACAAATGATTATAAACAATCTATATACAATTTACAAGATCTGCTTGAAATCTTGCGAAAATGAATGTTTGTAATAATGTTTTAAAAAAAAATTAAGAACAAAAATCTTTCTAATGCTTAAATATATCAAACTTATAAATACTAAGTGAATACGATTGAAACAATGACACATAAACAATGAAAGATAATTAATGCAATCATTGTTTCATTAATAAATGATTTGATTAAATAACACACAGACCAACCTCTAGTTGATCAACAAAACTGAATTTGTATCTCTATGTTGTTTGAGCTCCTGCTTGTCCTGCATTTAAGGGAAACCTATGACAGAACAATACTAGTACTTCCAGAATAAATTCAAAGAAGTGTTTGACATTTGGAGTGAATTTATAACAGCAGAAAGATAACTAATTGAAAATCATGTGGTCTTAAGATAATGAATATCTGAGAATGAAAGAAAACTCAATTATGAGCATTGATGTTATCCATCATTTAACATCAGAAATAAACTCAATAATAATTAAATGATCGATTGATCACACATAAAAAATGAACCAACATATCATGGACATCAGTCAAATAATCATCGATATGTAATATCATGAGAAGACAAGGCTAAAGATAAATCGATAGGATGATAATTCATAGCATATAAATAACAGGAGAATGCAATGGAATAAGCATTGCACATTTCACGCAAGTCTAAAGCCAATGGTGAATTGCTTTCCCATATCAATTCCCAAAAATTACATGTCCATATTGTAGTCCTAGAAAAGTTGTCCTTAACACTAAACAACAACCACTATTTAAACTTGTCTTGGATTAATAACCTCATATCATGCAAGATAGAGGATAATCCCCAAAAATAGAATAACAAGGAACACTCCTGTAGGAGTTCTTCTATAAAAATTAATTACCTAAATGACATAGTTTTATTAAACAAAAAGAGAAATTACTAAACTATGCAACGCATGATCCACGATTTCTTCTCCTTGTGAATAACATCATAACTTTTATTTCCCTGAAAAAATTAAAACGAAATTTAATTTAGATAACAATTCAAACTAATATTTACAAATAGAATGGCTATAGAATTGTGAGATTTTGTAGCTAGTTTTAAATTAAGAAAAAAAATAAAAAAAAATCCATCTATTTGATTTTTAAAACATAATTAAATCAAAGAGAATCAAAACAATTTGTATCGTTTCATAGATTAGATAATGAAGGATCTGATAAATCTGAGTTAATGATAGCGTTGAAATTTGTTGTGTTCTTGATAATCACATTACCAGCTTGTTTGAACCTTTTACTTGCCCGGTCAGCGTTGGATCAGAAACATGCCTTTAATTCTTGATTTTCGCTTTCAAGCAAGGAATTTTGAGCTGCCATATGTCTTAACTAGGCTTGGAGATAAGGTATATCTCTATAGGATCGTTCCACCCAGTCGAGACAATTCTCACAGTGTACATGTGCTATAGTTGGTTGGGGTTGAGTGTGTTTTGCAATGGGTGTTTTGGTCTGTTATGTAGCTTGCCTCAAATCGTGGCTTATACCAAAGAAGCCTTCTTGATTTTTTAGGATCGGAGGTAATTTAGAAAAAAAATCATATTATATAGCTTCAATACCGATTTCATTCCCAAGGCACTGGTTATCTACATCTTCTCGGGCAATAAACTCATTGATCTCGTCATCGTACAAGTGATCATCGACCTCGATCACTGAGATCGAGCTCAGATGATCTTGCTGCTGATTTCTCAGACTCCTTGAAATTAACCTGCCTTGTCTCTTGTTTATAAAAGTTAGATATGAATTACCCTGTTCCTTATGTTTGTGATTTTTCTTAACAATCGATTTTTTAGACAAACCCTGAGTCGGCTCAACAGTAGGATTAGGAGGGATCCTCTCTTTTAACACATCTATAACCTCCTCTAATGATTTCCTAGGCACGAAATCATATCGTGGATTTTTTCCCACAATGTTCTGCATAGAAACAGAGTTTTGTTCTAAGGTCGCAACGTCTTCATGTGGATCAAACCCTTGATTTTCGGTTGTAGGGTTATAGGGACTAGGGTTTGTATTTGAAAGGAGAGGTGATTCTACTATGTTATAGGGTAGGGTGAAGTTGTATCCCCAATCTGAGCTAGATGTGACAACAACAAAATTTGAATAAGACCATGGTGAAAAACACTAGACAGAGGGTTTAAACTCTGTATCTGATAACACTTAGACATATTATGCAGGATCATATACAGATAGAAAGGAATATTTAGCTTGAACCTTAGAAAAATCATCAACAGGTGGATGTGATACAAGAAAACTAAACCATATCTGCCCTCATAAGTTACGAATTATTTGAGAATTAGAAGCAGGCCGTGTCATTGAGGTTTAATGAGAGTAATCAGTGTACCTTTAGGGCACCGGTTCTATTTCTTGGAGACCATAAGAAGACTCCAATGCACGACTTCTAATTTTGCATTTTTGAACCATATTTTTCCCTCATGTGACAATCTTGTATCTCATGCTATAGAATCCTTTGTTATTTCGAGTTGCAAATCCCTGATTTTAGCTTTAGATCCATCAAATGATTGAGCAAATGCTTGTGCAACTGTTAGGTTATATCCTTCAAAATTTCAGATGAAAATTTCCCAGCCATGTTTCTGTATATCGCTTATGGCATTATCGTGAGGGAGGAGGGCTTGCAAGCGATTAGGTTCAATCCTAACCATGAGAGCCATGGGTGTTATCACACAGACACAATAGATGCAACGAGAGGGGGGTTTCTCTTTCCAATACACAAACAGTAAAGAGAGGTCTATAAAATCGGAAGAGACATGATACCTACGGACTTGGGAGGATATCATACTTGGTAATTTGAGCTTTAAGTGGCTAAGAACCAAAGGATGTGTAGGCTTGTAAACCACTATACGCAATGAACACTAAACCCAAACCATTACCTCTTACCTATTCGAGTAATGAATGTGAGTCTGAATCATGCAGGACAATAGGATGATGTGGAATTGTAAGTACATCGTTCCTATACCAGGGTGATAGGATTACGATATGACTGGTAAGAGCAAGAAGCATGTTTCAAATTTTAACTCAAGGTTCTGCAAAATTAGGCATATCAAAAGTAAAAATCATATAATCAACCATAAATGAGACTCAATTATATCTCCCAAAGTGAATAAATTTGTGGCAATGGATCAATCAATAATATTACAAACTTAAAGATTTATGAACATATAGATGCCCTTTAGGTGTAATCCCTTTTGCAAAATAAACAAAGAAACCACAAATTGTAAAATGATTACCCAAGCCAAACTTTTGTTTTAATTTCATGCTTTCAGTCATGAAATTAAACAAAACAAACAATGGATTAAAAAACAAAAAAACTCTTATACTCAGCTAGGCCCATGAATCTCCTCAAAACCAAGAGACATAAATGTTTGTAAGTATAAGGAGGAGGCAGCTACAATTTTTTTTTATCCCTTGGTGGTGACTTTTTATTATAAAATTTGACAAAATTGTTGGTTTCCAACAATGGTGACACGCTGGGCAAAGCAGTTATCTCTGCATCACCAAAAATTCATATCAGGGAAACATATGTCTTAGCAATAAGTTTTTAGGAAAATTTAAAGAAAGGTCAAGCATTTGGGCAATAACTTAGAAAAAATAACAATGTCATAGTATTGGATGAAGTTCTGTCTAAAAATTGTAATCTAGCATCTTGTTTTGATCACAGGGACAACAATTTTTATACAGATAGATCCAATATTGTTGACAGGGACACTGTTGCCAGCAGGCGTCCATAGCCTCGACAGGGATGTCATTTAACCTACTCTAGTACTTCTATCCCATCCAAGAGTTTGTCCATTTATGATAAAATCATCCTGACACCTGATCAATTTAAGAAAATACCTGAGGATCTTCGAAACTCGATATTTCTTCATGGCCATCAGGCATGTTCAGTACCTTGGTGAAGTTGTCTTGGTATCATGCATATATTTACCCGTTGCCAACAAACCTATTCAATGTATCGAGGGGTTTACACACAATTACCACACATAACAGTGCTTCCAACTCTCTAAAAATATTTATTAAATTTCCGGAGACTTCATGATATTTAAGAGAGCATGGTGATACTGAAGATCTCATAGTCAAGTAATGAAAGGGTTGATCTTATAAGAATTATTTTTCTGTTTGGATGACTTTCATCATAATTTGGACATTTAGATTTTAGTTAAGAAATCATCTCTGGGATGGGTAAGCACTATGATTTGTTCTCATTAAAACAAGGATGACGTTATAAGTTTTTTAAGGATAATCGTGCTTTCCTGTGATTTTAATGAGAAACCAAGAATAATAACTGGACAAAACTTACTTCCACTGATATGAGTTTAGCACTTACTATTCAGGTGCTTGAACTATTATCAACTATTGATAATGAATAAATTTTTTGATTCCCTTCAATAATGACTAATGATCCAGAAATAATTATTAGGGAAAACAAAAGCCAAATGAAAAATAAGAATAAAAAACAATACGCAAAATAAAAATATTTACAAGGGGGAAAACCTGATTTTCTCAGGTGAAGTACTTTTTTAAGAGAGACTAAAAAAAAATAGAAAAATCATTATTAATATGAGTGTAGTCCTACTAGTGGCACCTTGGGTCAGGGTTGAATTGACAGTTCAAATTTACTTATCTCTCTACTTCCATTTAAAATTTTCATGATGATACTGTGTTTTTGAAAAGAAATATTCAACGAAAAGCAGAGAGAAAAGGATTAACGTGGACTTCCCTGAAAACATTCATATTATGATTCTCTTGGTGTACCCACTTGTGTTCATAACTGCATTATTACAAAGAGAAACAAAAAGAAATAAAACTAAAGGAAACCTACTCCTAAACCTACTCTAACTACTAAATAGATAAAAATGCCAAGTAAAATCATATTTCCAGTGCAACCACAAGAGTTGCAGATCCCCCATTTTAGCTGTAGAGCCATCAAATGATTGAGAAAATGCCTATGCAACTGTTAGGTTATAGCCTTCAAAATTTTGGATGAAAATGTCCCAGTCATGTGCCTATATATCTCTTATGGCATCATCGTGAGCGAGGAGGGATTGTGAGCCATTAGGTTCAATCCTAACCATGGGAGCCATGGGTGTTATCACACGTACACAGTGGATGCAACGAGAGGGGCGTTTCTCTTTCCAATACACAAACAATAAAGAGAGGTCTATAAAATCGGAAGAGGCTTGATACCTACGAACTTAGGAGGCTATCATACTTGGTAATTTGAGCTTCAAGTGGCTAAGAACTAGAGGACATGTAGACTTGTAAACCGCTATGTGCAATGAACACTAAACCCAAACCATTACCTCTTACCTATTCGAGTAATGAATGTGAGTCTGAATCATGCAGGACAATAGGATGATGTGGAATTGTAAGTACATCAATCATGTACCAAGGTGATAGGACTACGATATGACTGGTAAGAGCAAGAGTCATGTTTCAAAATTTAACCCAAGGTTGTGTGCAATTAGGCATATCAAAAGTAAAAATCATATATTCAACCCTATATGAGACTCAATTATATCTCCCAAAGTGAATAAATTTGTGGCAATGGATCAATGAATAAGCTTACAAACTTAAATATTTATAAACATATAGATTCCATTTAGGTGTAATCCCTTTAGCAAAAGAGACAATGAAACCACAAACTGTAAAATGATTACCCAAGCCAAACTTTTGTTTTAATTTCATGCTTTTAGTCATGAAATTAAACAAAACAAGCGATAGATTAAAAAATGAAAAACTCTTATACTCAACTAGGCCCATGAATCTCCTCAAAATAAAGAGACATAAACATTTGTAAGTATAAGGAGGAGGCAGCTACAGAAAATTTTTATCCCTTGGTGGTGACTTTTTATGATAAAATTTGACAGAATTGTTGGCTGCCAACAATGGCAACATGTTGGGTGAAGCAGTTATCTCTGCATCACCAAAACTTCATATTAGGGAAACATATGTCTTAGCAATAAATTTTTAGGAATAGTTAAAGATATATCAATCATTTCGACAATAACTCAGAAAAAATAACACAATCATAGTACCGGATGAAGTTTTGTCCGAAAATTGTAATTTGGCATCTTGTTTTGATCATAGGGACATCGATTTTTATACAGATAGTGATTTTCCTCCCATAATTTAGAGTGATAAAAATGTATGGGCTCGGTGCTAGTTGGAGTCCATCTCCAACTCATGAGAGGAAATGGACTCCTGAAAGAGATTGCGTCCATAATGAATGCAAAAATATAAAAGGGGGCTATTGGCCCTTGACCAAGTTTTGAAGAGTACTTGGTTATACTTGACCACTTTTGGGACTACGACCGCTTGCCAAAGAAGGAGCACAATGTGAAGTAGAAAATAAGGAAGAAAGACCTATCTTGGGGTCTATTTTAGGGTTTTTGGGTTGATGTAACGGGAAAGGGATGTCAACCCATGGGTTTACCCACGTTTAGGCCCATTTTGTAATCTATAAATAGGCAATATGGATAGTAAGATAGCGAGAGATAGTAATATAGTACATCTATGTGATGTATGAATGGAATCTTAGTTCTAGTATTTGGATTTGTTTGATTGGATGTATCTTAGAGTGCTCTGTGCATGGGATCAAAAAGCTAAGTGCAGTTGGTTTTAGTCTTGTGCTGAAGAGAAAGGAAGAAGGATCTAGCGAGCTGTGCAGATCTTCTGTCCTATGCGAAGTAAGGATCATTAAGCTTTGTGCTATAACTAATTGACCAAGATAATATAAATAAGACTTTGTGGACGTAGCCCCAGGGGGGGGTGAACCACGGTAACTGTGTGTATGGTGTTTTGTGCTTCGATCTTATGTATTTATCTCTTTCTTGGCTAAGTGATTGATGTGATTAAGTAGATCTAGTTATGCTTTGTGCTGATGATATATGAATAAACTTTAGATTTGATATATAATATGCTTAGTGCTTGATTTGTTGAATCTAACCTATATTTATGTGACTAAGTACTGAATCATTTGTAGTATAAGTATTCACTTCGATGATCTATGATTTCTGCAAATCTTATTAACGAATGTATGTTAAGGAATAACTGATGCTAAGTGCGTTGTAAGCAATATAATCACAGATCTGTGTCCCAGCTAAGGTTGCAGAAACATGAGTCTTGCAACCACCCCTGCCTCTACCTCAGGTGAGACTTCATCTGCTTCATAGGTGTTGATGAAAGGGCCGGTAGTTATGGCTTTGTTGGTGCATTCTTGAGCGTTGAACCATGGGTCTACCCCTGTGCCAACAAATGGTTCCGATACCGGGACCTGGAACTATGATTGCTGGGAACTGAAGAAGAAGAAGCTTTGTGTAAAATAAGCTCTGTGCGTAGATCTATTGCCCTAGTGCGTAGTGTTTTGTTTGACCTATAAAGTTTTGTGCCAAGAAAAGAGTTCATATCTGAAGAAAGAGAGGTCAGATCTGAAGGAAAGAAGTCAGATCTGTGAAGAAAGAGGTCAGATCTGCAAGAAAAAGGTAATATTTGTAAGCTCTATGCCTCGATAAAGGTAAGAATAGTTAAAAGTCTTATATCTGGAAGCTTTGTGCTTTGCAGAAGTAAGATAATTGATTATTTATTTTTTTCTAAAGCATGGATCTAGGTATGTTTGATAGATTCTATCTTAGCTTCAAAACTAGGGCATTAATAGATGAAAGAAAATTTGATATGAATAGATCTAATAAATATAGTGATAGGTATGCTATACCTATGCATCGAAAGAATGTTTGGACTAACAAGTGGATGCAAGATCCTAGAAAAAAAAAATTGTAGGCTAGCCACCATGATCCTGGTGCGCAGTCCAGAAGGAGTTAGGGAACATCTAAACGAATGAGAGGATTAACCCTCTGTTATAGTTGTAGACGATTGGGACATCTTGCTAGAGAATGACCTGGGAGAAGACGTAGTTGCCTCTCTTGTAAGGCTATGGACCATGAAGTATTGGATTTCCCTAGAATTATTGCTAGGCTTGAGAAGCTAAATATAAAAAAAGCCAACCCTGAGGGAGATCAAGAGACCAATATTATAGCAGAAACCCAGAAAGAATAAAAAAATATATTGCTACAGATGAAAGATACCTTGAATGACCACCAACATGTTAGGCTATCAAAGATATTCAAAGAAAAGGAGAAAATCAAAGCAAGAATAGGGGACTTTGACATTGATTGTACTCTTGATGAAGAAGCACAAGTGAACATTATGCAAGAAAGAACTTGGGAGGCTATAGGAAAGCCTGTCGTGATTCCTTCCTTAGGAGGAACAAGTTTCTTCAGAGGAAAGCTAGTAACCCTATGTTGAAGGCTCGCTCGGATACCTATGACTATCAATGGAACTTCGACAGAGGAAGACTTTGAGATCATTAATTTTTTTGAAGACACCACCTCGTTTACCATGCTCATAGGAAAACCCTGGATTGATAGAGAACGGGCCAGACGAAGAGAAGAAGAAAAAGATTTGGAATAGAAGAAGCAAGAGTTAAAAGACTTTATGACTAGAAGGATCGCGCACTTGATTTAAGAACAGAAGAGAAGATCGCAGATATTTAATATTAGTACCTCTGGTGTCGAAGCTAAGAAAACAATTGAGGATCTGTAGAAGATCGAGTTACCTATTTTTGATACAGAAAAGGTATTATCAAGGAACCATAAGAAATATTTTCCACAACGCGAAGTAACTAAGACCACAAAAGATACACATCAGAATGGTAAAAGCATTATTGAGACGAAACTCAATGGGAAGAAGGCTAGAAGTTAAGAAATAAGAGGGCTAATACTATGAGGTTACAAGAGGTTCTAGACACTTCATAGCAAGAAGAATTATAGAATTGGAGCTTCGTCGAGATATCAGAACAACAACAGAGATTACTTCGCCATGACGAAGCAATATAGCCGTTGGAACCGATATACCCATTCACTGCCACTCCGAATAGATTGAAAAGAAATTATGGGTTACCACTAGACCGTTGCATAGCACTAGAATGGATAAGAACGAAGTTAATGAAGGCCACAGATCTATTGCAAGCATACCTTTTTTGAGATTGCCTACTTAACTTATCGTGCCACGCACCGAGAATACTTTTTTTCAACTGAGAATATGAAGCATGAACCCTGAGATTTACTTACCCTGAGATCATTGCCTTACTATTCACTATCGTCTCTGAATTCCTATTGCACCCGAGCCCGCTAACCCAAATTTGTATATCGAATGAGCTCAACATTGTTGGGAAAATTGTTGAAGAAGTTCTATTTGATTTAATTACTGAGAGAGTCATGTCATAACACAGAATGTCTACAGGTGTATAGGCATTATCCTCGGGCGCACTACCAACTTCCCCTTCCACTGCCCGAGAAGGACCATCCTGACCACCTTTGGAAAGACGATCTAAGCTCAAAAATGACTTCGCCACTGTGAAGATGATCCCAAGCATCTTACCTAAATATATCCCACCACTAGGTGGACCCGTAAACCGAGACTCTGTACCTAGAGACTTCGACTATGCTATAGTCACTGCGTAACTCCTGAAAGGGGTGCACGTAGTTCATGCTAACCAGGAGAAGCTCACCACCCTAAAATTTAGTGATTTTAACCTTGGAGATCACAAGGTATACAGTATTCTAGCCTTGCACAAGTATTTGACTATTACAAAAGGAAATAACCTCAATATTGTACCGCAACAATGGACCCATAACCTTGCACAGTCAACCCTCCTCAACGTAATGGAGATTCCACATTTCGGGAGGCATCAAGAAGTAAATGCCTATGTCCAACTCTTGTTTTCCTGATACCACAGAGGATACCTATGGTTGGACCGACACATCACTGTGGATCTAATTCTGATCAATCAGATCACTAGGCTAAGAATACAGGGCCCTAACCCGTAGGACTTTTACCCTGGAAAGACCGCAGATCGTGCTCTTTCTCAATGAATAAAAGACACATATGGAAATCTAGAGAAAGGCATGTGAGGTTACAAGGTAGCCTCCATTGAGAATGTAGCAGT
Organism: Picea glauca; assembly: GCA_000966675.3. NCBI lineage: Eukaryota > Viridiplantae > Streptophyta > Pinopsida > Pinales > Pinaceae > Picea > Picea glauca. The sequence goes on along the minus strand of JZKD02S1812590.1, from coordinate 207,918 downwards.
ACGCTTTGGTTGCCAGCTGATCGCAGGCAAGCTAGTCCGAAAAAATAGACCTACACAGGTGACAAGATTTGTAGTTGACCTCGCAAGGAAGTGCGCGGAGGGACTACAAATGAACTGAGCGAAATACCTCATAAATCAACTAGATCTTGACTGTAGACAAGCACAGGACCAAGGGTATGGTTTCCACTTTAGCTGGTTGCTCATACTCATTGACTTCGTCGCGTGGGAACTACCTGAGGGAACCACGTTTCCGGAGATCGAACCCTTCGAACCTTTGGTCACGAAGTTATGTACGTTGTAGTACTCCAGCAACATGAACAAATAGTGGAATTCCAATTCCATCTTCCACGCTTACTACACTCGGTTGAAGAATTCCATTTAGTCTACACCACGCATTACACCCAACACTCTTCATAGGTTTTGACCTTTGATGAAATTCAACACAGATTGTCACTTCACCTACATCACGACGCGCACAGATGAGCACAAACAACAACTCTAGTCGTATTACAAGCTGACAGAAGATGACCTGGAGGAGATTACCAAGGAATGGTTGGTAGACCTCCTTTTTTCAGCAGATCCCTCAGAGATGTCCGACGTAGATATCCCTGAAGCTATGTCGGATACACAAGGACCGTGCAAGCCTAAGAAGGATGTGGAAGTTCAAGATGTCCACAACACATCCACGAAGACTGCTTCGCTATCACCTGCGAAGGGAGGTGATGAGGAAGAACTAGGGGGCACAGAAGTTGAACAGAGCAAAGGCGAGGTTACCCCGCCTAGGGACGAGTCAAATCCCTCCAAGAAAAGGAAGACTACCCCACCGAGGCCCTCATCCAGAAAGAAAACTAAGGCCACCTGGACCACGCTTAAGACTACGCTTACCCCAGATGATTTTCACTTCCTAATTGCCGCACAGAATGATGTTTCAATAGAGCTCGTGGAAAAGAAAGAAGCAAAGCAGGAGGAGCTATTCCACCGGATCATGGGCAAATTTAAAGAAGCATAGAAAGAACTTTAGTCTAGCCAAGCAGTTCCTACAGTGCCGATAGAAATGGAAATATCAGGAACAGGCGATGAGCCCACATAATGACGCCAGATCGTCGAGAAAGTCGAAGCTCGCATTCGACGAGCTCAAGAAGACATAGCGAAAGCCACCCAAGCTTTGGCACAAGCACAGAGTGCACATGAAGAGAAACAGAGAAAGGCTGCACAGGAGCAACTTGACTTACAAGCGAAATGGGAGGAGGAAAAAGCCCAGTTACATCAAAGCAAGGATCAGTTGCTAGCAGAGAAACTTGAAACACAAGAAAGAGTTCATAAGGCACTGCCCTCCATGATAATCATAGAAGTGAAGATGGAAGATCGTCTTCCATAGCAGGTGACCCAGTTGGAAGAAGTAATCCAACAAATTCAATAGCGCATCACGGACCTAGAAATCTGCACCGTGCCTGAGACACCCCAAGAGATAAGAGATCTAAGAGAGGCCATTGCTCGAATTGCAGTCACCTGATTAAAAACTTTGGCTTCGGAATGTAGGTAGCTAAGCACTAGAAGCAGCTAGACCTATGAAACCCTTGTAGAGAATCCATAATTGCAGACATTGGAGGCACATCTCTAAGAAGAAAATCAACATGTAGATGTGCTACAAGCGTTGTTGAAGTTCGTAACCCCATTTGAAAGAATGAAGAGGTTCGCAGAGCAACACACAGCCCAACAACAAGTACACATGCTACAAAGTAAAGTAATGGGAGTTTCTCAGTGACTGCAACCACTCCAAGAGAAGGCATGTCAACTATTCGTTGAACTTGAAAGCCAGGGAGCTAAACTCGAATAGGGTGCCATCACTGCAGAACAACGCTTGGAAGGACCACTCAATAACATAGTAATCCAGGAATTTACTGAACAAGACGATGTCACACTGCAGCAGGTCGAAGCTGCTCGAGCCACGCTTGAGGCATTCGAAGTGGAATTGGTTACACCTGAGTGACTCAGGACGAGTCACAGGTTAGTGTTGGGGGCTTGTTGGCCCTTGACCAATTTTTGAAGAGTACTTGGTCATACTTGACCACTTTTAGGACTGCGACAGCTTGCCAAGGAAGGAGCACAATGCGAAGCAGAAAATAAGGAAGCAAGACCTATTTTGGGGTCTATTTTATGGTTTTTGGGTTGATGTAATGGGAAAGGGATGTCGGCCCGTGGGTTTACCCACGTTTAGGCCCATTTTGTAATCTATAAATAGGCAATATAGATAGTAAGATAGCGAGAGATAGTAATATAGTACATTTGTGTGATGTATGAATGGAAGCTTAGTTCTAGTATTTGGATCTGTATGATCGGATGTATCTTAGAGTTCTTTGTGCATGGGATTGGAAAGCTAAGTGCAGCTGGTTGTAGTATTGTGCTGAAGAGAAAGGAAGAAGGATCTAGTGAGCTACACAGATCTTATGTCTTGTGCGAAGTAAGGATCATTAAGATCTGTGATGTAACTACTTGACCAAGATAATATAAAGAAGACTTTGTGGAAATAGCCCCAGGGTGGGGGTGAACCACGGTAACTGTGTGTATGGTGTTTTGTGCTTTTCTCTTATGTATTTATCTCTTTCTTGGCTAAGTGCTTGATGTGATTAAGTAGATCTTGTTATGCTGTGTTCTGATGATATATGAATAAACGTTAGATCTGATATATAAGATGCTTAGTGCTTGATTTGTTGAATCTAACCTATATTTCTGTGACAATAATTGAATCACATGTAGTATTAGTATTCACTGCGATGCTCTATGCTTTTTGAAAATCTTATTAATGAATGTATGTTAAGGAATAACTAATGCTAAGTGCGTTGTAAGCAAGATAATCACAGATCTGTGTCCTAGCTAAGGTTGCAGACACCTGAGTCTTGCAACCACCCCTGCCTCTACCTCAGGTGAGACTTCATCTGCTTCGCAGGTGTTGCCAAAAGGGACGGTAGTTAGGGATTTGTTGGTGCGCTCTTGAGCGTTGAACCCTCGATTTTCCCTAGTGCCAACAGGGGCATGTTCTCCTTTATATTTTAGCATCTTGTATGCCACAATTTACTTGGCTAAATTGTCTGTAACATTTCCCCCCAATCAAAAGTGTAACCCTCAACAACCTCATGGATTATGGGAACCCATTCTACAGCAAAATGTGCAGGATTGTTCCTACCGAACATTCTACAGAGAATCATGGCGATATACATGATATGAGAATCTCATGACGTTGTAGAATATACACCATGGGTATCATATTTGAACTTTCTTGTATTACCCCACCAGTTTTTCACTATATCGTGGATGGTTCTATCATATTTAGTGCATTCCTCATCCTCAAACTTCAATATAAATGATGAATTGTAGGTATATTTGGGTTTAGAATATAATTTATACATTACTTGAATATCCTCAGGTCAAAAAGAGCCGACAAAGGTCTTCTGGTGACTGAAGATGCTTCTTGTTTGGATATCCACTTGTTACAGGGCCCAGGCTATCATATCAGTGTAAGGCATAAGTTTATGTTGAGCAACAACTTTATGTAATTTTGACTTAGCCACATGTCTAAGCTTAGCTAAAAATGTATCATCGTCTTCTTTCGTTGAATCATATGGACAGAGATAATTATAAAGTTCCTGCTCCAAAATGTCATAAACTTGTTTCCAAGATTTGGTGGAACCTGTCAATTGAGAAGTAGTATATGAGAGTATATCTTCATTTGGTTTTGATTCGTCAGTCGATAAATTTTTCTTATTTCTTATTTTGTGTGGCGCCATGATTTTTGAAAGATGAAGTTAATGATGGCATGGTGGATAGATAGCCTCTATACTTAGAACCTTATCCAAATTTGGCTTTCCCTTATATATATCGGGTTCTCAAAACAAATATCAGAGGCACTATGACTATTCAACCTCAACGCCTCTTCTCATAACATATGACCAAGAACCCATGACCAAAGGCTCATTAGAATTGGCGATATCCAATTGTAAACCAAAACATCTTAATACCACAAACCATTAATGGTTTTCATCGCATTTCTTGGAGTTCTTTAAACCTCGAACAGTATTGATTTCGATATACGTTAAGGACCATCGATCTCTGGTTAATTAATGAGACAATATATCAACCATATAACATTTACTAACTCTGTAATACAACTTTTTGTGTATTGATAATCGTACAATCAGTGAATACACTTTGATGGCTCAACAAGAAGGGATTCAACACTTTGATTTCTAGAATCTTTGTGGGGATTACGTTAACATAACACACATAATTGAAATGTTCTTCTCATCGCATTCCTAGCTAGTATTGAGTCATTCACTACGATGAAACAATACCAATTTCAAGTTAGCAGCTCCTCCAATTTAATTGGAACTATAATGATCTTTCTCGGCTCGAATAACTAAATCTCGAACACATTAAATAGACTAAAAGAACACGACTGTTGACTTAATCACTCAATCACCGTCAATTTGGAACTCTATCCTTTAATCAACGTTATAGACGATGATATTTCCTTTAAGTATTAAATTTCCCTCTCTCTCTCTCTCTCTACATACTAGAATTAAAATATAAAATCACAGATACTTAAATCAAATGTTTCCATTGTCGCTTCACTCTTTCTTTGGATTTTGCAAATTACGAAATCTTTCAACACAATGGAAATGTAACTCAAACAATTCTACCACTTACTATATGTGATACTATGTCGATAGCTATACACAGAGGATTGTCAATTTCATTAACTTTCAGAGGCCATTTTCAATACATAGTCAAGTTTCTTTTAATTCCTGAAGAGATATGCCACAGAGCCTCTCTCATAGAACTCCCCTCTTCTCTCGAATCTCTTCCTCCCAATTACAATTCAGAAAACTAAACAACTAACCAACTCCTCCTGGAAATGAAGTGATTACTAATTTCTAGAATTTCCCAACAGACTAATCTACTTGGCTTGATCTCCTCGCAGGGAATCTTAGGTAGCCAATTATTCCTATTTCAACTCAAAAAATGACAACAAAACTAACAAACACTTATTATCATTTAATTTCCACAACATGTGACCATTTTGTCTCATTGTTGGCCTTATTATGATGCTCCTACATCAAACTCCCAGGGGTGAAAAGTCATGAACCCCTGTTCATAAAATTAGCTACAGTGAAACCCTTGGCTTCCAACTCTGCAACACTCATCCAAGTAGAGTCCTCTACTGGATGCTCTATCCATTTGACCAAATACTCCAAATAGTCCTTCTTCCTCATGCTCCTTGCAACCTTAGTATCCAAAATAGTTTCAACTTCTAATGACCGTGCCACAAGCATCTACTTCAACCATTGAATGTCTTCAGTAGGACCTTCACCTTCTACAATTTAACCTATATCATCTGCTACATAAGGGTATAAATATGCAACATAAAAGATCGGTGAAATAACAATCCTTGTTGGCATTTCTAGCTCATAAGCATTTGTAGAGAATTTCCTGAGTATCCTGCAAGGCCTAATTTTCGTCATCTTCAGTTTTTTATACTCTCTCTTAGGAAATCTCTCCTTCGTCAGATAGGCTAGAACTAGATCTCCTACTTCATAATTATTTTCTCTTCTTCTCAAATATGCTCTTGTCTTGTAAATAACATTACTTTGCTACAATATTTCTTTGACTTGTTCCTGTAGTTCACTGATTCTTGCTGCAAAGTCTTCTCCATCTTCACTCCTATTTTCCATTTGTCCCAAGTCACGAATCTCATATACTCCTCTTGGATGAATTCCATACAAAATATGGAATGGGCTCATACATGTACTTCTATTTGGAGAATCATTATATGAAAACTTATCTTGAGCTAGCACTTTGTCCTATTGTTTTAGATTTTCTCCAACCAATCTCCTCAACATGTTACCCATACTTTTGTTGACCACCTCAGTATGGCCATCAGACTATGGATGATAACCTAAATTGAAGTTCAAATTAATTACTAACTTCTTCCACCAAGTCCTCCAAAAGTGACCTGTGAATCTCACATCTCTGTCAGATACTATGCTTCTATGTAAACCATGTAACTTTACAACTTCATTATAAAATAAGTTAGCAATGTGTGTAGCATTACTTGTCTTAAAACATGGAATGAAATGTGCCATATTTGTAAACCTATCAACAACTACAAAGACATAATCATTTCCTTTTTGAGTCTTTGGCAAACCCAAAATAAAATCCATACTCATAGAATCCCAAGGCCTAGTTGGAACAGGCAATGGTGTATACAAGCCTGTATTTTGGCTTCTTCCCTTGTCATGCTGACATACCCTGCATCTACTTACAAATTTCTCAGCTTCAACCCTCATCTTTGGCCAGAAGTAGAAATGACTCAATTGTCCAAAAGTTTTATCACTTCCAAAGTGACTTTCCATTCCACCATTGTGCTTTTTTTGGATCATATTTTCTCTCATAGAACATTTGGGAATACATAATTTACTATTTTTAAATAGTAAGCCATACTGCAACATGTATTCATTCCACACTTCTCTGTCCACCTCTACAGGATTCTTACAAGCCTTGTATGCACCTTGGAAATCATTGTCAACCTCATATAAATCTCTAAGAAATTCAAGTCCCAAAAATCATACTTAATTTTCTTGCACAATCAAATGTCTCCTACTTAAAGCATTGACTACCTGATTTGATTGTCCACTTATGTGCTTCAACACAAAAGTAAAACTTTGCATGAGCTCAACCCACTTGACATGCTTCTGATTTAGTTTGGGCTACTGCATAATATATTGCAAGGCCAAAAAACAAAACAAACTCTCTAGGCATCAGGAATGCCTCCAATGCTTCAATTCTTGAATACTAGCAAAGAAATCCTTGTCATAGGATGAATACTTCTGTCTTGAATCATTCAACTTCTCACTAAATTAAGCAATCAAACTGTCTTCCCGACTAAGAACTTCTCCAATTGTTGTCCCACTTGCATCACACTTTACTTGGAGAGGATGATTGAAGTCTGGTAATTTCAATACTGGTTGTTCAATGATTCTTTTATTCAAAAACTGAAAAATCTTTTCATCTTCTGTTTTCCAATGAAATGGTTGCTTTTCCTTCTTAGTTGTCTCAACAATGGGTGCACAAATGCCACTAAAATTTATGATAAATTTCCTATAAAAACTAGCCAAGCCATGAAAACTTCTTGCCTAAAAATACATCGAGGTGAAGGCCAATCAATGATTTCTTGTAACTTTGTTGGGTCCATCTTCAAACCATCTCTTGATATGAAAAATCCCAAATATACTAATTCAGATTTCATAAATGAGCACTTCTTCATATTTAATAAAAAATTTTCTTGCTGGAATTTCTCTAAGACACATCTCTAATGCCTCAAGTGCTCTTCTGTTTGACTGAAAATCAGAATGTCATCAAGGTAAACAATAACAAAATTACCTATGAAATATCTCAGGACCTCATTCATTAATCTCATAAAGGTTCTTGGGGAATTGGACAATCCGAATGGCATAACCAACGACTCATACATCCCATCATTTGTCTTGAAGGCTCTCTTCCACTTATCCCCTTCTCTAATTATGATATGATGATATCCACTTTTCAGATCTAATTTTCAGAAGCATGTTTCCCCACTCAGGAAATCCATCATATAATCCATCCCAGGTAATGGAAACCTGTACCTGATCATTATCTTATTGATTTCTCTGGAGTCTGTACACATTCTCCACACTCCATCCTTCTTTGGACTAAGTAATGCTGGTACTACACATGGACTCATAATTTTTTTAATCAACCCCTTATCTAACAGTCCTTGTACTTGCCTTTTGAATTCCTCGTTCTCTTGAGGTGTCAGTCTATATGCTTCCTTGTTTGGTAAACTCACTCCAGAAATATATTTAATGTGGTGGCTGATATCTCTTCTCGGTGGCAATTCATTGGGTAAATCATCTACTACAATGTCACCAAATTCAGCCAACATTTCCTGAACTTCTTTAGGTAGGTCTAAAACAATTGTCTTTGTCATCACTACTCTAGGTTTTCACATCACAACATAACTCAGCTCTTCCTTTTCAAGCTGCTGCAAATATTCCTTACCAGTCAACATTATAACTTTTTTTGTATGTTGCTCCATTGTGCTACCTTCTTGCAAAGGAAGTAGAACATGTTTCATCCCATCTTGATCAAAACTATAATAGTTTCTCCTACCATCATGGACTACCTTGTTATCAAATTGCCAAGGTCTCTCCAAAAGAACATGACACACATCCATGGGCATAACATCACATGTTATTTTGTCTTTATATGTACCTACTTGCAAATCAAATTCACATTGTTCACTTACCAGGATTTGATTTCCTTTATGCAACCATGATACTTTATAAGGAACTGGATGTTTGATATTCTTCAAAGTTATCTTCTCCACCATATATGTGGAAACAATATTGTCAGTACTCCCACTGTCAATCACCATCTTACAACACTTCCCTTTGACCTTACACATGGTCCTGAATAAGGCCTTTCTTTGAGTAGGTTCAACATTCTCCTTCTCGGGTTTTAGTAAGACTTTGTTCATCATCAAAGCCTCTCCAGTCTCAGGTAAATTCTCAGCCACTGGAAACTTCTCTTGCTACTACTCATTATGAACTACATAGGCTCCTCCTTGTCCTATGTTTTCCTTTTATGGACATTCAAAGGATATATCACCCAATTTGTTACATTTGTAACATCGAAAGACAGTTTCTTTGCCTCTTCCTCTACCTCTAGCTCCTTGGTAAGGTATTCTCCCTCTTGAGTCACCTCCTCTGTCTTGTTGCTCCTGTTGATTTGAGTTGTTGGAATCTCCTTTTTGGGCTGCAAACTTTCCTCTTCCATCTATTTTCCCTCTTCCTTTGGCTGAACCTCTTTCTTTGTTGAAGTTATGCTTTCTCAATAAATTTTCTTCTGCTCTCAAGGAACATTGGTATGCCTCTTCCATTTTCCTAGGAGATATAATGTTGATCTCATCCTGAATCTCCATCCTCAATCCATTGACATATCTAGCAGTCTTATTTGTTGACTCTTCTACATAGCCTGCTCTTAGGTTCACTTTGTAGAACTCTTTAGTGTATTGTCTTACAGACAAAAAGATTTGCCTTAGGTTCTACATTTGTATATATAAAGATAAATGATAATATTTGGGTAATAACTTGGCTTTCATCTTAGCCACCATCCTATCCCAACTCTTTATCAATGGTTTGTTCTTTCTTCTCCTTCCATCTTGCACACTATCCCACCATAGGGATGCATGTCCTTTCAACTGGGTCACTACTAATCTGACCTTCCTGTTCTCTTCAATCTCATCATATTCAAAGTATTTGTCTAACTCACCGATCTAGTCAATGAGATGTTCAACAGTCAGGATCCCCTCATAGGTAGGAAACTCAGGCTTTGATCTTTAATTTTCTCCTAAAATTGATCGAAAATATCTTAATTCAGGTTTCTCTTGTATGGGTGCTGCCTCTTCTCCTTGTTCCTCCTCTTCGTGCTCACTCACATTCTCTGCCTCTAGATCTCTTCATCTGCCCAACTCCATAGCTTCCATACGTTCCCGTAGTTCTCTCATTTCCTCCATAACTTATGAATTTTTTGTTGGTCATCCTCTTCCACGACCCCTTTCTCTGCCTACACATATGGCCATGTCTTTCTTTTGCTATGATAATAAAATTTTCTACTATGCTAAGAAAATCTCCAACTCTGATACCAAAAAAATGATGGCAGGGTGGTGAGATAGCCTCTATACTTAGAACCTTATCCAAATCCGGATTTCCCTTATATCTGTCTGGTTCTCAAAAAACATATCAGAGGCTCTATGACTATTCAACCTCGACGCCTCTTCTCATAACATATGACCAAGAACCCATGACCAAAGGCTCGTCAGAATTGGCACAAATGTTTATTTTATGTTGTACTAATGGCAGTGTGATATTCAATGGTAAACCAACACGTCTTAATACCACAAACCATTAATGGTTTTTATCACACTTCTTGGAGTTCTTTAAACCTCAGATAGTCTTGATTGTGATATACGTTAAGGACCATCGATCTCTGGTTAATTAATGAGACAATATCTCAACCATATAACATTTACTAACTCTACAATACAATTGTTCTGTGTATTGATAATCGTACAATAATTGAATACACTTTGATGGATCAACAAGAAGGGATTAAACACTTTGATTTCCATAATATTTGTGGGGATTACGTTAACATAACACACATAATCAAAATGTTCTTATCATCGCATTCCCATCCAGTATTGAGTCATTCACTACGATGAAACAATACTAATTTCAAGCTATCGGCTCCTCCAGTTTAATTGGAACTATAATGATGTTTCTCGCCTCGGATGACTAAATATCAAACTCGTTTGAACAGACTAAAAGAACATGAGTGTCGACTTAATCATTCAATCACTGTTGGTTTGGAACTTTATCTTTTAATCAATGTTATAGACAGTGATATTGCCTTTAAGTATTAAATTTCTCTCTCTCTCTCTCTGCATACTAGAATTAACATATAAAATCACAAATACTCAAATCAAAGGCTTCCACTGTCGCTTCACTCTTTCTCTAGATTTTTAAAACTAAGAAATATATGAACACAACATAAATGTAACTCAAACAATTCTATCACTTACTAGATGTGAGACTTTGTCGACAGCTGTACACACAGGATTGTCAATTTCATTAAATTTCATAGGCCATTTTCAATAGGGTTTCTTTTAATTCCTGAAGAGATATATCGTAGAGCCTCTCTCACAGAACTCCCCCCTTCTCTCGAATCTCTTCCTCCCAATTACAATTCAGAAAACTTAACAACTAACCAACTCCTCTCGGAAATGAAGGGATCACTAATTTTAGATAACTAATTTCTAGAATTGCTCAACAAACTAATCTACCTGGCTTGATCTTCTTACAGGGGGTCTTAGGTAGCCAATTATTTCTATTTTAACTCAAAAACTAACAAAAAAACTAACAAACATTGATTATCATTTAATTGCCACAACATGTGACAATTTTTTCACATTGTTGGCCTTATCATGATGCTCCTGCATCACTTAACCTTCCTATGAGAAGAAAAAACTATGAGCTCACAATGTTGAATACAAAAATTTCATATGCTAATGGAAAAATGATTTGAAACTTGAAAATTGAAATGCCTCTATTTACAACAAAATTTAATGTGATAATATATAGCTATTCTTGTATTAATCTACTGACAGAGTAATCATTCCAAAATCTGTCAATTTTATTACCTGGTGGTCGCAAAACTTATCCCAATATTTAATCTTAGCCATCTGGGTGTATTATTAATGGATTTAATTAAGATAACGTACAGTGTACAATGTACTTTGGTGGTTCGACATTCGGGGGTTATGAAAGAAAAACAATGGATATCTTCTGAAGGCCGAATTCACGGAGTAGTTAATCAATTATTAATTTTTTTTTTTTTTTATTAATCACCGAATCAAGGTTTAAAGTCACTTTTAGTTTTAATTACTTGAAAATTTGGAACTTTGACATTCAAGAGTTTTGAATGCAACATGGTGTACACTGTACAATTCATATCTCCCGAAGGCCGAATTCACAGAGCAAATAATCAAACCTTTTTTTTAAGTACTTTGGGAATCCAGAACTCCGGAGCTTTGGCAGTTTATGACCGTGTATGTTCGGTGAGCACTGAGTACCTCGGTAGTTAGAAATTCAAGGGTTTTTATTACAAGACAATATAATTATAGATATCTCCCGAAGTCCAAATCTATGGAGTGATTACTTATCGTTAACCATGACTAGTTAAACTTGTTTTAATTAATTAAGTTTGCTAAGTGTCTTATTTATCATGATCACAAGTGCTTCAATATTCTGGTGCTCTGATGTTTTTGAACTTGTTCTTTGATTTATCTGAATCTCTCGAAGAACAATATTATGGAGTGATTTGGCAGTGATGACGTCACTTTTGATGACGTGTCATGCAAAAAGGTGAGTGACACATGTCACCTAAAAAAGTGCAAATGATCTGACAAAAATGCCCAAAACGAGTGCCATGTGTCAGCCAAAATGATGCAGACCGCCTCTATATCCTGGAGACTGATCACCTCCCAGTCTAAGGATATTCAAACTTCAGAAGTTGAATTAGCTCACAGGTTCCCATTTAACCTTTTCTTTTGTTTCCACAAGCCTTTCCCTTCTTTTTTGAGCCAAAAAATGCCTTTCAGAGGGCTTCTATTGGTGATCAAGGACAAGGTCCACGTTACCCTGGGATCAAAACCATGGGCTTATCCTATTTTCTCCACACAATTCAGGACTTCGGAACCTACAAGATTCAGGAGTCTCAACAGACAACCTTTGCATTCTGCCCAAATAGTAAATTCAAGAAGCATCGAATCCCCGACGAGATCGACGGTCCACAAGATCCACTCAAATCAATTGTCCCGAGATCTTTGTTTATCCAGGATTCAACAGGTAAACCCATCTCGATACAATGCTTCTCCCAGAGAGCCAAACTATGAAGGAGATCTGACAACTCTCCTTCCCGTTGGAAATATAATTGAGAGGGGGGGGGGGGTGAATCAGTTATGTATATAAGCTTGAAACTTTTCCTGTTATTTTCGGATTCTTTCTAGATTATTATTTAATGTGTTGTTGATAACTTAACATGCATAGAAATATTTTATCAATCACACATAATACATAGAGACACTGATTTTCATGAGGAAACCCATAAAGGGTAAAAGCCTTTTCTTATTAGGATGTCAATCAATCTCCAACTCTCATGTACATCACAGTCTTTAAGCTCCAACTCCAATACGAGGCTACAACCTCTGATAAAAATATACAACTTGTTGAGATCACCAACTCTCATATTTCTCTAGCATGAACTATATGGAAGAACCAACTCCTAGGTTTCTCTAGCACCCACTAGATGGAAGCTCCAACTCCCAGAATATATTCTAGCAACGACTAGAATTTAGAGGACTTCAATCCTCCCTAGCACCACCCTACCACCCTGATTGAATATTACAAAACTTTACTTACTTTCTCTATTTATGATATGGCCTGTTACAGCTCCATGTCTCGTCTGCCTGTCCCTACTTCTATACTCTGTTCCGCTTCTATACTCTACTCTTTCTCCTACTGCGCACACTGGTGCCTCTGTTCAGCTTCTTTTCTATCTTTTATGCTCTGTGCATATACTGCATTCATTTTCGCTACCCCTCTTCTCTACTCCTTTTATGCTTCTTACTACCACCTTCTATGCTCATGCATCAGTTCCTGAAAAGCAAATTCTCTACATGTATTTATCACGCCAGGTCCTCTGCCAGATCATCCTGGAAACTCTTCATCACGACTACTCTGTGCTGCATCTCAATTTCTATATATCCTCTTCTATGTTCTACATGTCATATTTTCACCCAGTTCTCTCCCAGGTCCTCATTGCAACTCTGCCACTTTACTGGTGGTTACTCACTATCTATTCATCATCAATGCCCATTATCCCGAGATTCCTTTTCTTCACCAACAGTTACAGTCATTCATTTTACTCATTGTAGGTAAATCTGTCATAAGCCCCTTCCTTTAAGTGACCACTGCCAGTGACCACACGCCTATTCAAAAAGCACTTTGAGATCTTGGTCTAGCGAGTGTTATCTCCTTCTTTCGATATGAACTTGGGTGATGATCTCACGTGACCACATGATTGCGGGCATGACCAAAGTTGGTTTGAGGGAAACCTGCTTTTCACCCCACAATTCACTACGAGCCTCCACGCGTCCTTTATCCAAAATCGTGGTTTCGATTGCATCCCACCTTGAAAATTTTAAAGCTTGCACACCTTCAATCCCCGTAATGCGACAAGACCATCGAACTCATGATCTTGACGGTGCTCCTGAACTGACGGTTCATATATTTCCTTCCTAAATCAACGATTGCAATTTACTTCGTGATTTGGGCTCCGGGAATTTTAACTCTCAAATCTCACTTTTCCCATATGAAAATATTCTGGAGTGGAAGATATATTGACACTTGTCTCCCTGAATCTATGATCAGGATCTCCTCCGCGAGTCCGGCCTTCGAGACTTTCAATTCTCAAACTCTCATTTCTTTCGTACACCAATCTTCAGGAGTCGATGATCTGCGGACACCTTCCCTCCTTAATCGATGACTCTACCTCTACTTTAGGGATTTTACCTCTTAACTAGATCAATAGTCTTGTGTCCCCTTTCTCAATCAATTGTCAATATCTCCTTCGGGTCTCCAAGATTCTGAAATCTCAAGTCTCAGACTTTAGTTCCCCTCGAAGTAAGCGAATTACTACCACATGTCCTCTTTCTAATGTGGTTTGCCACATGTCCTTGCTGACATTGTCTGCCATATGTCCTTGCTGACGTGGTCTGCCACATGTCCTCTTGAATCAGACGGTTGAGGCTTACTTTGGGTCTTTACCCGGAGTCCATAGGATTATGCCACGTCTTTTCTAGATCAGATGACCCAGATTCACTTCAGATGATCTGGCGCTTGAGATCTTCTTCAGACGATCTGATGACTGAGATTTACTTCGGATGATCTGAAGGTCGACATATCTCTTCTAGATCAGATGACCTAGATTCACTTCAGATGATCTAATGCTTGATATCTTCATCAAACGATCTGATGGTTGTGATCTTCTTCGGATTATCCGGTGGTCGAGAGTGTATTTTGACTCTCCAACTCTCCAGACTTCGGATATTTTAAATCTCAAACTGATGCTCTAGATCATATGGCCCAGATTCTCTTCGGACAATCTGATGCTTGAGGTCTTCTTTGGATGATATGACAGTTGTGATCTTCTTCGGATGATCTGACAGTTGAGAACGTATTTCGGCTCTCTGGACTTTGGAGATTTCAAATCTCAAACTGATGCTTTGGATTAGACGGCCCAGATTCTCTTCGGACGATCTAACGCTTGAGATATTCATCGGATGATCTGATGGTTTCGATCTTCTTCGAATGATCCGATGGTCAAGAATGTATTTCATCTCTCTGAGATTCAGGTTTTTCAAATCTCAAACTGAAAAATATGAAGTGATATTTTTTCGGAGCTTAACCTCCTTGCATATTTATACCCGAACTAAATGTTGTTCCTCGATCATGATCCTAGATCGATGGATCAATATGTCTGCGATGCAACTTTTCTATCTTATCTTGTCCTTCCACTTAGAATGATCTAACAACTGACAAAAATTCGCATAAATGAGATCTCAAATATTTTACCTTGTTTATCCTATCCTTCCACTCAAAAATGATCTGACGGATGACAGGTATTCAGGTTTGATTCGACAAATGATGGGTATTTGGATAATTAAATTCTCAACCCTTTAGACCTACTTATACCATCCTTCTACTTTAAAATTATCCGACGGCTGACGGGAATTCGAGTTTGATCCAACAGCTGACGGGTATTTGGATAATCAAATTCTCAACCCTTTAGCCCCGCTTACATTTCAGTACTGCGCTTTCCCTTCTGAGCTTTGATCCCTGCATAATATTTGTTGTTGTTCTTTCCATCAATGACAAGCACACTCTTCTTGTAAATATGCCAACACTTTGACTATCAGATCGACGACTTTCAAGCCACTTCACGATTCTGGGCATCGATAATTCTCCACACTCCAACATTGTGTGCCCCCAGATTATCACTTCTCTAAATCTTTGGATCTAATGACACATGGCCACTAAAACCAATGGTCCAAATCTTCTCCATGCTCTGGAATCAACAAATAGGATCTCATTTTCAGGATCCCAAGCGCTTACAGATGCACGGTCTAGATTTGTTTCAAACTTCGGGAGTTCGGGGACCTAGACTCCTCTGCACTCTGTAATCAAACCTTTTGAATACACAAAGTCTGAAGGACTTTAGATCTTAACTCTGGTGAAAATTTCCCCAGATATGATGGTTTCCTGATCTTCTACCAACTCCCGAATGGATCTCGTATGTCTATCTCCCGCCTTTAATAAATATTTCTCCCTTAGATATTTTAAAAGTTATCTCTTTTGAGCTTCGACATTCAAAGGGTTTCGACCTCAACGCCTACCTGGCACTTTTCCTCCACTCAAAATTCTGAAAAAATTTCACCTACCTTAGAAAGTTTTGACACTTATTAATAGTGTCAGGCCTATGCACTCCTTGCAAGGGTCTATTAACAAAGATTATTATACTCAAAGGAGTATATCTGCACACCTTGCATTATCTCTGCAACACTTTCCTCTATCTCTCCTAAGCTTCAGATTCCTATCATGATTGTTGGTCTGCCCACTCCTTGCGTGGGCACTGTGTGCTCCTTGACCACATGTTTCAGAAGAGAAACAATTGAAACTTATGCAAATATCACAGATTCATTCATAAAAACATGAAAACACATACATGAATAGGTAAACGACAACAACTGTAATCCCATTCAATCAATTAACTTAGATATAGATAAACAAAAACATTTGAAGAAATCTCCTTCTCCTATATTTAAATAAAATACATATACAAAGTTCTTACAAATCTTCTATGCTTCGCCTTTTCTATAGCTCATAAACAACAACTTCAACAACCACAAATGAACAAGAAAACAAATTATATACGTGAAGGGGCTTCTCGAGCCTTCCCTCCTGTCTACCTATTGCTATCCTATCACAATAAATGAGCATCTATAAACAGATATGAGATAAGCTCGAAAATTTGTACAACTTTATCTATACATTAAAGAAACTACAACCTGCTAAGATTTCTTAGGATGGCTTCAACCTCCAAACATTAAATATCATTTATTACATTCTTCTTCATGGTTTTCAAAATTCAAAAAGGTGCTTTCTCCTTTGGGAATCCAAATCAGCTTTCATGTATATATTGGGTGATGCGTTGTCCTCCAACCTGGCTTCTTTTTAATGCTGATGGTGATGCTCCTGCATCAGAAAATGAAGTTTTTGACAAGTGGCTTATGACTCATTAGCCGAATTTAAGTGAGTAGTAGTACTTCGACATTTCAACATTTGGGGGTTTTGATTGCAAGACAATAGATATCTCCAGAAGGCCAAATCTACGGAGTGATTACTTATCGTTAATCACGACTAGTTAAACATGTTTTAATTAATTAAGTTTTCTAAGTGTCTTATTTATCATGATCACAAGTGCTTCGGTATTTTGGTGCTCCGATGTTTTTGAACCTGTTCTTTGATTTATATGAATCTCCCGAAGAACAATCTCCCAGAGTTCGGACTCAGACGTGGAAGTGATGATGTCACTTTTGATGACGTGTCATGCAAAAGGTGAGTGACACATGTCACCTAAAAAATGTGAATGATCTAAAAAAAATTCCAAAAAAGAGTGCCACGTGTTAGCCAAAATGAAGCTTTTGATAGGTGGTTTGTGACTCATTAGCCAATTTTATCTAAAATATTTTCGTGAGAACTTGTCTCCGGAGTCCGTGACTCTGGATCTTTGCAACTTTGATTTTTTTTTTCATGTTTAGGCATTCTGAATTTGAATTTTGAAACTCCCAAATCACAAAGTCCCGAAGTGACTTTTTAATTTTCTCTTGTTTAATACTCGCACAACTTTAGAACTTTGAAATCGCGGGAACCGTTGATCCGATCGACTAAAATTATTTAGTGGATGATATTGGAAGCGCCCTATTAAGATATAACAAACATGTTTTTATTCAATGAAAAATAAATTTCCTAAGTTTTTTTGTGATTTATTTTTAAGGATAAAAACCGAAAAGACTTTCAAAGTTTAAATTCTGAATTTCTAAAACATTCTAACAGGGCATTCATTAATTGCGTATACTGGTAGGGATTATCCTGATCATTGATAGAGCCCACCCAGCCTCCAAGATAACATAGGCTTCAAGTCATGACGAGCAATTGTTTGGGTCAGTGATTGAAGTATATCAGTATTTATGCGTAACATGTTTAAGTTTTAGAGCTTACCCATAGTTTGGATTAATTACTTGGGTTCTTTTAAATCATTCTCACAAGCTGGTGTTGAAACACGGTGTTTCAACACCGTTTTCCCAATGCTCATTGCTTTTGTGTTTCCACGCATGTCATACATGTGTCATCCTTAACAATGATAGAGCCCATGACCCCACCCATCCTCCAGGATAGCATAGGATTCAGGTCATGATGAGTGATTGTTTGGGTTAGTGATTGCCAATTGGAGTATATCAGTAGTTTTGTGTTTCAGTTTTTGAGCTTACTCACAGACTACATTGTACAGTTTGGATAAATTATTAAATTACCTAGGCATTTTTAAATCATTCTCACAAGATGGTGCTAAAACACAGTGTCTCAACACAGTTTTTCAACATTGTTTTCCCAATTCTCATTGCTTGTGTGTTTCCATGCACATCACACAAGTGTCATCCTGATCAGTGATAGAGCCCACCTAGCCTCCAGGATAGCAGAGGCTTCATGTCATGATGAGTGATTATTTGGGTTAGTAATTGGAGTATATTAGTGGTTATGTGTTTAAGTTTTTGAGCTTACCCATAGCTTGAATAAATTACCTGGCTGTTTTTAAGTCATTCTCACAAGCTGGTGTTGAAACACAGTGTTTCAGCAATGTTTTCCCAATGCTCATTGCTTGTGTGTTTCCACTCACAAGTGTCATCCTGATCAGTGATAGAGCCTACCCAGCCTCCAAGATAGCAAAGGCTTCAAGTCACGGCGAGTGATTGTTTGGGTTAGTAATTGGAGTAGATAAGTAGTTCTATGTTTAAATTTTTGAGCTAATGGTGTTTTTAAATCATTCTCACAAGTTGGTGCTGAAACACAGTGTTTCAACACCCTGTTTCCCAATGCTCATTGCTTGTGTGTTTCTATGCACAAGTGTCATTTTGATCAATGATAGAGCCCACCTAGCCTCAACCCTCCAGGATAGAAGAGGCTTCAGGTCATGGTGAGTGATTGTTTAGGTTAGTGAATCAGTGATTGGAGTAGATCAATAGTTTCGTATACTGTGTATGCTGAAGTGATTTATTTTTAGATAAGTATTGTTGGTTTTGTAACTTGTTGAGAAGAATTGAGTTCTTAAAATTGATATATCTCTTGAATTTGTGTTGACTTTCCAAATGGATGACTAATTTATATTATTTTTCTCATATAGGTTTCACTTTTGGCTTCTAGATCTATTTGAAATTCTAATTGTGAAAATTTCAATGATATGTCAAACAACAATCGTGGAAAGAAAAAATCAAAATAGAGGGATGTATTTTCTTACTTTCAAAAGCCTCAATCCAAGAACCCATATTCTCTTCATGATTCAAGCTCTTTTGAGCAACCCATCAATGAAAGTCAAAGAGATGTCAAATCTTCTGAGAATGCATCTAATATCCATATAATAGATGATGAAATAGGTTCCTCTAGTGATCAAATTGAGATGATTTCACCAGAAATTGACAATAACAATGTTGAAGGTTTTTTCATGGAAGGAAACACAAACCATTCACAATCATGGAAAAGGAAAAAAGGCCAATGGGACATAGGGAGACAATTCCAATCGGATTGGGTCTCAAAATCTCCATTTATTGAACCAATACCTCCAACAAATCAGAAAGAGGCTTCACGAGAGTTTATATGCATTATATGTAGTTGGAAACTTGGAAAGACGGTAAAATTGCAAATGAAGTTAGATACAATAGAGAAACATGCAGGAAAGGTGTATGATAATAAAATTGTAAATGGCGTGGATAAATTTATTATCAAATGGAAATCTTCTGAGGAATGTTCACATGTCAAATATGAATATGAATATAATAAATAATTAATCAGTAAGAGAAAATTGTAGGAAAGTGGAGGAACCATCACATCTCTATTTGGAAAGACAGTGGAAAGAAATTTGTTATCCAAGACGATGCAATTAAGCATTGTATTTCACATCTTATCTAGAGGTCATCCTATGACATATTTTCCAGATTACAAGAACTTTATATCTTTTATTGAAGTGTCAAATTTTGCATCTTCTCATTGTTCAATAATCAGTGGTTGGGAATGGGCAAAATATCTAGCTCAAGTAGAAAAGGATGATTTGAAAGAGAGTATTGCAAATGGTAGGTTTTTTTCATTGTCTTTGGATGAAGTTACAACTATTGATAATACTTCATGGATCTGCATGAGAATTTATATGGTTAATGATCATGTTATACATTCATATTTACTTGGGATTCATAACATGAGGGAGAATTCTACAACTCAAAATATTTATGAACTTGTCATAAAGACTTTGAAGGAAATTGGTGGTATGGATCATTTAGTGATTGCGAAAAAGTTGGTATGTGTTGGAGAAAATGGAGCAACAGTCATGCAAGGGAAAAGGAATGGACTTTGTGTCAAACTACAACTATCAAATTTACCATTTATGATTAGTATTCATTATATGGCTCATAGAATGAATCTTTCATTTAAAATAGTAAGCAAGTTTCCACTGGTTTCAAAAGTTGAAGATCTTGTACATGAAACTCATGCATATTTTTGTCGTAGTCCCAAGTGATTTAAAGAGTTTCAACAATTTGTCGAGGGTGTTACAGATGGAAAAAGCTACTAAAATATGTTGATACAAGATGGATATCATTGAATAGACCAACTCAAAGACTATTTAGTGAGTACCAATCCTTAGTAGGGGTCATGTATGAACATCGCTTCAGTGTAGACAAAGCTCAAGATCTTATCTTTCGATTAACTAATATATAAACATTATTAACATTGGATGTAATTATTCCTATGCTTTATGAAATGAATGTCCTTGTGAAAATGTCTCAGAGCCACACAATGTATATTGCAGAATACATACATACGATAAAATTATCATGTCTTCAATTGGATAATTTGTATATGATGCCAGAGTCTTTCACGGGTCCAACATTTAAAGGTTGGATTACTATCATCGATATAGAAAAAATTGAAAATTATTTGAAGTTTAATGGAAAAGGAATACTATTTATGGCAGTGCGCGGGTATATGGTTCCATTTCATTATATTATAAATATGGGACAAATCACTAAAGAGTTCCATGTGTTAAGAGACCAATTCAACAATGTTGTGATTTTAGTGAAGCACAACTTGTTAGAAATTGAAAAAACACTAGAATCAGAGATAAGGGAATGATTTCCTCGAGATGAACTATTGGAGGCCATGTTTGTGGTATACCCTCAATATTGGAACCCTGAACACAATAGAGAGGCTAAAAGAGTTGACTTTTTAGCAACATTAAAAAATTTAGGCACCAATTTGGCAAGAATCCAAATGTGCAAGGAGAAGAGATTGAAGGTATATTAGATTCATCAAAGTTGTATAAACAAGACAATCCCTTTGGTCAAACAATGTTAGCTCAATATTGTGGTTTGGAGAAACCTCTAGGACATGGTGCAATAACAATATTATGGACTAAATTAGGTGAAA